>JAUIMM010001137.1:605000-982500 GCA_031769625.1 Taudactylus pleione
TAAGTGTCCTCTTTGTACTGTGGCCCTTCACCAATAGCATCTATTATCATATCGTCATTTCCTCTCACTCATACATCTAAGTGTCCTCTTTGTACTGTGGCCCTTCACCAATTGCATCTTTTATCATATCGTCATTTCCGCTCACTCATACATCTAAGTGTCCTCTATGTACTGTGACCCTTCACCAATAGCATCTATTATCATATCGTCATTTCCTCTCACTCATGCATCTAAGTGTCCTCTATGTACTGTGGCCCTTCACCAATAGCATCTATTATCATATCGTCATTTCCTCTCACTCATGCATCTAAGTGTCCTCTTTGTACTGTGGCCCTTCACCAATTGCATCTTTTATCATATCGTCATTTCCGCTCACTCATACATCTAAGTGTCCTCTATGTACTGTGACCCTTCACCAATAGCATCTTTTATCATATCGTCATTTCCTCTCACTCATGCATCTAAGTGTCCTCTATGTACTGTGGCCCTTCACCAATAGCATCTTTTATCATATCGTCATTTCCTCTCACTCATGCATCTAAGTGTCCTCTATGTACTGTGGCCCTTCACCAATAGCATCTTTTATCATATCGTCATTTCCTCTCACTCATACATCTAAGTGTCCTCTATGTACTGTGGCCCTTCACCAATAGCATATTTTATCATATCGTCATTTCCTCTCACTCATGCATCTAAGTGTCCTCTATGTACTGTGACCCTTCACCAATAGCATCTATTATCATATCGTCATTTCCTCTCACTCATGCATCTAAGTGTCCTCTATGTACTGTGGCCCTTCACCAATAGCATCTTTTATCATATCATCATTTCCTCTCACTCATGCATCTAAGTGTCCTCTATGTACTGTGGCCCTTCACCAATATCATCTTTTATCATATCGTCATTTCCTCTCACTCATGCATCTAAGTGTCTGTCCTCTATGTACTGTGGCCCTTCACCAATAGCATCTTTTATCATATCGTCATTTCCTCTCACTCATGCATCTAAGTGTCCTCTATGTACTGTGGCCCTTCACCAATAGCATCTTTTATCATATCGTCATTTCCTCTCACTCATGCATCTAAGTGTCCTCTATGTACTGTGGCCCTTCACCAATAGCATCTTTTATCATATCGTCATTTCCTCTCACTCATGCATCTAAGTGTCCGCTATGTACTGTGGCCCTTCACCAATAGCATCTTTTATCATATCATCATTTCCTCTCACTCATGCATCTAAGTGTCCTCTAAGTACTGTGGCCCTTCACCAATAGCATCTTTTATCATATCGTCATTTCTGCTCACTCATACATCTAAGTGTCCTCTATGTACTGTGGCCCTTCACCAATAGCATCTTTTATCATATCATCATTTCCTCTCACTCATGCATCTAAGTGTCCTCTAAGTACTGTGGCCCTTCACCAATAGCATCTTTTATCATATCGTCATTTCTGCTCACTCATACATCTAAGTGTCCTCTATGTACTGTGGCCCTCCACCAATAGCATCTATTATCATATCATCATTTCCTCTCACTCATGCATCTAAGTGTCCTCTATGTACTGTGGCCCTTCACCAATAGCATCTTTTATCATATCGTCATTTCCTCTCACTCATGCATCTGTGTCCTCTATGTACTGTGGCCCTTCACCAATAGCATCTTTTATCATATCGTCATTTCCTCTCACTCATGCATCTAAGTGTCCTCTATGTACTGTGGCCAATGTGACCAATAGCATCTTTTATCATATCGTCATTTCCTCTCACTCATGCATCTAAGTGTCCTCTATGTACTGTGGCCCTTCACCAATAGCATCTTTTATCATATCGTCATTTCCTCTCACTCATGCATCTAAGTGTCCTCTATGTACTGTGGCCAATGTGACCAATAGCATCTTTTATCATATCGTCATTTCCTCTCACTCATGCATCTAAGTGTCCTCTATGTACTGTGGCCCTTCACCAATAGCATCTTTTATCATATCGTCATTTCCTCTCACTCATGCATCTATGTGTCCTCTATGTACTGTGGCCCTTCACCAATAGCATCTTTTATCATATCGTCATTTCCTCTCACTCATGCATCTATGTGTCCTCTATGTACTGTGGCCCTTCACCAATAGCATCTTTTATCATATCGTCATTTCCTCTCACTCATGCATCTAAGTGTCCTCTATGTACTGTGGCCCTTCACCAATAGCATCTTTTATCATATCGTCATTTCCTCTCACTCATGCATCTAAGTGTCCTCTATGTACTGTGGCCCTTCACCAATAGCATCTTTTATCATATCGTCATTTCCTCTCACTCATGCATCTAAGTGTCCTCTATGTACTGTGGCCCTTCACCAATAGCATCTTTTATCATATCGTCATTTCCTCTCACTCATGCATCTATGTGTCCTCTATGTACTGTGGCCCTTCACCAATAGCATCTTTTATCATATCGTCATTTCCTCTCACTCATGCATCTATGTGTCCTCTATGTACTGTGGCCCTTCACCAATAGCATCTTTTATCATATCGTCATTTCCTCTCACTCATGCATCTAAGTGTCTGTCCTCTATGTACTGTGGCCCTTCACCAATAGCATCTTTTATCATATCGTCATTTCCTCTCACTCATTCATCTAAGTGTCTGTCCTCTATGTACTGTGGCCCTTCACCAATAGCATCTTTTATCATATCGTCATTTCCTCTCACTCATGCATCTAAGTTTCCTCTATGTACTGTGGCCCTTCACCAATAGCATCTTTTATCATATCGTCATTTCCTCTCACTCATGCATCTAAGTGTTTGTCCTCTATGTACTGTGGCCCTTCACCAATAGCATCTTTTATCATATCGTCATTTCCTCTCACTCATGCATCTAAGTGTCCTCTATGTACTGTGGCCCTTCACCAATAGCATCTTTTATCATATCGTCATTTCCTCCCACTCATGCATCTAAGTGTCCGCTATGTACTGTGGCCCTTCACCAGTAGCATCTATTATCATATCATCATTTCCTCTCACTCATACATCTAAGTGTCCTCTATGTACTGAGGCCCTTCACCAATAGCATCTTTTATCATATCGTCATTTCCTCCCACTCATGCATCTAAGTGTCCGCTATGTACTGTGGCCCTTCACCAGTAGCATCTATTATCATATCATCATTTCCTCTCACTCATACATCTAAGTGTCCGCTATGTACTGTGGCCCTTCACCAGTAGCATCTATTATCATATCATCATTTCCTCTCACTAATACATCTAAGTGTCCTCTATGTACTGTGGCCCTTCACCAATAGCATCTTTTATCATATCGTCATTTCCTCCCACTCATGCATCTAAGTGTCCGCTATGTACTGTGGCCCTTCACCAGTAGCATCTATTATCATATCATCATTTCCTCTCACTCATACATCTAAGTGTCCGCTATGTACTGTGGCCCTTCACCAGTAGCATCTATTATCATATCATCATTTCCTCTCACTAATACATCTAAGTGTCCTCTATGTACTGTGGCCCTTCACCAATAGCATCTTTTATCATATCGTCATTTCCTCTCACTCATGCATCTAAGTGTCCTCTATGTACTGTGGCCCTTCACCAATAGCATCTTTTATCATATCGTCATTTCCTCTCACTCATGCATCTAAGTGTCTGTCCTCTATGTACTGTGGCCCTTCACCAATAGCATCTATTATCATATCATCATTTCCTCTCACTCATGCATCTAAGTGTCCTCTATGTACTGTGGCCCTTCACCAATAGCATCTTTTATCATATCGTCATTTCCTCTCACTCATGCATCTAAGTGTCCTCTATGTACTGTGGCCCTTCACCAATAGCATCTTTTATCATATCGTCATTTCCTCTCACTCATGCATCTAAGTGTCCTCTATGTACTGTGGCCCTTCACCAATAGCATCTTTTATCATATCGTCATTTCCTCTCACTCATGCATCTAAGTGTCCTCTATGTACTGTGGCCCTTCACCAATAGCATCTTTTATCATATCGTCATTTCCTCTCACTCATGCATCTAAGTGTTTGTCCTCTATGTACTGTGGCCCTTCACCAATAGCATCTTTTATCATATCGTCATTTCCTCTCACTCATGCATCTAAGTGTCCTCTATGTACTGTGGCCCTCCACCAATAGCATCTTTTATCATATCGTCATTTCCTCCCACTCATGCATCTAAGTGTCCGCTATGTACTGTGGCCCTTCACCAATAGCATCTTTTATCATATCGTCATTTCCTCTCACTCATACATCTAAGTGTCCTCTATGTACTGTGGCCCATCACCAATAGCATCTATTATCATATCGTCATTTCCTCTCACTCATGCATCTAAGTGTCCTCTATGTACTGTGGCCCTTCACCAATAGCATCTATTATCATATAGTAATTTCCTCTCACTCATGCATCTAAGTGTCCTCTATGTACTGTGGCCCTTCACCAATAGCATCTATTATCATATCGTCATTTCCTCCCACTCATGCATCTAAGTGTCCTCTATGTACTGTGGCCCTTCACCAATAGCATCTATTATCATATCGTCATTTCCTCCCACTCATGCATCTAAGTGTCCTCTATGTACTGTGGCCCTTCACCAATAGCATCTTTTATCATATCGTCATTTCCTCCCACTCATGCATCTAAGTGTCCTCTATGTACTGTGGCCCTTCACCAATAGCATCTATTATCATATCCTCATTTCCTCTCACTCATGCATCTAAGTGTCCTCTATGTACTGTGGCCCTTCACCAATAGCATCTTTTATCATATCGTCATTTCCTCCCACTCATGCATCTAAGTGTCCTCTATGTACTGTGGCCCTTCACCAATAGCATCTTTTATCATATCGTCATTTCCTCCCACTCATGCATCTAAGTGTCCTCTATGTACTGTGGCCCTTCACCAATAGCATCTATTATCATATCGTCATTTCCTCTCACTCATGCATCTAAGTGTCCTCTATGTACTGTGGCCCTTCACCAATAGCATCTATTATCATATCGTCATTTCCTCCCACTCATGCATCTAAGTGTCCTCTATGTACTGTGGCCCTTCACCAATAGCATCTTTTATCATATCGTCATTTCCTCCCACTCATGCATCTAAGTGTCCTCTATGTACTGTGGCCCTTCACCAATAGCATCTATTATCATATCGTCATTTCCTCTCACTCATGCATCTAAGTGTCCTCTATGTACTGTGGCCCTTCACCAATAGCATCTATTATCATATCGTCATTTCCTCCCACTCATGCATCTAAGTGTCCTCTATGTACTGTGGCCCTTCACCAATAGCATCTTTTATCATATCGTCATTTCCTCCCACTCATGCATCTAAGTGTCCTCTATGTACTGTGGCCCTTCACCAATAGCATCTATTATCATATCGTCATTTCCTCTCACTCATGCATCTAAGTGTCCTCTATGTACTGTGGCCCTTCACCAATAGCATCTATTATCATATCGTCATTTCCTCCCACTCATGCATCTAAGTGTCCTCTATGTACTGTGGCCCTTCACCAATAGCATCTTTTATCATATCGTCATTTCCTCCCACTCATGCATCTAAGTGTCCTCTATGTACTGTGGCCCTTCACCAATAGCATCTATTATCATATCGTCATTTCCTCTCACTCATGCATCTAAGTGTCCTCTATGTACTGTGGCCCTTCACCAATAGCATCTTTTATCATATCGTCATTTCCTCTCACTCATGCATCTAAGTGTTTGTCCTCTATGTACTGTGGCCCTTCACCAATAGCATCTTTTATCATATCGTCATTTCCTCTCACTCATGCATCTAAGTGTCCTCTATGTACTGTGGCCCTCCACCAATAGCATCTTTTATCATATCGTCATTTCCTCCCACTCATGCATCTAAGTGTCCGCTATGTACTGTGGCCCTTCACCAATAGCATCTTTTATCATATCGTCATTTCCTCTCACTCATACATCTAAGTGTCCTCTATGTACTGTGGCCCATCACCAATAGCATCTATTATCATATCGTCATTTCCTCTCACTCATGCATCTAAGTGTCCTCTATGTACTGTGGCCCTTCACCAATAGCATCTATTATCATATAGTAATTTCCTCTCACTCATGCATCTAAGTGTCCTCTATGTACTGTGGCCCTTCACCAATAGCATCTATTATCATATCGTCATTTCCTCCCACTCATGCATCTAAGTGTCCTCTATGTACTGTGGCCCTTCACCAATAGCATCTATTATCATATCGTCATTTCCTCCCACTCATGCATCTAAGTGTCCTCTATGTACTGTGGCCCTTCACCAATAGCATCTTTTATCATATCGTCATTTCCTCCCACTCATGCATCTAAGTGTCCTCTATGTACTGTGGCCCTTCACCAATAGCATCTATTATCATATCCTCATTTCCTCTCACTCATGCATCTAAGTGTCCTCTATGTACTGTGGCCCTTCACCAATAGCATCTTTTATCATATCGTCATTTCCTCCCACTCATGCATCTAAGTGTCCTCTATGTACTGTGGCCCTTCACCAATAGCATCTTTTATCATATCGTCATTTCCTCCCACTCATGCATCTAAGTGTCCTCTATGTACTGTGGCCCTTCACCAATAGCATCTATTATCATATCGTCATTTCCTCTCACTCATGCATCTAAGTGTCCTCTATGTACTGTGGCCCTTCACCAATAGCATCTATTATCATATCGTCATTTCCTCCCACTCATGCATCTAAGTGTCCTCTATGTACTGTGGCCCTTCACCAATAGCATCTTTTATCATATCGTCATTTCCTCCCACTCATGCATCTAAGTGTCCTCTATGTACTGTGGCCCTTCACCAATAGCATCTATTATCATATCGTCATTTCCTCCCACTCATGCATCTAAGTGTCCTCTATGTACTGTGGCCCTTCACCAATAGCATCTTTTATCATATCGTCATTTCCTCCCACTCATGCATCTAAGTGTCCTCTATGTACTGTGGCCCTTCACCAATAGCATCTTTTATCATATCGTCATTTCCTCTCACTCATGCATCTAAGTGTCCTCTATGTACTGTGGCCCTTCACCAATAGCATCTATTATCATATCGTCATTTCCTCTCACTCATGCATCTAAGTGTCCTCTATGTACTGTGGCCCTTCACCAATATCATCTTTTATCATATCGTCATTTCCTCTCACTCATGCATCTAAGTGTCTGTCCTCTATGTACTGTGGCCCTTCACCAATAGCATCTTTTATCATATCGTCATTTCCTCTCACTCATGCATCTAAGTGTCCTCTATGTACTGTGGCCCTTCACCAATAGCATCTTTTATCATATCGTCATTTCCTCCCACTCATGCATCTAAGTGTCTGTCCTCTATGTACTGTGGCCCTTCACCAATAGCATCTTTTATCATATCGTCATTTCCTCTCACTCATGCATCTAAGTTTCCTCTATGTACTGTGGCCCTTCACCAATAGCATCTTTTATCATATCGTCATTTCCTCTCACTCATGCATCTAAGTGTCTGTCCTCTATGTACTGTGGCCCTTCACCAATAGCATCTTTTATCATATCGTCATTTCCTCTCACTCATGCATCTAAGTGTCCTCTATGTACTGTGGCCCTTCACCAATAGCATCTATTATCATATCGTCATTTCCTCTCACTCATGCATCTAAGTGTCCTCTATGTACTGTGGCCCTTCACCTAATAGCATCTTTTATCATATCGTCATTTCCTCTCACTCATGCATCTAAGTGTCCTCTATGTACTGTGGCCCTTCACCTAATAGCATCTTTTATCATATCGTCATTACCTCTCACTCATGCATCTAAGTGTCCTCTATGTACTGTGGCCCTTCACCAATAGCATCAATTATCATATCGTCATTTCCTCTCACTCATACATCTAAGTGTCCTCTATGTACTGTGGCCCTTCACCAATAGCATCTTTTATCATATCGTCATTTCCTCTCACTCATTCATCTAAGTGTCCTCTATGTACTGTGGCCCTTCACCAATAGCATATTTTATCATATCGTCATTTCCTCTCACTCATGCATCTAAGTGTCCTCTATGTACTGTGGCCCTTCACCAATAGCATCTTTTATCATATCGTCATTTCCTCTCACTCATGCATCTAAGTGTCCTCTATGTACTGTGGCCCTTCACCAATAGCATCTTTTATCATATCGTCATTTCCTCTCACTCATGCATCTAAGTGTCTGTCCTCTATGTACGGTGGCCCTTCACCAATAGCATCTATTATCATATCGTCATTTCCTCTCACTCATGCATCTAAGTGTCTGTCCTCTATGTACGGTGGCCCTTCACCAATAGCATCTATTATCATATCGTCATTTCCTCTCACTCATGCATCTAAGTGTCTGTCCTCTATGTACTGTGGCCCTTCACCAATAGCATCTTTTATCATATCGTCATTTCCTCTCACTCATGCATCTAAGTGTCCTCTATGTACTGTGGCCCTTCACCAATAGCATCTTTTATCATATCGTCATTTCCTCTCACTCATGCATCTTAGTGTCCTCTATGTACTGTGGCCCTTCACCAATAGCATCTTTTATCATATCATCATTTCCTCTCACTCATACATCTAAGTGTCCTCTATGTACTGTGGCCCTTCACCAATAGCATCTATTATCATATCGTCATTTCCTCTCACTCATGCATCTAAGTGTCTGTCCTCTATGTACGGTGGCCCTTCACCAATAGCATCTTTTATCATATCGTCATTTCCTCTCACTCATGCATCTAAGTGTCTGTCCTCTATGTACTGTGGCCCTTCACCAATAGCATCTTTTATCATATCGTCATTTCCTCTCACTCATGCATCTAAGTGTCCTCTATGTACTGTGGCCCTTCACCAATAGCATCTTTTATCATATCGTCATTTCCTCTCACTCATGCATCTAAGTGTCCTCTATGTACTGTGGCCCTTCACCAATAGCATCTTTTATCATATCGTCATTTCCTCTCACTCATGCATCTAAGTGTCCTCTATGTACTGTGGCCCTTCACCAATAGCATCTATTATCATATCGTAATTTCCTCTCACTCATGCATCTAAGTGTCTGTCCTCTATGTACTGTGGCCCTTCACCAATAGCATCTATTATCATATCGTCATTTCCTCTCACTCATGCATCTAAGTGTCTGTCCTCTATGTACTGTGGCCCTCCACCAATAGCATCTTTTATCATATCGTCATTTCCTCTCACTCATACATCTAAGTGTCCTCTATGTACTGTGGCCCTTCACCAATAGCATCTTTTATCATATCGTCATTTCCTCTCACTCATGCATCTAAGTGTCCTCTATGTACTGTGGCCCTTCACCAATAGCATCTATTATCATATCGTCATTTCCTCCCACTCATGCATCTAAGTGTCCTCTATGTACTGTGGCCCTTCACCAATAGCATCTTTTATCATATCGTCATTTCCTCTCACTCATGCATCTAAGTGTCCTCTATGTACTGTGGCCCTTCACCAATAGCATCTATTATCATATCATCATTTCCTCTCACTCATGCATCTATGTGTCCTCTATGTACTGTGGCCCTTCACCAATAGCATCTATTATCATATCGTCATTTCCTCTCACTCATGCATCTAAGTTTCCTCTATGTACGGTGGCCCTTCACCAATAGCATCTATTATCATATCATCATTTCCGCTCACTCATGCATCTAAGTGTCTGTCCTCTATGTACTGTGGCCCTTCACCAATAGCATCTTTTATCATATCGTCATTTCCTCTCACTCATGCATCTAAGTTTCCTCTATGTACGGTGGCCCTTCACCAGTAGCATCTTTTATCATATCGTCATTTCCTCTCACTCATGCATCTAAGTGTCCTCTATGTACTGTGGCCCTTCACCAATAGCATCTATTATCATATCGTCATTTCCTCTCACTCATGCATCTAAGTGTCTGTCCTCTATGTACTGTGGCCCTTCACCAATAGCATCTTTTATCATATCGTCATTTCCTCTCACTCATGCATCTAAGTGTCCTCTATGTACTGTGGCCCTTCACCAATAGCATCTATTATCATATCGTCATTTCCTCTCACTCATGCATCTAAGTGTCTGTCCTCTATGTACTGTGGCCCTTCACCAATAGCATCTATTATCATATCGTCATTTCCTCTCACTCATGCATCTAAGTGTCTGTCCTCTATGTACTGTGGCCCTCCACCAATAGCATCTTTTATCATATCGTCATTTCCTCTCACTCATACATCTAAGTGTCCTCTATGTACTGTGGCCCTTCACCAATAGCATCTTTTATCATATCGTCATTTCCTCTCACTCATGCATCTAAGTGTCCTCTATGTACTGTGGCCCTTCACCAATAGCATCTATTATCATATCGTCATTTCCTCCCACTCATGCATCTAAGTGTCCTCTATGTACTGTGGCCCTTCACCAATAGCATCTTTTATCATATCGTCATTTCCTCTCACTCATGCATCTAAGTGTCCTCTATGTACTGTGGCCCTTCACCAATAGCATCTATTATCATATCATCATTTCCTCTCACTCATGCATCTATGTGTCCTCTATGTACTGTGGCCCTTCACCAATAGCATCTATTATCATATCGTCATTTCCTCTCACTCATGCATCTAAGTTTCCTCTATGTACGGTGGCCCTTCACCAATAGCATCTATTATCATATCATCATTTCCGCTCACTCATGCATCTAAGTGTCTGTCCTCTATGTACTGTGGCCCTTCACCAATAGCATCTTTTATCATATCGTCATTTCCTCTCACTCATGCATCTAAGTGTCCTCTATGTACTGTGGCCCTTCACCAGTAGCATCTATTATCATATCGTCATTTCCTCTCACTCATGCATCTAAGTGTCCTCTATGTACTGTGGCCCTTCACCAATAGCATCTATTATCATATCGTCATTTCCTCTCACTCATGCATCTAAGTGTCTGTCCTCTATGTACTGTGGCCCTTCACCAATAGCATCTTTTATCATATCGTCATTTCCTCTCACTCATGCATCTAAGTGTCTGTCCTCTATGTACTGTGGCCCTTCACCAATAGCATCTATTATCATATCATCATTTCCTCTCACTCATGCATCTAAGTGTCCTCTATGTACTGTGGCCCTTCACCAATAGCATCTATTATCATATCGTCATTTCCTCTCACTCATGCATCTAAGTGTCTGTCCTCTATGTACTGTGGCCCTTCACCAATAGCATCTTTTATCATATCGTCATTTCCTCTCACTCATGCATCTAAGTGTCCTCTATGTACTGTGGCCCTTCACCAATAGCATCTTTTATCATATCGTCATTTCCTCTCACTCATGCATCTTAGTGTCCTCTATGTACTGTGGCCCTTCACCAATAGCATCTTTTATCATATCATCATTTCCTCTCACTCATACATCTAAGTGTCCTCTATGTACTGTGGCCCTTCACCAATAGCATCTTTTATCATATCGTCATTTCCGCTCACTCATACATCTAAGTGTCTGTCCTCTATGTACTGTGGCCCTTCACCAATATCATCTTTTATCATATCGTCATTTCCTCTCACTCATGCATCTAAGTGTCTGTCCTCTATGTACTGTGGCCCTTCACCAATAGCATCTTTTATCATATCGTCATTTCCTCTCACTCATGCATCTTAGTGTCCTCTATGTACTGTGGCCCTTCACTAATAGCATCTATTATCATATCATCATTTCCTCTCACTCATACATCTAAGTGTCCTCTATGTACTGTGGCCCTTCACCAATAGCATCTTTTATCATATCGTCATTTCCCCTCACTCATACATCTAAGTGTCCTCTATGTACTGTGGCCCTTCACCAATAGCATCTTTTATCATATCGTCATTTCCTCTCACTCATGCATCTTAGTGTCCTCTATGTACTGTGGCCCTTCACTAATAGCATCTATTATCATATCATCATTTCCTCTCACTCATGCATCTAAGTGTCCTCTATGTACTGTGGCCCTTCACCAATAGCATCTATTATCATATCGTCCTTTCCTCTCACTCATGCATCTAAGTGTCCTCTATGTACTGTGGCCCTTCACCAATAGCATCTTTTATCATATCGTCATTTCCTCTCACTCATGCATCTAAGTGTCTGTCCTCTATGTACTGTGGCCCTTCACCAATATCATCTTTTATCATATCGTCATTTCCTCTCACTCATGCATCTAAGTGTCTGTCCTCTATGTACTGTGGCCCTTCACCAATAGCATCTTTTATCATATCGTCATTTCCTCTCACTCATGCATCTAAGTGTCCTCTATGTACTGTGGCCCTTCACCAATAGCATCAATTATCATATCGTCATTTCCTCTCACTCATACATCTAAGTGTCCTCTATGTACTGTGGCCCTTCACTAATAGCATCTATTATCATATCATCATTTCCTCTCACTCATACATCTAAGTGTCCTCTATGTACTGTGGCCCTTCACCAATAGCATCTTTTATCATATCGTCCTTTCCTCTCACTCATGCATCTAAGTGTCTGTCCTCTATGTACTGTGGCCCTTCACCAATAGCATCTTTTATCATATCGTCATTTCCTCTCACTCATACATCTAAGTGTCCTCTATGTACTGTGGCCCTTCACTAATAGCATCTATTATCATATCGTCCTTTCCTCTCACTCATGCATCTAAGTGTCCTCTATGTACTGTGGCCCTTCACCAATAGCATCTTTTATCATATCGTCATTTCCTCTCACTCATGCATCTAAGTGTCTGTCCTCTATGTACTGTGGCCCTTCACCAATATCATCTTTTATCATATCGTCATTTCCTCTCACTCATGCATCTAAGTGTCTGTCCTCTATGTACTGTGGCCCTTCACCAATAGCATCTTTTATCATATCGTCATTTCCTCTCACTCATGCATCTTAGTGTCCTCTATGTACTGTGGCCCTTCACTAATAGCATCTATTATCATATCATCATTTCCTCTCACTCATACATCTAAGTGTCCTCTATGTACTGTGGCCCTTCACCAATAGCATCTTTTATCATATCGTCATTTCCTCTCACTCATGCATCTTAGTGTCCTCTATGTACTGTGGCCCTTCACTAATAGCATCTATTATCATATCATCATTTCCTCTCACTCATGCATCTAAGTGTCCTCTATGTACTGTGGCCCTTCACCAATAGCATCTATTATCATATCGTCCTTTCCTCTCACTCATGCATCTAAGTGTCCTCTATGTACTGTGGCCCTTCACCAATAGCATCTATTATCATATCGTCATTTCCTCTCACTCATGCATCTAAGTGTCCTCTATGTACTGTGGCCCTTCACCAATATCATCTTTTATCATATCGTCATTTCCTCTCACTCATGCATCTAAGTGTCCTCTATGTACTGTGGCCCTTCACCAATAGCATCTTTTATCATATCGTCATTTCCTCTCACTCATTCATCTAAGTGTCTGTCCTCTATGTACTGTGGCCCTTCACCAATAGCATCTTTTATCATATCGTCATTTCCTCTCACTCATGCATCTAAGTGTCCTCTATGTACTGTGGCCCTTCACCAATAGCATCTATTATCATATTGTCATTTCCTCTCACTCATGCATCTAAGTGTCCTCTATGTACTGTGGCCCTTCACCAATAGCATCTTTTATCATATCGTCATTTCCTCTCACTCATTCATCTAAGTGTCCTCTATGTACTGTGGCCCTTCACTAATAGCATCTATTATCATATCGTCCTTTCCTCTCACTCATGCATCTAAGTGTCCTCTATGTACTGTGGCCCTTCACCAATAGCATCTATTATCATATTGTCATTTCCTCTCACTCATGCATCTAAGTGTCTGTCCTCTATGTACTGTGGCCCTTCACCAATAGCATCTATTATCATATCATCATTTCCTCTCACTCATGCATCTAAGTGTCTGTCCTCTATGTACTGTGGCCCTTCACCAATAGCATCTTTTATCATATCGTCATTTCCTCTCACTCATGCATCTAAGTGTCTGTCCTCTATGTACTGTGGCCCTTCACCAATAGCATCTTTTATCATATCGTCATTTCCTCTCACTCATGCATCTAAGTGTTTGTCCTCTATGTACTGTGGCCCTTCACCAATAGCATCTTTTATCATATCGTCATTTCCTCTCACTCATGCATCTAAGTGTCCTCTATGTACTGTGGCCCTTCACCAATAGCATCTATTATCATATCGTCATTTCCGCTCACTCATGCATCTAAGTGTCCTCTATGTACTGTGGCCCTTCACCAATAGCATCTATTATCATATCATCATTTCCTCTCACTCATACATCTAAGTGTCCTCTATGTACTGTGGCCCTTCACCAATAGCATCTTTTATCATATCGTCATTTCCTCCCACTCATGCATCTAAGTGTCTGTCCTCTATGTACTGTGGCCCTTCACCAATAGCATCTTTTATCATATCGTCATTTCCGCTCACTCATACATCTAAGTGTCTGTCCTCTATGTACTGTGGCCCTTCACCAATATCATCTTTTATCATATCGTCATTTCCTCTCACTCATGCATCTAAGTGTCCTCTATGTACTGTGGCCCTTCACCAATAGCATCTTTTATCATATCGTCATTTCCTCTCACTCATGCATCTAAGTGTCCTCTATGTACTGTGGCCCTTCACCAATAGCATCTATTATCATATCGTCATTTCCTCTCACTCATACATCTAAGTGTCCTCTATGTACTGTGGCCCTTCACCAATAGCATCTATTATCATATCGTCATTTCCTCCCACTCATGCATCTAAGTGTCTGTCCTCTATGTACTGTGGCCCTTCACCAATAGCATCTATTATCATATCGTCATTTCCTCTCACTCATGCATCTAAGTGTCCTCTATGTACTGTGTCCCTTCACCAATAGCATCTTTTATCATATCGTCATTTCTGCTCACTCATACATCTAAGTGTCTGTCCTCTATGTACTGTGGCCCTTCACCTAATAGCATCTTTTATCATATCGTCATTTCCTCTCACTCATGCATCTAAGTGTCTGTCCTCTATGTACTGTGGCCCTTCACCAATAGCATCTTTTATCATATCGTCATTTCCTCTCACTCATGCATCTAAGTATCCTCTATGTACTGTGGCCCTTCACCAATAGCATCTATTATCATATCGTCCTTTCCTCTCACTCATGCATCTAAGTGTCTGTCCTCTATGTACTGTGGCCCTTCACCAATAGCATCTTTTATCATATCGTCATTTCCTCTCACTCATGCATCTAAGTATCCTCTATGTACTGTGGCCCTTCACCAATAGCATCTTTTATCATATCATCATTTCCTCCCACTCATGCATCTAAGTGTCCTCTATGTACTGTGGCCCTTCACCAATAGCATCTATTATCATATCATCATTTCCTCCCACTCATGCATCTAAGTGTCCTCTATGTACTGTGGCCCTTCACCAATAGCATCTTTTATCATATCGTCATTTCCTCTCACTCATACATCTAAGTGTCCTCTATGTACTGTGGCCCTTCACCAATAGCATCTTTTATCATATCATCATTTCCTCCCACTCATGCATCTAAGTGTCCTCTATGTACTGTGGCCCTTCACCAATAGCATCTTTTATCATATCGTCATTTCCTCCCACTCATGCATCTAAGTGTCCTCTATGTACTGTGGCCCTTCACCAATAGCATCTTTTATCATATCATCATTTCCTCCCACTCATGCATCTAAGTGTCCTCTATGTACTGTGGCCCTTCACCAATAGCATCTATTATCATATCATCATTTCCTCCCACTCATGCATCTAAGTGTCCTCTATGTACTGTGGCCCTTCACCAATAGCATCTTTTATCATATCGTCATTTCCTCTCACTCATGCATCTTAGTGTCCTCTATGTACTGTGTCCCTTCACCAATAGCATCTATTATCATATCATCATTTCCTCTCACTCATACATCTAAGTGTCCTCTATGTACTGTGGCCCTTCACCAATAGCATCTTTTATCATATTGTCATTTCCTCTCACTCATACATCTAAGTGTCCTCTATGTACTGTGGCCCTTCACCAATAGCATCTTTTATCATATCGTCATTTCCTCTCACTCATTCATCTAAGTGTCCTCTATGTACTGTGGCCCTTCACCAATAGCATCTATTATCATATAGTAATTTCCTCTCACTCATGCATCTAAGTGTCCTCTATGTACTGTGGCCCTTCACCAATAGCATCTTTTATCATATCGTCATTTCCTCTCACTCATTCATCTAAGTGTCCTCTATGTACTGTGGCCCTTCACCAATAGCATCTATTATCATATAGTAATTTCCTCTCACTCATTCATCTAAGTGTCCTCTATGTACTGTGGCCCTTCACCAATAGCATCTATTATCATATCGTCATTTCCTCTCACTCATGCATCTAAGTGTCCTCTTTGTACTGTGGCCCTTCACCAATAGCATCTATTATCATATCATCATTTCCTCTCACTCATGCATCTAAGTGTCCTCTATGTACTGTGGCCCTTCACCAATAGCATCTTTTATCATATCGTCATTTCCTCTCACTCATGCATCTAAGTGTCCTCTATGTACTGTGGCCCTTCACCAATAGCATCTTTTATCATATTGTCATTTCCTCTCACTCATGCATCTAAGTGTCTGTCCTCTATGTACTGTGGCCCTTCACCAATAGCATCTATTATCATATCGTCATTTCCTCCCACTCATGCATCTAAGTGTCTGTCCTCTATGTACTGTGGCCCTTCACGAATAGCATCTATTATCATATCGTCATTTCCTCTCACTCATGCATCTAAGTGTCTGTCCTCTATGTACTGTGGCCCTTCACCAATAGCATCTTTTATCATATCGTCATTTCCTCTCACTCATGCATCTAAGTGTCTGTCCTCTATGTACTGTGGCCCTTCACCAATAGCATCTATTATCATATCGTCATTTCCTCTCACTCATGCATCTAAGTGTCCTCTATGTACTGTGGCCCTTCACGAATAGCATCTATTATCATATCATCATTTCCTCCCACTCATGCATCTAAGTGTCTGTCCTCTATGTACTGTGGCCCTTCACCAATAGCATCTATTATCATATCATCATTTCCTCCCACTCATGCATCTAAGTGTCTGTCCTCTATGTACTGTGGCCCTTCACCAATAGCATCTTTTATCATATCGTCATTTCCTCTCACTCATGCATCTAAGTGTCCTCTATGTACTGTGGCCCTTCACCAATAGCATCTATTATCATATCGTCATTTCCTCTCACTCATGCATCTAAGTGTCCTCTATGTACTGTGGCCCTTCACCAATAGCATCTTTTATCATATCGTCATTTCCTCTCACTCATGCATCTAAGTGTCCTCTATGTACTGTGGCCCTTCACCAATAGCATCTTTTATCATATCGTCATTTCCTCTCACTCATGCATCTAAGTGTCTGTCCTCTATGTACTGTGGCCCTTCACCAATAGCATCTTTTATCATATCGTCATTTCCTCTCACTCATGCATCTAAGTGTCTGTCCTCTATGTACTGTGGCCCTTCACCAATAGCATCTATTATCATATCGTCATTTCCTCTCACTCATGCATCTAAGTGTCCTCTATGTACTGTGGCCCTTCACGAATAGCATCTATTATCATATCATCATTTCCTCCCACTCATGCATCTAAGTGTCTGTCCTCTATGTACTGTGGCCCTTCACCAATAGCATCTATTATCATATCATCATTTCCTCCCACTCATGCATCTAAGTGTCTGTCCTCTATGTACTGTGGCCCTTCACCAATAGCATCTTTTATCATATCGTCATTTCCTCTCACTCATGCATCTAAGTGTCCTCTATGTACTGTGGCCCTTCACCAATAGCATCTATTATCATATCATCATTTCCTCTCACTCATGCATCTAAGTGTCCTCTAAGTACTGTGTCCCTTCACCAATAGCATCTTTTATCATATCGTCATTTCTGCTCACTCATACATCTAAGTGTCCTCTATGTACTGTGGCCCTTCACCAATAGCATCTATTATCATATCATCATTTCCTCCCACTCATGCATCTAAGTGTCCGCTATGTACTGTGGCCCTTCACCAATAGCATCTATTATCATATCATCATTTCCTCCCACTCATGCATCTAAGTGTCCTCTATGTACTGTGGCCCTTCACCAATATCATCTTTTATCATATCGTCATTTCCTCTCACTCATGCATCTAAGTGTCCTCTATGTACTGTGGCCCTTCACCAATAGCATCTATTATCATATCGTCATTTCCTCTCACTCATGCAACTAAGTGTCCTCTATGTACTGTGGCCCTTCACCAATAGCATCTATTATCATATCATCATTTCCTCCCACTCATGCATCTAAGTGTCCGCTATGTACTGTGGCCCTTCACCAATAGCATCTATTATCATATCATCATTTCCTCCCACTCATGCATCTAAGTGTCCTCTATGTACTGTGGCCCTTCACCAATATCATCTTTTATCATATCGTCATTTCCTCTCACTCATGCATCTAAGTGTCCTCTATGTACTGTGGCCCTTCACCAATAGCATCTATTATCATATCGTCATTTCCTCTCACTCATGCATCTAAGTGTCCTCTATGTACTGTGGCCCTTCACCAATAGCATCTTTTATCATATCGTCATTTCCTCTCACTCATGCATCTAAGTGTCCTCTATGTACTGTGGCCCTTCACCAATAGCATCTTTTATCATATCGTCATTTCCTCTCACTCATGCATCTAAGTGTCCTCTATGTACTGTGGCCCTTCACCAATAGCATCTTTTATCATATCGTCATTTCCTCCCACTCATGCATCTAAGTGTCCTCTAAGTACTGTGGCCCTTCACCAATAGCATCTATTATCATATCGTCATTTCCTCTCACTCATGCATCTAAGTGTCTGTCCTCTATGTACTGTGGCCCTTCACCAATAGCATCTTTTATCATATCGTCATTTCCTCCCACTCATGCATCTAAGTGTCCTCTATGTACTGTGGCCAATGTGACCAATAGCATCTTTTATCATATCGTCATTTCCTCTCACTCATGCATCTAAGTGTCTGTCCTCTATGTATTGTGCTACAGAACCCTAGAAGAACACAAAGGTGCGTACACAGTACACACGTAACGATTTTTTGAACGATTTACTATAACGACGTCGTTATCATTCAATCGTTCAGTTCCTGAGTTATAACAATGAACGAAAATCGTTCAAGCTCGTTCCCGTTTGTAGTTTATTTCAGACTGACCGACATAACGATTTTCATTAAGGGAAGGAACATTTTTCATTCATCGTTGTAAAAATCGTTCATTACACTTCAAAAAATTGTTCACTTTTCAAGGGAAAATCTGACAGATAATCGTTGGTTACAAAATCGTTACGTGTGTATGCGCCTTTAATAATGCTAATAACATGGATACAGTCTCTCATTACACCTTATTTTCACATTTTAAAAGTATATTTTTGTCAGGGATAATATAATTAGATATAAAATGCAATAAAACATTTGTCAATTGATTGTTTATACCCGAATACATCTTTCCCTTTTGAGAAAAGACATAATTGCCCCAATCACTCCCTCCGTCATCCCTCAACAATAAGGTGCGAGCTCCAGCAATATGTGATTTCAATGTAGGTGAGAGTCTGTGATACACATCAGCTCAGGTATTTTAATGAGGATGTGAGGAAAGATCCAGTCTGTACCTGACCTGAGGAGAAGTCACCAGGCAGGTTCACAGCGGGAGGAGGCTTCAGGGCGAGGAGTGACTAATACACACATGGAGGCTCAATAATACAACTTAGACAGAACCTCTTGTGTTGGTCTGCAGGAGAATTCAAGTATATGGAGCCTATTTATCATTAAATATTTGAAGCTTATTCCCAAAAACACCCATTTTCAGGGGGTAACTGCAAATATTTAGTATCACCCCCAATGTATGAAGGAGGGACCACAGTAGATATCTCCGATACCTGCTTCTATCCCTCCATTCCCACAGGTAGCTGCATCCCCTATAGGTTTCTATGAGGGATGCAATCCTGCCAGATTTACCAACATCCGGAATGCGATGCATATTGGACCCCGGAGCTCACATCTTCTGAATGGGCTACATATCACCATCTTAATGGGCTGCACATCGCCATCTGAATGGGCTACACATCAACATTTGAATGGGCTACACATTGCCATCTGAATGGGCTAGACATAGTCATCTAAATGGGCTACACATCACCATCTAAAATGGGCTACACAGCACCATCTATATGGACTACACATCGCCATCTGAATGGGCTACACATAGTCATCAAAATGGGCTACACATAGTCATCTAAATGGGCTAGACATCACCATCTAAATGGGCTACACATCACCATTTAAATGGGCTACACATCGCCATCTCAATGGGCTACACATTTCCATCTAAATGGGCTACACATAGTCATCTAAATGGGCTACACATCACCATCTAAAATGGGCTACACATCGCCATCTATATGGACTACACATCGCCATCTGAATAGACCACACATAGTCAACTAAATGGGCTACACATCACCATCTAAATGATCTACACATCGCCATCTGAATGGGCTACACATAGTCATCTAAATGGGCTACACATAGTCATCTAAATGGGCTACACATAGTCATCTAAATGGGCTACACATCACCATCTAAAATGGGCTACACAGCGCCATCTATATGGACTACACATCGCCATCTGAATAGGCCACACATAGTCATCTAAATGGGCTACACATAGTCATCTAAATGGGCTACACATAGTCATCTAAATGGGCTACACATCACCATCTAAAAGGGCTACACATCACCATCTAAATGGGCTACACATCGCCATCTAAATGGGCTACACATAGTCATCTAAATGGGCTACACATCACCATCTAAATGGGCTACACATCGCCATTTAAATGGGCTACACATCGCCATCTCAATGGGCTAAACATCGTCTTCTAAATGGGCTACACATCACCATCTAAATGGGCTACACATTGCCATCTAAATGGGCTACACATTTCCATCTAAATGATCTACACATCGCCATCTACATGGGCTACACATGGTCATCTAAATGGGCTACACATCGCCACCTAAATGGGCTACACATCGCCATCTACATGGGCTACACATAGTCATCTAAATGGGCTACACATCGCCCTCTAAATGGGCTACACATCGCCATCTAAATGATCTACACATCGCCATCTACATGGGCTAAACATTTTCTTCTAAATGGGCTACACATAGCCCTCTAAATGATCTACACATCGCCATCTACATGGGCTACACATCGCCATCTAAATGGGCTACACATAGTCATCTAAATGGGCTACACATCCCCATCTAAATGGGTTACACAGCGCCATCTGAAGGGGCTACACATCGCAACCTAAATCGGCTACACATCACCATCTAAATGGGTTACACAACGCCATCTAAATTGGCTACACATAGTCATCTAAATGGGCTACACATCGCCATCTAAATGGGCTACACATCGCCATCTAAATGGGTTACACATCGCCATCTAAATGATCTACACATCGCCATCTACATGGGCTAAACATCGCCATCTAAATGGGTTACACAGCGCCATTTGAAGGGGCTACACATCGCAAGCTAAATCAGCTACACATCACCATCTAAATGTCACTGTGTCACCCTGCAGGGGGAGGGGCAGACTTATAGCTTTCTTGTTGGCATCACGGTGTCACCCTGCAGGGGGAGGGACAGGCTCATAACTACCATCTGAATATGTCACCCTGCACGGGGAGGGGCAGACTCATAGCTCCCTTCTGTTTGTGTCACCCTGCAGGGGGAGGGGTAGACTCATAGCTCCCTTCTGTCTGTGTCACTGTGTCACCCTGTAGGGGGAGGGGCAGACTCATAACTTCCTTCTGTCTGTGTCACTGTGTCACCCTGCAGGGGGAGGGGCAGACTCATAGCTCCCTTCTGTCTATGTCACTGTGTCACCCTGCAGGGGGAAGGGCAGACTTTTAGCTTCCTTGTAGGTATTACTGTATCACCCTGCAGGGAGAGGGACAGGCTCATAGCTACCATCTGAATATGTCACCCTGCAGGGGGAGGGACAAACTCATAACCACCTTCTGTCTGTGTCAACCTGCAGGGGGAGGGACAGGCTCATAGCTACCATCTGAATATGTCACCATGCAGGGGGAGGGGCAGACTCATAGCTCCCTTCTGTCTGTGTCACTGTGTCACCCTGCAGAGGGAGGGGCAGACTCATAGCTCCCTTTTGTCTGTGTCACTGTGTCACCCTGCAGGGGAAGGGACAAACTCATAACTCCCTTCTGTCTGTGTCACTCTGCAGGGGGAGGAACACGCTCATAACTACCACCTGAATATGTCACCCTGCAGGGGGAGGGGCAGACTCATAGCTCCCTTCTGTCTGTGTCACTGTGTCACCCTGCAGAGGGAGGGGCAGACTCATAGCTCCCTTTTGTCTGTGTCACTGTGTCACCCTGCAGGGGGAGGGACAAACTCATAACTCCCTTCTGTCTGTGTCACTCTGCAGGGGGAAGGACACGCTCATAACTACCACCTGAATATGTCACCCTGCAGGGGGAGGGGCAGACTCATAGCTCCCTTCTGTCTGTGTCACCCTGTAGGGGGAGGGGCAGACTCATAGCTCCCTTCTGTCTGTGTCACTGTGTCAGCCTGCAGGTGGAGGGGCAGACTCATAGCTCCCTTCTGTCTGTGTCACTGTGTCACCCTGCACGGGGAGGGGCAGACTCATAGCTCCCTTCTGTCTATGCCACTGTCACCCTGCAGGGGGAGGGACAGGCTCATAGCTCCCTTCTGTCTGTGTCACTGTGTCACCCTGCAGGGGGAGGGGCAGACTCATAGCTCCCTTCTGTCTATGCCACTGTGTCACCCTGCAGAGGGAGGGGCAGACTCATAGCTCCCTTTTGTCTGTGTCACCCTGCAGGGGGAGGGGAAGACTCATAGCTTCCTTGTCGGTATCACTGTGTCACCCTGCAAGGGGAGGGACAGGCTTCTAACTACGATCTGAATATGTCACCCTGCAGGGGGAGGAGCAAACTCATAGCTCCCTTATGTCTGTGTCACCCTGCATGGGGAGGGCAGACTCATAGCTCCCTTCTGTCTGTGTCACCTTGCAGGGGGAGGGACAGGCTCATAGCTCCCTTCTGTCTGTGTCACCCTGCAAGGGGAGGAACAGGCTCATAGCTCCTTTCTGTATATGTCACTGTGTCACCCTGCAGGGGGAAGGACAGGCTCATAGCTCCATTCTGTCTGTGTCACACTGCAAGGGGAGGAACAGGCTCATAGCTCCCTTCTGTCTGTGTCACTGTGTCACCCTGCAGGGGGAGGGGCAGGCTCATAGCTCCCTTCTGTCTGTGTCACTGTGTCACCCTGCAGGGGGAGGTGCAGACTCATAGCTCCCTTCTGTCTGTGTCACCCTGCAGGGGGAGGAACAGGCTCATAGCTCCCTTCTGTCTATGTCACTGTGTCACCCTACAGGGGGAGGAACAGGCTCATAGCTCCCTTCTGTCTGTGTCACTGTGTCACCCTGCAGGGGGAGGGGCAGGATTATAGCTCCCTTCTGTCTGTGGCACTGTGTCACCCTGCAGGGGGAGGGGCAGGCTCATAGCTCCCTTCTGTCTGTGTCACTGTGTCACCCTGCAGGGGGAGGGGCAGGCTCATAGCTCACTTCTGTCTGTGTCACCCTGCAGGGGGAGGGACAGGCTCATAGCTCACTTCTGTCTGTGTCACCCTGCAGGGGGAGGGACAGGCTCATAGCTCACTTCTGTCTGTGTCACCTTGCAGGGGGAGGGACAGGATCATAGCTATCTTCTGTATATGTCACTGTGTCACCCTGCAGGGGGAGGGGCAGGCTCATAGCTCACTTCTGTCTGTGTCACCCTGCAGGGGGAGGGACCGGCTCATAGCTTCCTTCTGTCTGTGTCACCCTGAAGGGGAGGGACAGGATCATAGCTATCTTCTGTATATGTCACTGTGTCACCCTGCAGGGGGAGGGACAAGCTCATAGCTCCCTTCTGTCTGTGTCACCCTGCAGGGGGGGGGGGGGCAGGCTCATAGCTCTCTTCTGTTTGTGTCACTGTGTCACCCTGCAGGGGGAGGGGCAGGCTCATAGCTCCCTTCTGTCTGTGTCACCCTGCAGGGGGAGTGACAGGCTCATAGCTTCCTTCTGTCTGTGTCACCCTGAAGGGGAGGGACAGGCTCATAGCTCCCTTCTGTCTGTGTCACCCTGAAGGGGAGGGACAGGATCATAGCTCCCTTCTGTCTGTGTCACTATGTCACCCTACAGGGGGAGGGACAGGCTCATAGCTCCCTTCTGTCTGTGTCACCCTGAAGGGGAGGGACAGGATCATAGCTCCCTTCTGTCTGTGTCACTATGTCACCCTACAGGGGGAGGGGCAGGCTCATAACTCCCTTCTGTCTGTGTCACCCTACAGGGGGAGGGACAGGCTCATAGCTCCCTTCTGTCTGTGTCACCCTGAAGGGGAGGAACAGGGTCATAGCTCCCTTCTGTCTGTGTCACCCAGCAGGGGGAGGGACAGGCTCATAGCTCCCTTCTGTCTGTGTCACCCTGCAGGGGGAGGAACAGGCTCATAGCTCCCGTCTGTCTGTGTCACCCTACAGGGGGAGGGACAGGCTCATAGCTCCCTTCTGTCTGTGTCACCCTGAAGGGGAGGAACAGGCTCATAGCTCCCTTCTGTCTGTGTCACATTGCAGGGGGAGTAACAGGCTCATAGCTCCCTTCTGTCTGTGTCACCCTGCAAGGGGAGGAACAGGCTCATAGCTCCCTTCTGTCTGTGTCACCCTGCAGGGGGAGGAACAGGCTCATAGCTCCCTTCTGTCTGTGTCACCCTGCAGGGGGAGGGACAGGCTCATAGCTCCCTTCTGTCTGTGTCACCCTGCAGGGGGAGGGACAGGCTCATAGCTCCCTTCTGTCTGTGTCACCCTGCAGGGGGAGGGTCAGGCTCATAGCTCCCTTCTGTCTGTGGATCTGATTCACTACGGATTGCTATTCTGCTTATATGCATGCACAGCAGTTGCTAATATCAACGGTGCTATGTAAATGTTTGTATTTACATTGCGTTTGCAGCCAGAAACAAGGACGCCCACTTCCCCCTTCTCACATCCATATATACAGTACTAGGACATCATAGCCTAACAATCAGTAACATCGGACCCATACGCACACTTACACAAGCCCCGACCTTACTCATATCCACATACTAGGGGAACATAGCTAAACAATCAGTAACATCGGACCCATACGCACACTTACACAAGCCCCGACCTTACTCATATCCATATACTAGGGGAACATAGCTAAACAATCGGTAACATCGGACCCAAATGCACACTTACACAAGCCCTGACCTTACTCATATCTGTATACTAGGGGAACACAGCTAAACAATCAGTAACATCGGACCCATACGCACACTTACACAAGCCCCGACCTTACTCATATCCATATACTAGGGGAACATAGCTAAACAATCGGTAACATCGGACCCAAATGCACACTTACACAAGCCCTGACCTTACTCATATCTGTATACTAGGGCATCATAGTCAAACAATCAGTAACATCGGACCCATACGCACACTTACATAAGCCCCGACCTTACTCATATCCGTATACTAGGGCATCATAGCCAAACAATCGGTATCATCGGACCCATACGCACACTTACACAAGCCCCGACCTTACTCATATCCATATACTAGGGGAACATAGCTAAACAATCGGTAACATCGGACCCAAATGCACACTTACACAAGCCCTGACCTTACTCATATCTGTATACTAGGGGAACACAGCTAAACAATCAGTAACATCGGACCCATACGCACACTTACACAAGCCCCGACCTTACTCATATCCATATACTAGGGGAACATAGCTAAACAATCGGTAACATCGGACCCAAATGCACACTTACACAAGCCCTGACCTTACTCATATCTGTATACTAGGGCATCATAGTCAAACAATCAGTAACATCGGACCCATACGCACACTTACATAAGCCCCGACCTTACTCATATCCGTATACTAGGGCATCATAGCCAAACAATCGGTATCATCGGACCCATATGCACACTTACACAAGCCCTGACCTTACTCATATCCGTATACTAGGGGAACATAGCTAAACAATCAGTAACATCGGACCGATACGCACACTTACACAAGCTCCGACCTTACTCATATCTGTATACTAGGGGAACACAGCTAAACCATTGGTAACATCGGACCCATACGCACACTTACACAAGCCCTGACCTTACTCATATCCGTATACTAGGGGAACACAGCCAAACCATCACATCGGACCCATATGCACACTTACACAAGCCCTGACCTTACTCATATCCGTATACGAGGGGAACACAGCCAAACCATCGGTAACATCGGACCCATACGCACACCTCCCCCTACTCACATCCATATACTAGGGCAACATAGCCAAACCATCGGTAACATCGGACCCATACGCACACTTACACAAGCCCTAACCTTACTCATATCCGTATACTAGGGGAACATAGCTAAACAATCAGTAACATCGGACCCATACGCACACTTACACAAGCCCTGACCTTACTCACATCCGTATACTAGGGGAACACAGCCAAACCATCGGTAACATCGGACCCATACGCACACCTCCCCCTACTCACATCCATATACTAGGGCAACATAGCCAAACCATCGGTAACATCGGACCCATACGCCCACTTACACAAGCCCTAACCTTACTCATATCCGTATACTAGGGGAACATAGCTAAACAATCGGTAACATCGGACCCATTCGCACACTTACACAAGCCCTGACCTTACTCATATCTGTATACTAGGGGAACACAGCCAAACCATCACATCGGACCCATATGCACACTTACACAAGCTGTGACCTTACTCATATCCGTATACTAGGGGAACATAGCTAAACAATCAGTAACATCGGACCTATACGCACACTTACACAAGCCCTGACCTTACTCATATCCATATACTAGCGCAACATAGCTAAACAATCAGTAACATCGGACCCATACGCACACTTACACAAGCTGTGACCTTACTGACAGCCATATACTAGGGCAACATAGCTAAACAATCGGTATCATCGGACCCATACGCACACTTACACAAGCCCCGACCTTACTCATATCCGTATACTAGCGCAACATAGCTAAACAATCAGTAACATCGGACCTATACGCACACTTACACAAGCACTGACCTTACTCATATCCGTATACTAGGGGAACATAGCCAAACCATCGGTAACATCGGACCTATACGCACACTTACACAAGCCCTGACCTTACTCATATCCATATACTAGGGCATCATAGCCAAACCATCAGTAACATCGGATCCAAATGCACACTTCACCTTACTGACATCCATATACTAGGGCAACATAGCCAAACCAGCGGTAACATCGGACCCATACGCACACCTCCCCCTACTCACATCCATATACTAGGGCAACATAGCCAAACCATCGGTAACATCGGACCCATACGCACACTTACACAAGCCCCGACCTTACTCATATCCGTATACTAGGGGAACATAGCTAAACCATCGGTAACATCGGACCCATACACACACTTACACAAGCCCTGACCTTACTCATATCTGTATACTAGGGGAACACAGCTACACAATCGGTAAACATCGGACCCCTATGCACTCTTGCACAAGCACTGACCTTACTCATATCCGTATACTAGGGGAACATAGCTAAACCATCGGTAACATCGGACCCATACGCACACTTACACAAGCCCTGACCTTACTCACATCCATATACAAGAGCAACATAGCCAATCGGTAACATCGGACCCATACGCACACTTACACAAGCTGTGACCTTACTGACATCCATATACTAGGGGAACATAGCCAAACAATCGGTAACATCGGACCCATACGCACACTTACACAAGCCCTGACCTTACTCATATCCGTATACTAGGGGAACACAGGTAAACAATCGGTTACATCGGACCCCTATGCACTCTTGCACAAGCACTGACCTTACTCATATCCGTATACTAGGGGAACATAGCTAAACCTTCGGTAACATCGGACCCATACGCACACTTACACAAGCCCTGACCTTACTCACATCCATATACAAGAGCAACATAGCCAATCGGTAACATCGGACCCAAACGTACACTTACACAAGCTGTGACCTTACAGACATCCATATACTAGGGGAACATAGCCAAACAATCGGTAACATCGGACCCATACGCACACTTACACAAGCCCTGACCTTACTCATATCCGTATACTAGGGGAACATAGCCAAACAATCGGTAACATCGGACCCATACGCACTCTTGCACAAGCACTGACCTTATACATATCCGTATACTAGGGGAACACAGCCAAACCATCGGTAACATCGGAACCATACGCAAACTTATACAAGCACTGACCTTACTCATATCCATATACTAGGGGAACATAGCTAAACAATCGGTAACATCGGATCCATACGCACACTTACACAAGCCCTGACCTTACTCATATCTGTATATTAGGGGAACACAGCTAAACAATTGGTAACATCGGACCCATACGCACACTTACACAAGCACTGACCTTACTCATATCCGTATACTAGGGTATCATAGCCAAACCATCGGTAACATCGGACCTATACGCACACTTTCACAAGCACTGACCTTACTCATATCCGTATACTAGGGCATCATAGCCAAACCATCGGTAACTTCGGATCCATACGCACACTTACACAAGCACTGACCTTACTCATATCCGTATACTAGGGGAACACAGCCAAACCATCGGTAGCATCGGACCCATACGCACACTTACACAAGCCCTGACCTTACTCATATCCGTATACTAGGGCAACATAGCCAAACAATCGGTAACATCTGATCCATACGCACACTTACACAAGCACTGACCTTACTCATATCCGTATACTAGGGGAACATAGCTAAACCATCAGTAACATCGGACCCATTTGCACACTTACACAAGCCCTGACCTTACTCATATCCGTTATACTAGGGGAACATAGCTAAACAATCAGTAACATCGGACCCATACGCACACTTACACAAGCCCTGACCTTACTCACATCCGTATACTAGGGGAACACAGCCAAACCATCGGTAACATCGGACCCATACGCACACTTACACAAGCCCTGACCTTACTCATATCCGTATACTAGGGGAACAGAGCCAAACCATTGGTAACATCGGACCCATACGCACACTTACACAACCCCTGACCTTACTCATATCCGTATACTAGGGGAACATAGCTAAACAATCAGTAACATCGGACCCATACGCACACTTACACAAGCCCTGACCTTACTCACATCCGTATACTAGGGGAACACAGCCAAACCATCGGTAACATCGGACCCATACGCACACTTACACAAGCCCTAACCTTACTCATATCTGTATACTAGGGGAACACAGCTAAACAATTGGTAACATCGGACCCATACGCACACTTACACAAGCACTGACCTTACTCATATCCGTATACTAGGGGAACAGAGCCAAACCATTGGTAACATCGGACCCATACGCACACTTACACAAGCCCTGACCTTACTCATATCCGTATACTAGGGGAACATAGCTAAACCATCGGTAACATCGGACCCATACGCACACTTACACAAGCCCTGACCTTACTCATATCCATATACTAGGGGAACAGAGCCAAAGCATCGGTAACATCGGATCCATACGCACTCTTACACAAGCCCTGACCTTACTCATATCCGTATACTAGGGGAACACAGCTAAACAATCAGTAACATCGGACCTATACGCACACTTACACAAGCCCTGACCTTACTCATATCCATATACTAGGGGAACATAGCTAAACTATCGGTAACATCGGACCCATACGCACACTTACACAAGCCCTGACCTCATATCCGTATACTAGGGGAACATAGCTAAACAGTCGGTAACATCGGACCCATACGCACACTTCCCCTTACTGACATCCTTATACTAGGGCAACATAGCCAAACCATCGGTAACACGGACCCATACGCACACTTACACAAGCCCTGACCTTACTCATATCTGTATACTAGGGGAACATAGCCAAACCATCGGTAACATCGGACCCATACGCACACTTACACAAGCCCTGACCTTACTCATATCTGTATACTAGGGGAACATAGCTAAACAATTGGTAACATCAGACCCATACGCACACTTACACAAGCCCTGACTTTACTCATATCTGTATACTAGGGGAACACAGCCAAACCATCACATCGGACCCATACGCACACTTACACAAGCCCTGACCTTACTCATATCTGTATACTAGGGGAACACAGCTAAACAATTGGTAACATCGGACCCATACGCACACTTACACAAGCCCTGACCTTACTCATATCTGTATACTAGGGGAACAGAGCCAAACCATTGGTAACATCGGACCCATACGCACACTTACACAAGCCCTGACCTTACTCATATCCGTATACTAGGGGAACAGAGCCAAACCATTGGTAACATCGGACCCATACGCACACTTACACAAGCACTGACCTTACTCATATCCGTATACTAGGGGAACACAGCTAAACAATCGGTAACATCGGACCCATACGCACACTTACACAAGCCCTGACCTTACTCATATCCATATATACGAGGGGAACACAGGTAAACAATCGGTTACATCGGACCCCTATGCACTCTTGCACAAGCACTGACCTTACTCATATCCTTATACTAGGGGAACATAGCTAAACCATCGGTAACATCGGACCCATACGCACACTTACACAAGCCCTGACCTTACTCACATCCGTATACAAGGGCAACATAGCCAATCGGTAACATCGGACCCATACGCACACTTACACAAGCTGTGACCTTACTGACATCCATATAGTAGGGGAACATAGCCAAACAATCGGTAACATCGGACCCATACGCACACTTACACAAGCCCTGACCTTACTCATATCCGTATACTAGGGGAACATAGCCAAACAATCGGTAACATCGGACCCATACGCACTCTTGCACAAGCACTGACCTTACTCATATCCGTATACTAGGGGAACACAGCCAAACCATCGGTAACATCGGAACCATACGCAAACTTACACAAGCACTGACCTTACTCATATCCATATACTAGGGGAACATAGCTAAACAATCGGTAACATCGGATCCATACGCACACTTACAAAAGCACTGACCTTACTCATATCCGTATACTAGGGGAACACAGCCAAACCATCGGTAGCATCGGACCCATACGCACACTTATCCAAGCCCTGACATTACTCATATCTGTATATTAGGGGAACACAGCTAAACAATTGGTAACATCGGACCCATACGCACACTTACACAAGCACTGACCTTACTCATATCCGTATACTAGGGGAACAGAGCCAAACCATTGGTAACATCGGACCCATACGCACACTTACACAAGCCCTGACCTTACTCATATCTGTATACTAGGGGAACATAGCTAAACCATCGGTAACATCGGACCCATACGCACACTTCACCTTACTGACATCCATATACTAGGGGAACATAGCTAAACCATCTGTAACATCGGACCCATACGCACACTTCACCTTACTGACATCCATATACTAGGGGAACATAGCTAAACCATCGGTAACATCGGATCCATACGCACACTTACACAAGCCCTGACCTTACTCATATCCGTATACTAGGGGAACAGAGCCAAACCATCGGTAACATCGGACCCATACGCACACTTCACCTTACTGACATCCATATACTAGGGGAACAGAGCCAAACCATCGGTAACATCGGATCCATACGCACACTTACACAAGCCCTGACCTTACTCATATCCGTATACTAGGGGAACAGAGCCAAACCATTGGTAACATCGGACCCATACGCACACTTACACAAGCCCTGACCTTACTAAGAAATTGCGGCCAGTCACATACGCTATCAGTGCTGAGGCTGCCTATGGCCACGCAGTGGATAATTTATGCGCGCCCCTGCAACGGCGTTTCAATGCACTGGCACGCCTGCTTTCGCCCGACCACCCCGTCACCACCCACAAGCAGCACTTCACATGTTAATTACTGCGCTCTGGGTCTGCGTAGCCTCTGCAATCTCAGTTCCCATCGCAATTGCTAGTTCGCGCACTGTGATGCATACCCATGTGCGATTGCGTGCATATTAGCAATTGCCTTCCATGCTGAATGAGGCCTTGAGTCACTCTGCACTATTCATATTCTATTTCTAAGGGAATTATCTCATTTTATTTTTGAAAATTGTATTAATAAAGTTCAGGATTGGAGTGTTACATGTAATATTGATTTACCGTTATATTATGTTTTCTTCTATTATACTTGAATAAGCCTGGACTGAAGGTTTTCCCTGTGGAGGATTCAGATGTTTGTAAACAAAATACACGTTACATGTTTTATTATTACCGGCCGGAACTCCATATATTGCTCCTCTGTACCTGAGCTGCTGCAGAGATAGGAGATGAGTATTCATAGAGGGGCGGAGCCTGTAAGAGGATAAAAGGACAGGTGGCTGCATCCCGGGCATCAGTGTCTGAGGATAGGAGAGCTCTAGGCACAATGGCTGCACTCAGTCAGAAGAAATCCTGTGGGCAATATATGGATGACTTCAAGGAGTTTATGTGGAACCCAAGGACCCGAGAGTTCATGGGCAGGACTGGAACAAGTTGGGGTAAGCATTACCTGATACAGGGGAGCTGGGGTAAGCATTACCTGATACAGGGGAGCTGGGGTTAGCATTACCTGATACAGGGGAGCTGGGGTAAGCATTGCATGACACAGGGGAGCTGGGGTTAGCATTGCATGATACAGGGGAGCTGGGGTAAGCATTACATGATACAGGGGAGCTGGGGTAAGCATTACATGATACAGGGGGGCATTACATGATACAGGGGAGCTGGGGTAAGCATTACATGATACAGGGGAGCTGGGGTAAGCATTGCATGATACAGGGGAGCTGGGGTAAGCATTGCATGATACAGGGGAGCTGGGGTAAGCATTACATGATACAGGGGAGCTGGGGTAAGCATTGCATGATACAGGGGAGCTGGGGTAAGCATTAACTGATACAGGGGAGCTGGGGTAAGCATTACATGATACAGGGGAGCTGGGGTAAGCATTACACGATACAGGGGAGCTGGGGTAAGCATTACCTGATACAGGGGAGCTGGGGTAAGCATTACAGGATACAGGGGAGCTGGGGTTAGCATTACCTGATACAGGGGAGCTGGGGTAAGCATTGCATGACACAGGGGAGCTGGGGTTAGCATTGCATGATACAGGGGAGCTGGGGTAAGCATTACATGATACAGGGGAGCTGGGGTAAGCATTACATGATACAGGGGGGCATTACATGATACAGGGGAGCTGGGGTAAGCATTACAGGATACAGGGGAGCTGGGGTAAGCATTGCATGATACAGGGGAGCTGGGGTAAGCATTGCATGATACAGGGGAGCTGGGGTAAGCATTGCATGATACAGGGGAGCTGGGGTTAGCATTGCATGATACAGGGGAGCTGGGGTAAGCATTGCATGATACAGGGGAGCTGGGGTAAGCATTGCATGACACAGGGGAGCTGGGGTTAGCATTACATGATACAGGGGAGCTGGGGTAAGCATTACATGATACAGAGGAGCTGGGGTAAGCATTGCATGATACAGGGGAGCTGGGGTAAGCATTGCATGACACAGGGGAGCTGGGGTTAGCATTGCATGATACAGGGGAGCTGGGGTAAGCATTACATGATACAGGGGAGCTGGGGTAAGCATTACATGATACAGGGGGGCATTACATGATACAGGGGAGCTGGGGTAAGCATTACATGATACAGGGGAGCTGGGGTAAGCATTGCATGATACGGGGGAGCTGGGGTAAGCATTGCATGATACAGGGGAGCTGGGGTAAGCATTGCATGATACAGGGGAGCTGGGGTTAGCATTGCATGATACAGGGGAGCTGGGGTAAGCATTGCATGATACAGGGGAGCTGGGGTAAGCATTGCATGATACAGGGGAGCTGGGGTAAGCATTGCATGATACAGGGGAGCTGGGGTTAGCATTGCATGATACAGGGGAGCTGGGGTAAGCATTGCATGATACAGGGGAGCTGGGGTAAGCATTGCATGACACAGGGGAGCTGGGGTTAGCATTACATGATACAGGGGAGCTGGGGTAAGCATTACATGATACAGAGGAGCTGGGGTAAGCATTGCATGATACAGGGGAGCTGGGGTAAGCATTGCATGACACAGGGGAGCTGGGGTTAGCATTGCATGATACAGGGGAGCTGGGGTAAGCATTACATGATACAGGGGAGCTGGGGTAAGCATTACATGATACAGGGGGGCATTACATGATACAGGGGAGCTGGGGTAAGCATTACATGATACAGGGGAGCTGGGGTAAGCATTGCATGATACGGGGGAGCTGGGGTAAGCATTGCATGATACAGGGGAGCTGGGGTAAGCATTGCATGATACAGGGGAGCTGGGGTAAGCATTGCATGACACAGGGGAGCTGGGGTTAGCATTACATGATACAGGGGAGCTGGGGTAAGCATTACATGATACAGAGGAGCTGGGGTAAGCATTGCATGATACAGGGGAGCTGGGGTAAGCATTGCATGACACAGGGGAGCTGGGGTTAGCATTGCATGATACAGGGGAGCTGTTGTAAGCATTACATGATACAGGGGAGCTGGGGTAAGCATTACATGATACAGGGGGGCATTACATGATACAGGGGAGCTGGGGTAAGCATTGCATGATACAGGGGAGCTGGGGTAAGCATTGCATGATACAGGGGAGCTGGGGTAAGCATTGCATGATACAGGGGAGCTGGGGTTAGCATTGCATGATACAGGGGAGCTGGGGTAAGCATTGCATGATACAGGGGAGCTGGGGTAAGCATTGCATGACACAGGGGAGCTGGGGTTAGCATTACATGATACAGGGGAGCTGGGGTAAGCATTACATGATACAGAGGAGCTGGGGTAAGCATTGCATGATACAGGGGAGCTGGGGTAAGCATTGCATGACACAGGGGAGCTGGGGTTAGCATTGCATGATACAGGGGAGCTGGGGTAAGCATTACATGATACAGGGGAGCTGGGGTAAGCATTACATGATACAGGGGGGCATTACATGATACAGGGGAGCTGGGGTAAGCATTACATGATACAGGGGAGCTGGGGTAAGCATTGCATGATACGGGGGAGCTGGGGTAAGCATTGCATGATACAGGGGAGCTGGGGTAAGCATTGCATGATACAGGGGAGCTGGGGTAAGCATTGCATGACACAGGGGAGCTGGGGTTAGCATTACATGATACAGGGGAGCTGGGGTAAGCATTACATGATACAGAGGAGCTGGGGTAAGCATTGCATGATACAGGGGAGCTGGGGTAAGCATTGCATGACACAGGGGAGCTGGGGTTAGCATTGCATGATACAGGGGAGCTGTTGTAAGCATTACATGATACAGGGGAGCTGGGGTAAGCATTACATGATACAGGGGGGCATTACATGATACAGGGGAGCTGGGGTAAGCATTACATGATACAGGGGAGCTGGGGTAAGCATTGCATGATACAGGGGAGCTGGGGTAACCATTGCATGATACAGGGGAGCTGGGGTAAGCATTACATGATACAGGGGAGCTGGGGTAAGCATTGCATGATACAGGGGAGCTGGGGTAAGCATTACCTGATACAGGGGAGCTGGGGTAAGCATTACATGATACAGGGGAGCTGGGGTAAGCATTACACGATACAGGGGAGCTGGGGTAAGCATTACCTGATACAGGGGAGCTGGGGTAAGCATTACAGGATACAGGGGAGCTGGGGTAAGCATTGCATGATACAGGGGAGCTGGGGTAAGCATTGCATGATACAGGGGAGCTGGGGTAAGCATTACATGATACAGGGGAGCTGGGGTAAGCATTACCTGATACAGGGGAGCTGGGGTAAGCATTACAGGATACAGGGGAGCTGGGGTAAGCATTACCTGATACAGGGGAGCTGGGGCAAGCATTACATGATACAGGGGAGCTGGGGTAAGCATTGCATGATACAGGGGAGCTGGGGTAAGCATTACATGATACAGGGGAGCTGGGGTAAGCATTACAGGATACAGGGGAGCTGGGGTAAGCATTGCATGATACAGGGGAGCTGGGGTAAGCATTGCATGATACAGGGGAGCTGGGGTAAGCATTGCATGATACAGGGGAGCTGGGGTTAGCATTGCATGATACAGGGGAGCTGGGGTAAGCATTGCATGATACAGGGGAGCTGGGGTAAGCATTGCATGACACAGGGGAGCTGGGGTTAGCATTACATGATACAGGGGAGCTGGGGTAAGCATTACATGATACAGAGGAGCTGGGGTAAGCATTGCATGATACAGGGGAGCTGGGGTAAGCATTGCATGACACAGGGGAGCTGGGGTTAGCATTGCATGATACAGGGGAGCTGGGGTAAGCATTACATGATACAGGGGAGCTGGGGTAAGCATTACATGATACAGGGGGGCATTACATGATACAGGGGAGCTGGGGTAAGCATTACATGATACAGGGGAGCTGGGGTAAGCATTGCATGATACAGGGGAGCTGGGGTAAGCATTGCATGATACAGGGGAGCTGGGGTAAGCATTACATGATACAGGGGAGCTGGGGTAAGCATTGCATGATACAGGGGAGCTGGGGTAAGCATTACCTGATACAGGGGAGCTGGGGTAAGCATTACATGATACAGGGGAGCTGGGGTAAGCATTACATGATACAGGGAATCTCTCACTCCACTCTTTCCCTCCATTCATCCCTCAGTCTTTCTCATTTCTCCTTATGTCCATCTCTATAATCTCCTCCCCCCTCTCTCTCTCTCATCTCTTTCTCTCTCCCCCGCTCTCCTTCTCCCCCTCTCTCTCTCCCCATCTCTTTCTCTCTCCATCTCTTTCTCTCCCCATCTCTCTTTCTCTCTCCCTCTCTTTCTCTCTCCCTCTCTTTCTCTCTCCCCATCTCTCTTTATCTCTCCCTCTCTTTCTCTCTCCCCATCTCTCTTTCTCTCTCCCTCTCTTTCTCTCTCCCCATCTCTCTTTCTCTCTCCCTCTCTTTCTCTCTCCCCATCTCTCTTTCTCTCTCCCCATCTCTCTTTCTCTCTCCCCATCTCTCTTTCTCTCTCCCTCTCTTTCTCTCTCGCTCTCTTTCACTCTCCCCCGCTCTCTCCCCATCTCTTTCTTTCCCCCCTCTCTCTCTTCTTTGTCTCTCTCTCCCCATCTCTCTCCCCATCTCTCTCCCCATCTCTCCCCATCTCTCTCTTTCTCTCTCCCCCTCTCTCTCTTCTCTGTCTCTCTCTCTCCCATCTCTCTTTCTCACTCCCCGTCTCTCCCCCTCTCTCTCTTTCTCTCTCCCCGTCTCTCTCTTTCTCTCTCCCCCTCTCTCCCATCTCTCTCTCTCTCTCCCCCTCTCTCCCATCTCTGTCTCTCTCTCCCCTCTCTCTCTTCTCTGTCTCTCTCCCTCCCATCTCTCTTCTCTCTCTCCCATCTCTCTTTCTCTCTCCCCCTCTCTCCATCTCACGCTCTCATTATTGTAATAATTTGGACGGCTTAGAAAAACTAGGATGGGAATAATGTAAATGATAAAATTATGTTGGACAGAAAACTATATGATTGTTATTAGTGGACGATGTCTCTACCGATAAATAAATGTTTATTCTATACAGAGTTACGATTACATTTATTAATACATTTATTGAGAAGTGGACTGAAAATGCACAGACAGTAACATGACATGTAGTTCTACGAGGTCCACCCATCCGAGGCAGTATAATGTGTAACCTGCGGGGAGTTACCCACTCAAGCGGTATAATGTGTAACCTGCGGGGAGTTACCCACTCAGGCGGTATAATGTGTAACCTGCGGGGAGTTACCCACTCAGGCAGTATAATGTGTAACCTGCGGGGAGTTACCCACTCAGGCGGTATAATGTGTAACCTGCGGGGAGTTACCCACTCAGGCGGTATAATGTGTAACCTGCGGGGAGTTACCCACTCAGGCGGTATAATGTGTAACCTGCGGGGAGTTACCCACTCAGGCGGTATAATGTGTAACCTGCGGGGAGTTACCCACTCAGGCGGTATAATGTGTAACCTGCGGGGAGTTACCCACTCAGGCGGTATAATGTGTAACCTGCGGGGAGTTACCCACTCAGGCGGTATAATGTGTAACCTGCGGGGAGTTACCCACTCAGGCGGTATAATGTGTAACCTGCGGGGAGTTACCCACTCAGGCGGTATAATGTGTAACCTGCGGGGAGTTACCCACTCAGGCGGTATAATGTGTAACCTGCGGGGAGTTACCCACTCAGGCAGTATAATGTGTAACCTGCGGGGAGATACCCACTCAGGCGGTATAATGTGTAACCTGCAGGGAGTTACCCACTCAGGCAGTATAATGTGTAACCTGCGGGGAGTTACCCACTCAGGCGGTATAATGTGTAATCTGCGGGGAGTTACCCACTCAGGCAGTATAATGTGTAACCTGCGGGGAGTTACCCACTCAGGCGGTATAATGTGTAACCTGCGGGGAGTTACCCACTCAGGCAGTATAATGTGTAACCTGCGGGGAGTTACCCACTCAGGTTTCTATGGGAGATGCGATGCTGCCAAATGTACCCATATCCGGTATGCAAAGCATTCCTGATATTGGCCCCATCAGAAGACAACATTAGCCGCTGTAGCCTATAGGCACTTACCGCATATCAGCCAGCGGAGGGAACTCCCAGATCTGTCCGCCGGCAAAGGGCGCAGCTCATGTGCAGTAGGAGCCCGTCACCCTGCAGGTGCCGGGTTAACACATTCGGGAGCTATGATCGCATTTTTGGAGAGGTGACTGTGCTGTCCTCCGGTGTGCAGGCTGTAGGTCACCAGGTATGCTATGCTGTGGAGCGGTGACTTTGCTGTCCTCCGGTGTGCAGGCTGTAGGTCACCAGGTATGCTATGCTGTGGAGCGGTGACTTTGCTGTCCTCCGGTGTGCAGGCTGTAGGTCACCAGGTATGCTATGCTGTGGAGCGGTGACTGTGCTGTCCTCCGGTGTGCAGGCTGTAGGTCACCAGGTATGCTATGCTGTGGAGCGGTGACTTTGCTGTCCTCCGGTGTGCAGGCTGTAGATCACCAGGTATGCTATGCTGTGGAGCGGTGACTGTGCTGTCCTCCGGTGTGCAGGCTGTAGGTCACCAGGTATGCTATGCTGTGGAGCGGGGACTGTGCTGTCCTCCGGTGTGCAGGCTGTAGGTCACCAGGTATGCTATGCTGTGGAGCGGTGACTGTGCTGACCTCCGGCGTGCAGGCTGTATGTCACCAGGTATGCTATGCTGTGGAGCAGTGACTGTGCTGTCCTCTGGCATGCAGGCTGTAGATCACCAGGTATGCTATGCTGTGGAGCGGTGACTGTGCTGTCCTCCGGTGTGCAGGCTGTAGGTCACCAGGTATGCTATGCTGTGGAGCGGTGACTGTGCTGTCCTCCGGTGTGCAGGCTGTAGGTCACCAGGTATGCTATGCTGTGGAGCGGGGACTGTGCTGTCCTCCGGTGTGCAGGCTGTATGTCACCAGGTATGCTATGCTGTGGAGCGGTGACTGTGCTGTCCTCCGGTGTGCAGGCTGTATGTCACCAGGTATGCTATGCTGTGGAGTGGTGACTGTGCTGTCCTCCGGTGTACAGGCTGTAGGTCACCAGGTATGCTATGCTGTGGAGCGATGAGTGTGCTGTCCTCCGGTGTGCAGGCTGTATGTCACCAGGTATGCTATGCTGTGGAGCGGTGACTGTGCTGTCCTCCGGCGTGCAGGCTGTATGTCACCAGGTATGCTATGCTGTGGAGCGGTGACTGTGCTGTCCTCCGGTGTACAGGCTTTAGGTCACCAGGTATGCTATGCTGTGGAGCGGTGACTGTACTGTCCTCCGGTGTGCAGGCTGTAGGTCACCAGGTATGCTATGCTGTGGAGCGGTGACTGTGCTGTCCTCCGGTGTACAGGCTGTAGGTCACCAGGTATGCTATGCTGTGGAGCGATTAGTGTGCTGTCCTCCGGTGTGCAGGCTGTATGTCACCAGGTATGCTATGCTGTGGAGCGGTGACTGTGCTGTCCTCCGGCATGCAGGCTGTATGTCACCAGGTATGCTATGCTGTGGAGCGGTGACTGTGCTGTCCTCCGGCGTGCAGGCTGTATGTCACCAGGTATGCTATGCTGTGGAGCGGTGACTGTGCTGTCCTCCGGTGTACCGGCTGTAGGTCACCAGGTATGCTATGCTGTGGAGCGGTGACTGTACTGTCCTCCGCTGTACAGGCTGTAGGTCACCAGGTATGCTATGCTGTGGAGCGGTGACAGTGCTGTCCTCCGGTGTACAGGCTGTAGGTCACCAGGTATGCTATGCTGTGGAGCGGTGACTGTGCTGTCCTCCGGTGTACAGGCTGTAGGTCACCAGGTATGCTATGCTGTGGAGCGGTGACTGTGCTGTACTCCGGTGTGCAGGCTGTAGGTCACCAGGTATGCTATGCTGTGGAGCGGTGACTGTGCTGTCCTCCGGTGTACAGGCTGTAGGTCACCAGGTATGCTATGCTGTGGAGCGGTGACTGTGCTGTCCTCCGGTGTACAGGCTGTAGGTCACCAGGAATGCTACGCTGTGGAGCGGTGACTGTGCTGTCCTCCGGTGTGCAGGCTGTAGGTCACCAGATATGCTATGCTGTGGAGCGATTAGTGTGCTGTCCTCCGGTGTGCAGGCTGTATGTCACCAGGTATGCTATGCTGTGGAGCGGTGACTGTGCTGTCCTCCGGCGTGCAGGCTGTATGTCACCAGGTATGCTATGCTGTGGAGCGGTGACTGTGCTGTCCTCCGGCGTGCAGGCTGTATGTCACCAGGTATGCTATGCTGTGGAGCGGTGACTGTACTGTCCTCCGGTGTGCAGGCTGTATGTCACCAGGTATGCTATGCTGTGGAGCGGTGACTGTGCTGTCCTCCGGTGTGCAGGCTGTAGGTCACCAGGTATGCTATGCTGTGGAGCGGTGACTGTGCTGTCCTCCGGTGTACAGGCTGTAGGTCACCAGGTATGCTATGCTGTGGAGCGGTGACTGTGCTGTCCTCCGGTGTGCAGGCTGTATGTCACCAGGTATGCTATGCTGTGGAGCGGTGACTGTGCTGTCCTCCGGCGTGCAGGCTGTAGGTCACCAGGTATGCTATGCTGTGGAGCGGTGACTGTGCTGTCCTCCGGCGTGCAGGCTGTAGATCACCAGGTATGCTATGCTGTGGAGTGATGACTGTGCTGTCCTCCGGTGTGCAGGCTGTAGGTCACCAGGTATGCTATGCTGTGGAGCGGTGACTGTGCTGTCCTCCGGTGTACAGGCTGTAGGTCACCAGGTATGCTATGCTGTGGAGCGGTGACTGTGCTGTCCTCCGGCGTGCAGGCTGTAGGTCACCAGGTATGCTATGCTGTTGAGCGGTGACTGTGCTTTTCTTCTGGTCCGCACATTCCGCCGGCAGGGTGGGCTATGTTTATCTCCCACTCCTCAGAGGTGCGAGAGGTCTGTCACACTTGCTGGTTTCCAGGGGGCGTGTACCGGATGACTGTAATAGCCAGCTGGCCTGTGGTGATCTGATAAGCTCAGCAGTACAGGAGCCCTCCAAGGCCCATGCCCTGTGTGAGAAGGGGAATTAGGCCACCTCATAGTTGGTCAGGTACCTGCCCAATGGAAACTGACCCATGCTCCCGGTGGATGTATGCATGAGTTGGGGATTATCTATCTCCTAGCTGCAGATGGCATCACCAGGTGGCACCCCGCCTGAGTGGCGAGTGCCATACTGGTTGAGGGGTAGATATGCCCCTGATGGGCATACCTGGGCAGTGACTTGGAGGTAGCCTGAATTGAGCACATGGGCATGTTATGAGAGTGTCGCAGGTGTGTCAGTAAAGGCGGCCACATGTTCAGATGGAGAAAGTGCACAGGGCTGATGCAAGTGTTGTGCTGCTGGGGGCGTATGTAGAATCAGTGGTGGCGTTGCAGTGTGTAGAATCAGTGGTGGTGTTGCAGTGTGTAGAATCATTGGTGGCGTTGCAGTGTGTAGAATCAGTGGTGGTGTTGCAGTGTGTAGAATCAGTGGTGGTGTTGCAGTGTGTAGAATCATTGGTGGCGTTGCAGTGTGTAGAATCAGTGGTGGCGTTGCAGTGTGTAGAATCATTGGTGGCGTTGCAGTGTGTAGAATCAGTGGTGGCGTTGCAGTGTGTAGAATCAGTGGTGGCGTTGCAGTGTGTAGAATCAGTGGTGGTGTTGCAGTGTGTAGAATCAGTGGTGGCGTTGCAGTGTGTAGAATCAGTGGTGGCGTTGCAGTGTGTAGAATCAGTGGTGGTGTTGCAGTGTGTAGAATCAGTGGTGGTGTTGCAGTGTGTAGAATCAGTGGTGGTGTTGCATTGTACAGAAACACTGAAAGTGGGCGTCTCAGAGCTAGCACATTCAGGTGTAAGCTAGCACACGCCAACATATGCAAGCAGCAGCGTCTACCTCTCATTCAGGCCCAGTGACTCCTCATAGGGGCTTTTTCATTACCAGACAGGATGGCTCCCAAAAACCAAGTATCTAACAGCAGTGGACACTAAAACACCTGAGCAACCCAACATTAAGGATCAGCTGTCCCTACGTTCCTATCACCACTACTAATTACTGACTCTGAGGTCCTAGTACACATGTGTGACTCCTGGATGCGCACAAAGCAGCTGAACAGGAACGGGGTATCTCTTAGCAACCCCCAGAATTCCTTCCCACAGAAAGAAGCTGGAGTCCATTAAGTGGCACCTTGTGAAGATGGCGAAGGTTACAGCTGTCAAACTCCGAAAATTTTGTATTTTTGGGGCTTCATGACGGTTGGTCCCCATGCTATAGTATAGGGACAGCGGGCCACATCGGGACTGAAATGTCTCCTGTGTTACCTTTATAATGAATGGTTCCGAAACTTAATTTCTACAAGAGTAGGCTAAAATGTTACATTATTTTATCTACGTTTGTAAAATTAAGGGTTAAAGACTAGACCCCATAGCGGAGCCGTAACTAGACATTTTGGTGACTTGGGCCAGAAACAGCATTGGCACCCCCCCCCCCATACGATGATGAAGAAGTACTGATCCCATTGTACCACTGTTTTGCTGGTGTCACTGCGAATCCAATGGCTGCATTGACCATACACAATAATGATGCAGTATAACGCGCCAGCTCTATATGTAGGAGAGCTGTGTATGTACCCTGCGCAGGCAGCTGATCTCACCGGCAAAGTTACTGATGGTGTGCTGGTAAGACCAAGGCTGGGAATCAGCGGCTGTGTTCAGAAATTGTGGGGCAGATAGCTCCATGTGTAAGGTGTCTGACTGCCAAGTGAGAAGTGACCGGTTTGAATCCCAGGTATGACAGTATTTTGAAATGTGTTTAAATAAAAGAGGATGTGACTGAAGGTGCATGAGGAGGTGGCCAGATGTAGGGGGAGTTGGCCAGGGAGGAGATAATGGGGATAAAAGAGAAGAAAGCTACTGTACAAGTGAGAATGATCTATCAGAAACAGAAAGTGGACAGGCCCGAGCAGCGCCCCCTATCCTGTGGTGCCCTGTGCCGTGGCACATGTCGCACCACCCTAGTTATGGCCCTGCCCCATAGTAACTGTTATCCTCATTATAGTGAGTCTGCGCTCCTCATTATAGCGAGTCTGCGCTCCTCATTATAGCGAGTCTGCGCTCCTCATTATAGCGAGTCTGCGGTCCTCATTATAGCGAGTCTGCGCTCCTCATTATAGCGAGTCTGCGCTCCTCATTATAGCGAGTCTGCGCTCCTCATTATAGCGAGTCTGCGCTCCTCATTATAGCGAGTCTGCGCTCCTCATTATAGCGAGTCTGTGCTCCTCATTATAGCGAGTCTGTGCTCCTCATTATAGCGAGTCTGTGCTCCTTACAGTGACTTCTCATAGTGTTTATGGTCCTGATTCCAATGCAGATGGTATTGCACAGCCATCCAACAAATATGCTAATGTACAGGAAACGGACACTTCCTGCATCCGCTGCTGCTTTGGCCAGACTGCATAAGCTGAACCTTTCTCTGCATGAACGACTCCTGGGTGCTTACAGGACCACGAAGTCTGGGTCCTATGATGCAGACCGTGGCCTCAGCACTCCCAGTAAACAGGGTGGCACCCCACCCATGTCCAAGAGTGCAGGACAGCGCCGCTCTGTCCTCGTCCTCAAATGGGTGCCGATGGTTAACAGGCTGAAGCTCAGGGGTCTCTGCAACCATGATCATGGGACTCATTCTGCACATGTGCAGACGCCCATCCATCGGATATGGACATCAACCATCAGGGTGAATCAGGCCGAAAATGCTCCTCATAGTGACTCCTCATAGTGACTTCTTATAGTGTATCTGTGCTCCTCATAGTGACTCCTCATAGTGATTTCTTATAGTGTATCTGTGCTCCTCATAGTGACTCCTCGTAGTGACTTCTTATGGTGTATCTGTGCTCATAGTGACTCCTCGTAGTGACTTCCTATGGTGTATCTGTGCTCATAGTGACTCCTCATAGTGATTTCTTATAGTGTATCTGTGCTCCTCGTAGTGACTTCTTATAGTGTATATGTGCTCCTCATTGTGACACCTCGTAATAATTTCTTATAGTGTATCTGTGCTCCTCACAGTGACTCCTCGTAGTGACTTCTTATGGTGTATCTGTGCTCATAGTGACTCCTCGTAGTGACTTCTTATGCTGTATCTGTGCTCGTCATAGTGACTCCTCGTAATGATTTCTTATAGTGTATCTGTGCTCCTCATAGTGACTCCTCATAGTGATTTCTTATGGTGTATCTGTGCTCATAGTGACTCCTCGTAGTGACTTCCTATGGTGTATCTGTGCTCCTCATAGTGACTCCTCGTAGTGACTTCTTATGGTGTATATGTGCTCCTCATAGTGACTCCTCGTAGTGATTTCTTATAGTGTATCTGTGCTCTTCATAGTGACTCCTTGTAGTGAGTTCTTATAGTGTATCTGTGCTCCTCATAGTGACTCCTCGTAGTGACTTCTTATGGTGTATCTGTGCTCCTCATAGTGACTCCTCGTAGTGACTTCTTATGGTGTATCTGTGCTCCTCATAGTGACTCCTTGTAGTGACTTCTTCTGGTGTATCTGTGCTCCTCATAGTGACTCCTCGTTGTGACTTCTTATAGTGTATCTGTGCTCCTCATAGTGACTCCTCGTAGTGACTTCTTATAGTGTATCTGTGCTCCTCATAGTGACTCCTCGTAGTGACTTCTTATAGTGTATCTGTGCTCCTCATAGTGACTCCTCGTAGTGACTTCTTATGGTGTATATATGCTCCTCATAGAGACTCCTCGTAGAGATTTCTTATAGTGTATATGTGCTCCTCATAGTGACTCCTCATAGTGACTTCTTATGGTGTATCTGTGCTCCTCATAGTGACTCCTCATAGTGTATCTGTGCTCCTCATAGTGACTCCACATAGTGACATCTTATAGTGTATCTGTGCTCCTCATAGTGACTTCTTATAGTGTATCTGTGCTCCTCATAGTGACTCCTCGTAGTGACTTCTTATAGTGTATCTGTGCTCCTCATAGTGACTCCTCGTAGTGACTTCTTATAGTGTATATGTGCTCCTCATAGTGACTCCTCGTAGAGATTTCTTATAGTGTATATGTGCTCCTCATAGTGACTCCTCATAGTGACTTCTTATGGTGTATCTGTGCTCCTCATAGTGACTCTTCATAGTGTATCTGTGCTCCTCATAGTGACTCCACATAGTGACATCTTATAGTGTATCTGTGCTCCTCATAGTGACTTCTTATAGTGTATCCGTGCTCCTCATAGTGACTTCTAATAGTGTATATGTGCTCCTCATAGTGACTCCTCGTAGTGACTTCTTATAGTGTATCTGTGCTCCTCATAGTGACTTCTTATAGTGTATCTTAGCTCCTCATAGTGACTTCTTATACTGTATCTGTGCTCCTCATAGTGACTCCTCGTAGTGACTTCTTAGTGTATCTGTGCACCTCATAGTGACTCCTCATAGCGACTTCTTTTAGTGTATCTGTGCTCCTCATAGTGACTTCTTTTAGTGTATCTGTGCTCCTCACAGTGACTCCTCGCAGTGACTTCCTATAGTGTATCTGTGCTCCTCATAGTGACTCCTCATAGTGACTTCTTATAGTGTATCTGTGCTCCTCAAAGTGACTCCTCATAGTGACTTCTTATGGTGTATCTGTGCTCCTCATAGTGACTCCTCGTAGTGACTTCTTATAGTGTATTTGTGCTCGTCATAGTGACTCCTCGTAGTGATTTCTTATGGTGTATCTGTGCTCGTCATTGTGACTCCTCATAGTGACTTCTTATGGTGTATATGTGCTCCTCATAGTGACTCCTCATAGTGACTTCTTATGGTGTATCTGTGCTCCTCACAGTGACTCCTCGTAGTGACTTCTTATGGTGTATCTGTGCTCATAGTGACTCCTCGTAGTGACTTCCTATGGTGTATCTGTGCTCCTCATAGTGACTCCTCGCAGTGACTTCTTATGGTGTATATGTGCTCCTCATAGTGACTCCTCGTAGTGATTTCTTATAGTGTATCTGTGCTCTTCATAGTGACTCCTTGTAGTGAGTTCTTATAGTGTATCTGTGCTCCTCATAGTGACTCCTCGTAGTGACTTCTTATGGTGTATCTGTGCTCCTCATAGTGACTTCTCGTAGTGACTTCTTATGGTGTATCTGTGCTCCTCATAGTGACTCCTTGTAGTGACTTCTTCTGGTGTATCTGTGCTCCTCATAGTGACTCCTCGTTGTGACTTCTTATAGTGTATCTGTGCTCCTCATAGTGACTCCTCGTAGTGACTTCTTATAGTGTATCTGTGCTCCTCATAGTGACTCCTCGTAGTGACTTCTTATAGTGTATCTGTGCTCCTCATAGTGACTCCTCGTAGTGACTTCTTATGGTGTATATATGCTCCTCATAGAGACTCCTCGTAGAGATTTCTTATAGTGTATATGTGCTCCTCATAGTGACTCCTCATAGTGACTTCTTATGGTGTATCTGTGCTCCTCATAGTGACTCCTCATAGTGTATCTGTGCTCCTCATAGTGACTCCACATAGTGACATCTTATAGTGTATCTGTGCTCCTCATAGTGACTTCTTATAGTGTATCTGTGCTCCTCATAGTGACTCCTCGTAGTGACTTCTTATAGTGTATCTGTGCTCCTCATAGTGACTCCTCGTAGTGACTTCTTATAGTGTATATGTGCTCCTCATAGTGACTCCTCGTAGAGATTTCTTATAGTGTATATGTGCTCCTCATAGTGACTCCTCATAGTGACTTCTTATGGTGTATCTGTGCTCCTCATAGTGACTCTTCATAGTGTATCTGTGCTCCTCATAGTGACTCCACATAGTGACATCTTATAGTGTATCTGTGCTCCTCATAGTGACTTCTTATAGTGTATCCGTGCTCCTCATAGTGACTTCTTATAGTGTATATGTGCTCCTCATAGTGACTCCTCGTAGTGACTTCTTATAGTGTATCTGTGCTCCTCATAGTGACTTCTTATAGTGTATCTTAGCTCCTCATAGTGACTTCTTATACTGTATCTGTGCTCCTCATAGTGACTCCTCGTAGTGACTTCTTAGTGTATCTGTGCACCTCATAGTGACTCCTCATAGCGACTTCTTTTAGTGTATCTGTGCTCCTCATAGTGACTTCTTTTAGTGTATCTGTGCTCCTCACAGTGACTCCTCGCAGTGACTTCCTATAGTGTATCTGTGCTCCTCATAGTGACTCCTCATAGTGACTTCTTATAGTGTATCTGTGCTCCTCAAAGTGACTCCTCATAGTGACTTCTTATGGTGTATCTGTGCTCCTCATAGTGACTCCTCGTAGTGACTTCTTATAGTGTATTTGTGCTCGTCATAGTGACTCCTCGTAGTGATTTCTTATGGTGTATCTGTGCTCGTCATTGTGACTCCTCATAGTGACTTCTTATGGTGTATATGTGCTCCTCATAGTGACTCCTCATAGTGACTTCTTATGGTGTATATGTGCTCCTCATAGTGACTCCTCGTAGTGACTTCTTATGGTGTATCTGTGCTCCTGATAGTGTCTCCTCATAGTGTATCTGTGCTCCTCATAGCGACATCTTATAGCGTATATATGTGCTCCTCATAGTGACTCCTCATAGTGTATATGTGCTCGTCATAGTGACTCCTCGTAAAGATTTCTTATAGTGTATCTGTGCTCCTCATAGTGACTCCTCGTAGTGACTTCTTATAGTGTATATGTGCTCCTCATAGTGACTCCTCGTAGTGATTTCTTATAGTGTATCTGTGCTCCTCATAGTGACTCCTCGTAGTGACTTCTTATAGTGTATATGTGCTCCTCATAGTGACTCCTCATAGTGACTTCTTATGGTGTATCTGTGCTCCTCATAGTGACTCTTCATAGTGTATCTGTGCTCCTCATAGTGACTCCACATAGTGACATCTTATAGTGTATCTGTGCTCCTCATAGTGACTTCTTATAGTGTATCTGTGCTCCTCATAGTGACTTCTTATAGTGTATATGTGCTCCTCATAGTGACTCCTCGTAGTGACTTCTTATAGTGTATCTGTGCTCCTCATAGTGACTTCTTATAGTGTATCTTAGCTCCTCATAGTGACTTCTTATACTGTATCTGTGCTCCTCATAGTGACTCCTCGTAGTGACTTCTTAGTGTATCTGTGCACCTCATAGTGACTCCTCATAGCGACTTCTTTTAGTGTATCTGTGCTCCTCATAGTGACTTCTTTTAGTGTATCTGTGCTCCTCACAGTGACTCCTCGCAGTGACTTCCTATAGTGTATCTGTGCTCCTCATAGTGACTCCTCATAGTGACTTCTTATAGTGTATCTGTGCTCCTCAAAGTGACTCCTCATAGTGACTTCTTATGGTGTATCTGTGCTCCTCATAGTGACTCCTCGTAGTGACTTCTTATAGTGTATTTGTGCTCGTCATAGTGACTCCTCGTAGTGATTTCTTATGGTGTATCTGTGCTCGTCATTGTGACTCCTCATAGTGACTTCTTATGGTGTATATGTGCTCCTCATAGTGACTCCTCATAGTGACTTCTTATGGTGTATCTGTGCTCCTCACAGTGACTCCTCGTAGTGACTTCTTATGGTGTATCTGTGCTCATAGTGACTCCTCGTAGTGACTTCTTATGCTGTATCTGTGCTCGTCATAGTGACTCCTCGTAATGATTTCTTATAGTGTATCTGTGCTCCTCATAGTGACTCCTCATAGTGATTTCTTATGGTGTATCTGTGCTCATAGTGACTCCTCGTAGTGACTTCCTATGGTGTATCTGTGCTCCTCATAGTGACTCCTCGTAGTGACTTCTTATGGTGTATATGTGCTCCTCATAATGACTCCTCGTAGTGATTTCTTATAGTGTATCTGTGCTCTTCATAGTGACTCCTTGTAGTGAGTTCTTATAGTGTATCTGTGCTCCTCATAGTGACTCCTCGTAGTGACTTCTTATGGTGTATCTGTGCTCCTCATAGTGACTCCTCGTAGTGACTTCTTATGGTGTATCTGTGCTCCTCATAGTGACTCCTTGTAGTGACTTCTTCTGGTGTATCTGTGCTCCTCATAGTGACTCCTCGTTGTGACTTCTTATAGTGTATCTGTGCTCCTCATAGTGACTCCTCGTAGTGACTTCTTATAGTGTATCTGTGCTCCTCATAGTGACTCCTCGTAGTGACTTCTTATAGTGTATCTGTGCTCCTCATAGTGACTCCTCGTAGTGACTTCTTATGGTGTATATATGCTCCTCATAGAGACTCCTCGTAGAGATTTCTTATAGTGTATATGTGCTCCTCATAGTGACTCCTCATAGTGACTTCTTATGGTGTATCTGTGCTCCTCATAGTGACTCCTCATAGTGTATCTGTGCTCCTCATAGTGACTCCACATAGTGACATCTTATAGTGTATCTGTGCTCCTCATAGTGACTTCTTATAGTGTATCTGTGCTCCTCATAGTGACTCCTCGTAGTGACTTCTTATAGTGTATCTGTGCTCCTCATAGTGACTCCTCGTAGTGACTTCTTATAGTGTATATGTGCTCCTCATAGTGACTCCTCGTAGAGATTTCTTATAGTGTATATGTGCTCCTCATAGTGACTCCTCATAGTGACTTCTTATGGTGTATCTGTGCTCCTCATAGTGACTCTTCATAGTGTATCTGTGCTCCTCATAGTGACTCCACATAGTGACATCTTATAGTGTATCTGTGCTCCTCATAGTGACTTCTTATAGTGTATCCGTGCTCCTCATAGTGACTTCTTATAGTGTATATGTGCTCCTCATAGTGACTCCTCGTAGTGACTTCTTATAGTGTATCTGTGCTCCTCATAGTGACTTCTTATAGTGTATCTTAGCTCCTCATAGTGACTTCTTATACTGTATCTGTGCTCCTCATAGTGACTCCTCGTAGTGACTTCTTAGTGTATCTGTGCACCTCATAGTGACTCCTCATAGCGACTTCTTTTAGTGTATCTGTGCTCCTCATAGTGACTTCTTTTAGTGTATCTGTGCTCCTCACAGTGACTCCTCGCAGTGACTTCCTATAGTGTATCTGTGCTCCTCATAGTGACTCCTCATAGTGACTTCTTATAGTGTATCTGTGCTCCTCAAAGTGACTCCTCATAGTGACTTCTTATGGTGTATCTGTGCTCCTCATAGTGACTCCTCGTAGTGACTTCTTATAGTGTATTTGTGCTCGTCATAGTGACTCCTCGTAGTGATTTCTTATGGTGTATCTGTGCTCGTCATTGTGACTCCTCATAGTGACTTCTTATGGTGTATATGTGCTCCTCATAGTGACTCCTCATAGTGACTTCTTATGGTGTATATGTGCTCCTCATAGTGACTCCTCGTAGTGACTTCTTATGGTGTATCTGTGCTCCTGATAGTGTCTCCTCATAGTGTATCTGTGCTCCTCATAGCGACATCTTATAGCGTATATATGTGCTCCTCATAGTGACTCCTCATAGTGTATATGTGCTCGTCATAGTGACTCCTCGTAAAGATTTCTTATAGTGTATCTGTGCTCCTCATAGTGACTCCTCGTAGTGACTTCTTATAGTGTATATGTGCTCCTCATAGTGACTCCTCGTAGTGATTTCTTATAGTGTATCTGTGCTCCTCATAGTGACTCCTCGTAGTGACTTCTTATAGTGTATATGTGCTCCTCATAGTGACTCCTCATATTGACTCCTCGTAGTGACTTCTTATGGTGTATATGTGCTCCTCATAGTGACTCCTCGTAGTGACTTCTTATAGTGTATATGTGCTCCTCATAGTGACTCCTCATATTGACTTCTTATGGTGTATATGTGCTCCTCATAGTGACTCCTCGTAGTGACTTCTTATAGTGTATATGTGCTCCTCATAGTGACTCCTCATAATGACTTCTTATAGTGTATCTGTGCTCCTCATAGTGACTCCTCGTAGTGACTTCTTATGTTGTATCTGTGCTCCTCATAGTGACTCCTCATAGTGTATCTATGCTCCTCATAGTGACTCCTCGTAGTGACTTATTATAGTGTATCTGTGCTCCTCATAGTGACTGCTCGTAGTGACTTCTTATGTTGTATCTGTGCTCCTCATAGTGACTCCTCATAGTGACTTCTTATGGTGTATCTGTGCTCCTCATAGTGACTCCTCATAGTGTATCTATGCTCCTCATCGTGACTCCTCATAGTGACTTCTTATAGTGTGTCTGTGCTCCTCATAGTGACTCCTTGTAGTGACTTCTTATTGTGTATATGTGCTCCTCATAGTGACTCCTCGTAGTGACTTATTATAGTGTATCTGTGCTCCTCATAGTGACTGCTCGTAGTGACTTCTTATGTTGTATCTGTGCTCCTCATAGTGACTCCTCATAGTGACTTCTCATAGTGTATCTGTGCTCCTCATAGTGACTCCTCATAGTGTATCTGTGCTCCTCATAGTGACTCCTCATAGTGTATCTGTGCTCTTCATAGTGACTCCTTGTAGTGACTTCTTAGTGTATCTGTGCTCCTCATAGTGACTTCTTATAGTGTATCTGTTCTACTCATAGTGACTCCTCATAGTGTATTTTTGCTCCTCATAATGACTCCTCGTAGTGACTCCTCATAGTGTATCTGTGCTCTTCATAGTGTCTCCTTGTAGTGACTTCTTAGTGTATCTGTGCTCCTCATAGTGACTTCTTATAGTGTATCTGTGCTCCTCATAGTGACTCCTCGTAGTGACTTCTTATGGTGTATCTGTGCTCTTCATAGTGTCTCCTTGTAGTGACTTCTTAGTGTATCTGTGCTCCTCATAGTGACTTCTTATAGTGTATCTGTGCTCCTCATAGTGACTCCTCATAGTGACTTCTTATGGTGTATCTGTGCTCGTCATAGTGACTCCTCGTAGTGACTTTTTATGGTGTATCTGTGCTCCTCATAGTGACTCATAGTGTATCTATGCTCCTCATAGTGACTCCTCATAGTGTATCTATGCTCCTCATAGTGACTCCTCGTAGTGACTTCTCATAGTGTATCTGTGCTCCTCATAGTGAGGATATGGCCTGATCCAGCATGGATCGCTATTGCGATCACAGCAGCGATTACGCATGGACGTCTTCTGCGAATATATGCTTGTGACAGAGTGGGTCTCTCCCACATTCTGAGGAAAGGGTTAACCTCCAGTAGCCAGGGACGAACCACACCCTTACCTCAATTAAGACAAGCTAAGGTATAAAGTCCTGGTAAGGTTAGTTAGTCAGTGGAAATGTGAGGGAGATGTTGCACCTTCAGCAGCTCTCACTATGCTGGACAATCTGAACCATGACTGTGCTGTGAATACTCTGCTCATTTGAACTGCTGCCTCATGTAAGTTGATTTATGTAAGAAGTCATTACACTGACTCTCTTTGCGCCAATTATGGTTCAATGAATGTTCTTTTCTTTTCTATTTCTGAAGATTTTCTTCCACATACATATCTCTGGTTTGACCCAAAATTACTCGGTACCGAGAGACAGAAAAAAAATACAGAAATGTTAATCCCATAAGCTTGTGTGTACATAACACCAGTGTCCTTTAAATGTGAATGAACCACCGTTTGATGATCCTCATATAAAGGTATCTTTAATTTGACCAAATGACCATATAGCCTCTAATGTGATATACCATGCCAATAATATATATATATGCTCACACAGTCCTTACATGGAGCTGAATGTGCGTACTCCTATCACGGTTTCTTTATGGCCTTTACGATTTGTCCTCAATCACAGTAAGACCATGTAAAAGCTTAAACATAAACAGCTGCAGAGCCCGGGTACTTCCACAGCTGGAAAGGTTCTGGATCGACTGGTAAGTGATGTATTAAGATAAGGAGTTTCCTTGTCACTCCTCCAACATGTTTCCAAACAATATGTGTGTCTTTTTCAAGGTGGAGTGACAACAAGCATATCTGGGCTTTAAATACCCCAAAATCGGAAGTGTGAAACCGGAAGTTCCTCGCCGATAACTTGCTGCATAAATGTACCAAATTCCTTCATATATGTGCATAATGTGTGTCCCAATCACAAGGGTGCTTGTGTAATGGGACACGGAGCTTGGCACTGGAACCGTGAGACATCATTGCACTCACCGTGATGTAAACAAACGGATGCCATCTTGTCCGTATCTCAAACTTATTTTGATCATAAGACCGCGCAATTTACTAGAAAAAAAAAAGATCAACTGATCATAAGGTGCGGGACTCCACGTGGTGTAAAGAAACGCATCTCCATGGTGACGTTATTAGGAAGAACTCAGCTTCTGTATGAACAAATGCAGCTATACGTTACAGCGGTTTATGGTTATGGTGATCGCTGTTATACGTTACAGTGGTTTATGGTTATGGTGATCGTTGTTTATGGTTATGGTGATTGCTGCTATAAGTTACAGCTGTTTATGGTTATGGTGATCGCTGTTATACGTTACAGCGGTTTATGGTTATGGTGATCGCTGCTATACGTTACAGCTGTTTATGGTTATGGTGATCGCTGCTATACGTTACAGCGGTTTATGGTTATGGTGATTGCTGTTTATGGTTATGGTGATCGCTGCTATACGTTACAGCTGTTTATGGTTATGGTGATCGCTGCTATACGTTACAGCTGTTTATGGTTATGGTGATCGCTGCTATACGTTACAGCTGTTTATGGTGATCGCTGTTTATGGTTATGGTGATCGCTGCTATACGTTACAGCGGTTTATGGTTATGGTGATCGCTGCTATACGTTACAGCTGTTTATGGTTATGGTGATCGCTGCTATTTACAGCGGTTTATGGTAATTGCTGCTATACGTTACAGCGGTTTATGGTTATGGTGATTGCTGCTATACGTTATAGTGGTTTATGGTTATGGTGATCGCTGTTATACGTTACAGTGGTTTATGGTTATGGTGATCGCTGTTTATGGTTATGGTGATCGCTGTTATACGTTACAGTGGTTTATGGTTATGGTGATCGCTGTTTATGGTTATGGTGATCGCTGCTATACGTTACAGTGGTTTATGGTTATGGTGATCGCTGTTTATGGTTATGGTGATCGCTGCTATACGTTACAGCGGTTTATGGTTATGGTGATCGCTGTTATACGTTACAGCGGTTTATGGTTATGGTGATCGCTGCTGTACGTTACAGTGGTTTATGGTTATGGTGATCGCTGTTATACGTTACAGCGGTTTATGGTTATGGTGATCGCTGCTATACGTTACAGCGGTTTATGGTTATGGTGATCGCTGTTATACGTTACAGCGATTTATGGTTATGGTGATCGCCGCTATACGTTACAGCGGTTTATGGTTATGGTGATCGCTGCTTATGGTTATGGTGATCGCTGTTATACGTTACAGCTGTTTATGGTTATGGTAATCGCTGCTATTTACAGCGGTTTATGGTTATGGTAATCGCTGTTATACGTTACTACGGTTTATGGTTATGGTGATCGCTGTTATACGTTACAGCGGTTTATGGTTATGGTGATCGCTGCTGTACGTTACAGTGGTTTATGGTTATGGTGATCGCTGTTATACGTTACAGCGGTTTATGGTTATGGTGATCGCTGCTATACGTTACAGCGGTTTATGGTTATGGTGATCGCTGTTATACGTTACAGCGGTTTATGGTTATGGTGATCGCTGTTATACGTTACAGCTGTTTATGGTTATGGTGTTCGCTGCTATACGTTACAGCGGTTTATGGTTATGGTGATCGCTGTTTATGGTTATGGTGATCGCTGTTATACGTTACAGCTGTTTATGGTTATGGTAATCGCTGCTATTTACAGCGGTTTATGGTTATGGTAATCGCTGATATACGTTACAACGGGTTATGGTTATGGTGATCGCTGTTATACGTTACAGCGATTTATGGTTATGGTGATCGCTGCTGTACGTTACAGTGGTTTATGGTTATGGTGATCGCTGTTATACGTTACAGCGGTTTATGGTTATGGTGATCGCTGCTATACGTTACAGCGGTTTATGGTTATGGTGATCGCTGTTATACGTTACAGCGATTTATGGTTATGGTGATCGCCGCTATACGTTACAGCGGTTTATGGTTATGGTGATCGCTGCTTATGGTTATGGTGATCGCTGTTATACGTTACAGCTGTTTATGGTTATGGTAATCGCTGCTATTTACAGCGGTTTATGGTTATTGTGATCGCTGTTATACGTTACAGTGGTTTATGGTTATGGTGATCGCTGTTATACGTTACAGTGGTTTATGGTTATGGTGATCGCTGTTTATGGTTATGGTGATCGCTGCTATACGTTACAGCTGTTTATGGTTATTGTGATCGCTGTTATACGTTACAGCTGTTTATGTTTATGGTGATCGCTGTTATACGTTACAGCGGTTTATGGTTATGGTGATCGCTGCTATACGTTACAGCTGTTTATGGTTATGGTGATCGCTGTTATACGTTAGTGGTTTATGGTTATGGTGATCGCTGTTATACGTTACAGCGGTTTATGGTTATGGTGATCGCTGCTATACGTTACAGCGGTTTATGGTTATGGTGATCGCTGTTATACGTTACAGCGGTTTATGGTTATGGTGATCGCTGTTTATGGTTATGGTGATCGCTGCTATATGTTACAGCGGTTTATGGTTATGGTGATCGCTGTTTATGGTTATGGTGATCGCTGCTATATGTTACAGCTGTTTATGGTTATGGTAATCGCTGCTGTACGTTGCAGCTGTTTATGGTTATGGTGATTGCTGTTATACGTTGCAGCTGTTTATGGTTATGGTGATCGCTGCTATACGTTACAGCTGTTTATGGTTATGGTGATCGCTGTTATACGTTGCAGCTGTTTATGGTTATGGTGATCGCTGCTATACGTTACAGCTGTTTATGGTTATGGTGATCGCTGCTATACGTTACAGCGGTTTAAGGTTATGGTGATCGCTGCTATACGTTACAGCGGTTTATGGTTATGGTGATCGCTGCTATACGTTACAGCGATTTATGGTTATGGTGATCGTTGTTTATGGTTATGGTGATTGCTGCTATAAGTTACAGCTGTTTATGGTTATTGTGATCGCTGTTATATGTTACAGCGGTTTACGGTTATGGTGATCGCTGTTATACGTTACAGCGGTTTATGGTTATGGTGATCGCTGTTATACGTTACAGCGGTTTATGGTTATGGTGATCGCTGCTATACGTTACAGCTGTTTATGGTTATGGTGATCGCTGTTATACGTTACAGCTGTTTAAGGTTATGGTGATCGCTGTTATACGTTACAGCGGTTTATGGTTATGGTGATCGCTGCTATACGTTACAGCGGTTTATGGTTATGGTGATCGCTGTTATACGTTACAGCGGTTTATGGTTATGGTGATCGCTGTTATACGTTCCAGCGGTTTATGGTTATGGTGATCGCTGTTATACGTTACAGCGGTTTATGGTTATGGTGATCGCTGTTATACGTTACAGCGGTTTATGGTTATGGTGATCGCTGCTATACGTTACAGCGGTTTATGGTTATGGTGATCGCTGCTATACGTTACAGCGGTTTATGGTTATGGTGATCGCTGTTTTCCACATCTGGGACAAAGTAAATCTTTCTCTTTTTTTCTGTTTTTAACTTAATAAAACTGTTATTTGGAAATACTGCACCATGAGAAGCTTTCATATGTTTGTTTACATGGTTTTGCTGTGATTGAGGACAAATCGTAAAGGCCATAAAGAAACCGTGATAGGAGTACGCACATTCAGCTCCATGTAAGGACTGTGTGAGCATATATATATATATTATTGGCATGGTATATCACATTAGAGGCTATATGGTCATTTGGTCAAATTAAAGATACCTTTATATGAGGATCATCAAACGTTTTATGTAAGTATAAGTGTGAGCAGAATCATTTTTCTTGCATAACAATAACGGGAGTGGAAACACGGTGGTTCATTCACATTTAAAGGACACTGGTGTTATGTACACACAAGCTTATGGGATTAACATTTCTGTTTATTATAACACATGTTACATTTCTGTATTTTTTTTCTGTCTCTCGGTACCGAGTAATTTTGGGTCAAACCAGAGAGATGTATGTGGAAGAAAATCTTCAGAAATGGAAAAGAAAAGAACATTCGTTGAACATGTTTTTTCAAGTTTAGGAGACTTGTGTTGAGGTTTTTCTATGCTGACTATTAGGTAGCGCCTAGTTATAATCTACACATTTTTCTTTAAAATTACACTGACTTGTTTGCTTCATCTCCCATTGGTCATCTGAACTTACCCGCTACGATGCTAATGAGTGCAATCGCAAAGGCATCACACAGCCAGCATAGAGACACCCACTACTACTATCTCACATCTGTAATACCTCACAGTCCTGTGTATACATCTGTAACATCAGCCACAGCACAGCCAGTATAGAGACACCCACTACTGCTATCTCACATCTGTAATACCTCACAGTCCTGTGTATACATCTGTAACATCAGCCACAGCACAGCCAGTATAGAGACACCCACTACTGCTATCTCACATCTGTAATACCTTACAGTCCTGTGTATACATCTGTAACATCAGCCACAGCACAGCCAGCATAGAGACACCCACTGCTGCTATCTCACATCTGTAATACATCACAGTCCTGTGTATACATCTGTAACATCAGCCACAGCACAGCCAGCATAGAGACACTCACTACTGGTATCTCACATCTGTAATACCTCACAGTCCTGTGTATACATCTGTAACATCAGCCACAGCACAGCCAGCATAGAGACACCCACTACTGCTATCTCACATCTGTAATACCTCACAGTCCTGTGTATACATCTGTAACATCAGCCACAGCACAGCCAGCATAGAGACACCCACTACTGCTATCTCACATCTGTAATACCTCACAGTCCTGTGTATACATCTGTAACATCAGCCACAGCACAGCCAGTATAGAGACACCCACTACTGCTATCTCACATCTGTAATACCTCACAGTCCTGTGTATACATCTGTAACATCAGCCACAGCACAGCCAGCATAGAGACAGCCACTACTGCTATCTCACATCTGTAATACCTCACAGTCCTGTGTATACATCTATAACGTCAGCCACAGCACAGCCAGCATAGAGACATCCACTACTGCTATCTCACATCTGTAATACCTCACAGTCCTGTGTATACATCTGTAACATCAGCCACAGCACAGCCAGCATAGAGACCCCACTACTGCTATCTCACATCTGTAATACCTCACAGTCCTGTGTATACATCTGTAACATCAGTCACAGCACAGCCAGCATAGAGACACCCACTACTGCTATCTCACATCTGTAATACCTCACAGTCCTGTGTATACATCTGTAACATCAGCCACAGCACAGCCAGCATAGAGACACCCACTACTGCTATCTCACATCTGTAATACCTCACAGTCCTGTGTATACATCTGTAACATCAACCACAGCTCAGCCAGCATAGAGACACCCACTACTGCTATCTCACATCTGTAATACCTCACAGTCCTGTGTATACATCTGTAACATCAGCCACAGCTCAGCCAGCATAGAGACACCCACTACTGCTATCTCACATCTGTAATACCTCACAGTCCTGTGTATACATCTGTAACATCAGCCACAGCACAGCCAGCATAGAGACACCCACTACTGCTATCTCACATCTGTAATACCTCACAGTCCTGTGTATACATCTGTAACATCAGTCACAGCACAGCCAGCATAGAGACACCCACTACTGCTATCTCACATCTGTAATACCTCACAGTCCTGTGTATACATCTGTAACATCAGTCACAGCTCAGCCAGCATAGAGACACCACTACTGCTATCTCACATCTGTAATACCTCACAGTCCTCTGTATACATCAGTAACATCAGCCACAGCACAGCCAACATAGAGACACCCACTACTGCTATCTCACATCTGTAATACCTCACAGTTCTGTGTATACATCTGTAACATCAGCCACAGCACAGCCAGCATAGAGACACCCACTACTGCTATCTCACATCTGTAATACCACACAGTCCTGTGTATACATCTGTAACATCAGTCACAGCACAGCCAGCATAGAGACACCCACTACTGCTATCTCACATCTGTAACACCTCACAGTCCTGTGTATACATCTGTAACATCAGTCACAGCTCAGCCAGCATAGAGACACCCACTACTGCTATCTCACATCTGTAATACCTCACAGTCCTGTGTATACATCAGTAACATCAGCCACAGCACAGCCAGCATAGAGACACCCACTACTGCTATCTCACATCTGTAATACCTCACAGTCCTGTGTATACATCTGTAACATCAGCCACAGCACAGCCAGCATAGACACCCACTACTGCTATCTCACATCTGTAATACCTCACAGTCCTGTGTATACATCTGTAACATCAGTCACAGCTCAGCCAGCATAGAGACACCCACTACTGCTATCTCACATCTGTAATACCTCACAGTCCTGTGTATACATCTGTAACATCAGCCACAGCACAGCCAGCATAGAGACACCCACTACTGCTATCTCACATCTGTAATACCTCACAGTCCTGTGTATACATCTGTAACATCAGCCACAGCACAGCCAGCATAGAGACACCCACTACTGCTATCTCACATCTGTAATACCTCACAGTCCTGTGTATACATCTGTAACATCAGCCACAGCACAGCCAGCATAGAGACACCCACTACTGCTATCTCACATCTGTAATACCTCACAGTCCTGTGTATACATCTGTAACATCAGCCACAGCACAGCCAGCATAGAGACACCCACTACTGCTATCTCACATCTGTAGTACCTCACAGTCCTGTGTATACATCTGTAACATCAGCCACAGCTCAGACAGCATAGAGACACCCACTACTGCTATCTCACATCTGTAATACCTCACAGTCCTGTGTATACATCAGTAACATCAGCCACAGCACAGCCAGCATAGAGACACCCACTACTGCTATCTCACATCTGTAGTACCTCACAGTCCTGTGTATACATCTGTAACATCAGCCACAGCTCAGACAGCATAGAGACACCCACTACTGCTATCTCACATCTGTAATACCTCACAGTCCTGTGTATACATCAGTAACATCAGCCACAGCACAGCCAGCATAGAGACACCCACTACTGCTATCTCACATCTGTAATACCTCACAGTCCTGTGTATACATCTGTAACATCAGCCACAGATCAGCCAGCATAGAGACACCCACTACTGCTATCTCACATCTGTAATACCTCACAGTCCTGTGTATACATCTGTAACATCAGATACAGCACAGCCAGCATAGAGACACCCACTACTGCTATCTCACATCTGTAATACCTCACAGTCCTGTGTATACATCTGTAACATCAGATACAGCACAGCCAGCATAGAGACACCCACTACTGCTATCTCACATCTGTAATACCTCACAGTCCTGTGTATACATCTGAAACATCAGCCACAGCTCAGCCATCATAGAGACGCCCACTACTGCTATCTCACATCTGTAATACCTCAGTCCTGTGTATACATCTGTAACATCAGCCACAGCACAGCCAGCATAGACACCCACTACTGCTTTCTCACATCTGTAATACCTCAGTCCTGTGTATACATCTGTAACATCAGCCACAGCACAGCCAGCATAGAGACCCCACTACTGCTATCTCACATCTGTAATACCTCACAGTCCTGTGTATACATCTGTAACATCAGCCACAGCACAGCCAGCATAGAGACACCCACTACTGCTATCTCACATCTGTAGTACCTCACAGTCCTGTGTATACATCTGTAACATCAGCCACAGCTCAGACAGCATAGAGACACCCACTACTGCTATCTCACATCTGTAATACCTCACAGTCCTGTGTATACATCAGTAACATCAGCCACAGCACAGCCAGCATAGAGACACCCACTACTGCTATCTCACATCTGTAGTACCTCACAGTCCTGTGTATACATCTGTAACATCAGCCACAGCTCAGACAGCATAGAGACACCCACTACTGCTATCTCACATCTGTAATACCTCACAGTCCTGTGTATACATCTGTAACATCAGCCACAGCACAGCCAGCATAGAGACACCCACTACTGCTATCTCACATCTGTAATACCTCACAGTCCTGTGTATACATCTGTAACATCAGCCACAGATCAGCCAGCATAGAGACACCCACTACTGCTATCTCACATCTGTAATACCTCACAGTCCTGTGTATACATCTGTAACATCAGATACAGCACAGCCAGCATAGAGACACCCACTACTGCTATCTCACATCTGTAATACCTCACAGTCCTGTGTATACATCTGTAACATCAGATACAGCACAGCCAGCATAGAGACACCCACTACTGCTATCTCACATCTGTAATACCTCACAGTCCTGTGTATACATCTGAAACATCAGCCACAGCACAGCCAGCATAGAGACCCCACTACTGCTATCTCACATCTGTAATACCTCACAGTCCTGTGTATACATCTGTAACATCAAATACAGCACAGCCAGCATAGAGACACCCACTACTGCTATCTCACATCTGTAATACCTCACAGTCCTGTGTATACATCTGAAACATCAGCCACAGCTCAGCCATCATAGAGACGCCCACTACTGCTATCTCACATCTGTAATACCTCAGTCCTGTGTATACATCTGTAACATCAGCCACAGCACAGCCAGCATAGAGACCCCACTACTGCTATCTCACATCTGTAATACCTCACAGTCCTGTGTATACATCTGTAACATCAGCCACAGCACAGCCAGCATAGACACCCACTACTGCTATCTCACATCTGTAATACCTCACAGTCCTGTGTATACATCTGTAACATCAGCCACAGCACAGCCAGCATAGAGACACCCACTACTGCTATCTCACATCTGTAATACCTCACAGTCCTGTGTATACATCTGTAACATCAGCCACAGCACAGCCAGCATAGAGACACCCACTACTATTATCTCACATCTGTAATACCTCACAGTCCTGTGTATACATCTGTAACATCAGCCACAGCACAGCCAGCATAGAGACACCCACTACTGCTATCTCACATCTGTAATACCTCACAGTCCTGTGTATACATCAGTAACATCAGCCACAGCTCAGCCATCATAGAGACGCCCACTACTGCTATCTCACATCTGTAATACCTCAGTCCTGTGTATACATCTGTAACATCAGCCACAGCACAGCCAGCATAGACACCCACTACTGCTATCTCACATCTGTAATACCTCACAGTCCTGTGTATACATCTGTAACATCAGCCACAGCACAGCCAGCATAGAGACCCCACTACTGCTATCTCACATCTGTAATACCTCACAGTCCTGTGTATACATCTGTAACATCAAATACAGCACAGCCAGCATAGAGACACCCACTACTGCTATCTCACATCTGTAATACCTCACAGTCCTGTGTATACATCTGAAACATCAGCCACAGCTCAGCCATCATAGAGACGCCCACTACTGCTATCTCACATCTGTAATACCTCAGTCCTGTGTATACATCTGTAACATCAGCCACAGCACAGCCAGCATAGAGACACCACTACTGCTATCTCACATCTGTAATACCTCACAGTCCTGTGTATACATCTGTAACATCAGCCACAGATCAGCCAGCATAGAGACACCCACTACTGCTATCTCACATCTGTAATACCTCAGTCCTGTGTATACATCTGTAACATCAGCCACAGATCAGCCAGCATAGAGACCCCACTACTGCTATCTCACATCTGTAATACCTCACAGTCCTGTGTATACATCAGTAACATCAGCCACAGCTCAGCCAGCATAGAGACACCAACTACTGCTATCTCACATCTGTAATACCTCACAGTCCTGTGTATACATCTGTAACATCAGCCACAGCACAGCCAGCATAGAGACACCCACTACTATTATCTCACATCTGTAATACCTCACAGTCCTGTGTATACATCTGTAACATCAGCCACAGCACAGCCAGCATAGAGACACCCACTACTGCTATCTCACATCTGTAATACCTCACAGTCCTGTGTATACATCTGTAACATCAGCCACAGCTCAGCCATCATAGAGACGCCCACTACTGCTATCTCACATCTGTAATACCTCAGTCCTGTGTATACATCTGTAACATCAGCCACAGCACAGCCAGCATAGACACCCACTACTGCTATCTCACATCTGTAATACCTCACAGTCCTGTGTATACATCTGTAACATCAGCCACAGCACAGCCAGCATAGAGACCCCACTACTGCTATCTCACATCTGTAATACCTCACAGTCCTGTGTATACATCTGTAACATCAAATACAGCACAGCCAGCATAGAGACACCCACTACTGCTATCTCACATCTGTAATACCTCACAGTCCTGTGTATACATCTGAAACATCAGCCACAGCTCAGCCATCATAGAGACGCCCACTACTGCTATCTCACATCTGTAATACCTCAGTCCTGTGTATACATCTGTAACATCAAATACAGCACAGCCAGCATAGAGACACCCACTACTGCTATCTCACATCTGTAATACCTCAGTCCTGTGTATACATCTGAAACATCAGCCACAGCACAGCCAGCATAGAGACACCCACTACTGCTATCTCACATCTGTAATACCTCACAGTCCTGTGTATACATCTGTAACATCAGCCACAGATCAGCCAGCATAGAGACACCACTACTGCTATCTCACATCTGTAATACCTCACAGTCCTGTGTATACATCTGTAACATCAGCCACAGATCAGCCAGCATAGAGACACCCACTACTGCTATCTCACATCTGTAATACCTCACAGTCCTGTGTATACATCTGTAACATCAAATACAGCACAGCCAGCATAGAGACACCCACTACTGCTATCTCACATCTGTAATACCTCACAGTCCTGTGTATACATCTGTAACATCAGCCACAGATCAGCCAGCATAGAGACACCACTACTGCTATCTCACATCTGTAATACCTCACAGTCCTGTGTATACATCTGTAACATCAGCCACAGCACAGCCAGCATAGAGACACCCACTACTGCTATCTCACATCTGTAATACCTCACAGTCCTGTGTATACATCTGTAACATCAGCCACAGCACAGCCAGCATAGAGACACCACTACTGCTATCTCACATCTGTAATACCTCACAGTCCTGTGTATACATCTGTAACATCAGCCACAGATCAGCCAGCATAGAGACACCACTACTGTTATCTCACATCTGTAATACCTCACAGTCCTGTGTATACATCTGTAACATCAGCCACAGCACAGCCAGCATAGAGACACCCACTACTGCTATCTCATATCTGTAATACCCCACAGTCCTGTGTATACATCTGTAACATCAGCCACAGATCAGCCAGCATAGAGACACCCACTACTGCTATCTCACATCTGTAATACCTCAGTCCTGTGTATACATCTGTAACATCAGCCACAGATCAGCCAGCATAGAGACACCCACTACTGCTATCTCACATCTGTAATACCTCACAGTCCTGTGTATACATCTGTAACATCAGTCACAGCTCAGCCAGCATAGAGACACCCACTACTGCTATCTCACATCTGTAGTACCTCACAGTCCTGTGTATACATCTGTAACATCAGCCACAGCACAGCCAGCATAGAGACACCCACTACTGCTATCTCACATCTGTAATACCTCACAGTCCTGTGTATACATCTGTAACATCAGCCACAGCACAGCCAGCATAGAGACACCACTACTGCTATCTCACATCTGTAATACCTCACAGTCCTGTGTATACATCTGTAACATCAGCCACAGATCAGCCAGCATAGAGACACCCACTACTATTATCTCACATCTGTAATACCTCACAGTCCTGTGTATACATCTGTAACATCAGTCACAGCTCAGCCAGCATAGAGACACCCACTACTGCTATCTCACATCTGTAGTACCTCACAGTCCTGTGTATACATCTGTAACATCAGCCACAGCACAGCCAGCATAGAGACACCCACTACTGCTATCTCACATCTGTAATACCTCACAGTCCTGTGTATACATCTGTAACATCAGCCACAGATCAGCCAGCATAGAGACACCACTACTGCTATCTCACATCTGTAATACCTCACAGTCCTGTGTATACATCTGTAACATCAGCCACAGATCAGCCAGCATAGAGACACCCACTACTGCTATCTCACATCTGTAATACCTCACAGTCCTGTGTATACATCTGTAACATCAAATACAGCACAGCCAGCATAGAGACACCCACTACTGCTATCTCACATCTGTAATACCTCACAGTCCTGTGTATACATCTGTAACATCAGCCACAGATCAGCCAGCATAGAGACACCACTACTGCTATCTCACATCTGTAATACCTCACAGTCCTGTGTATACATCTGTAACATCAGCCACAGCACAGCCAGCATAGAGACACCCACTACTGCTATCTCACATCTGTAATACCTCACAGTCCTGTGTATACATCTGTAACATCAGCCACAGCACAGCCAGCATAGAGACACCACTACTGCTATCTCACATCTGTAATACCTCACAGTCCTGTGTATACATCTGTAACATCAGCCACAGATCAGCCAGCATAGAGACACCACTACTGTTATCTCACATCTGTAATACCTCACAGTCCTGTGTATACATCTGTAACATCAGCCACAGCACAGCCAGCATAGAGACACCCACTACTGCTATCTCATATCTGTAATACCCCACAGTCCTGTGTATACATCTGTAACATCAGCCACAGATCAGCCAGCATAGAGACACCCACTACTGCTATCTCACATCTGTAATACCTCAGTCCTGTGTATACATCTGTAACATCAGCCACAGATCAGCCAGCATAGAGACACCCACTACTGCTATCTCACATCTGTAATACCTCACAGTCCTGTGTATACATCTGTAACATCAGTCACAGCTCAGCCAGCATAGAGACACCCACTACTGCTATCTCACATCTGTAGTACCTCACAGTCCTGTGTATACATCTGTAACATCAGCCACAGCACAGCCAGCATAGAGACACCCACTACTGCTATCTCACATCTGTAATACCTCACAGTCCTGTGTATACATCTGTAACATCAGCCACAGCACAGCCAGCATAGAGACACCACTACTGCTATCTCACATCTGTAATACCTCACAGTCCTGTGTATACATCTGTAACATCAGCCACAGATCAGCCAGCATAGAGACACCCACTACTATTATCTCACATCTGTAATACCTCACAGTCCTGTGTATACATCTGTAACATCAGTCACAGCTCAGCCAGCATAGAGACACCCACTACTGCTATCTCACATCTGTAGTACCTCACAGTCCTGTGTATACATCTGTAACATCAGCCACAGCACAGCCAGCATAGAGACACCCACTACTGCTATCTCACATCTGTAATACCTCACAGTCCTGTGTATACATCTGTAACATCAGCCACAGCACAGCCAGCATAGAGACACCCACTACTGCTATCTCATATCTGTAATACCCCACAGTCCTGTGTATACATCTGTAACATCAGCCACAGCACAACCAGCATAGAGACACCCACTACTGCTATCTCACATCTGTAGTACCTCACAGTCCTGTGTATACATCTGTAACATCAGCCACAGCTCAGCCAGCATAGAGACCCCACTACTGCTATCTCACATCTGTAATACCTCAGTCCTGTGTATACATCTGTAACATCAGCCACAGATCAGCCAGCATAGAGACGCCCACTACTGCTATCTCACATCTGTAATACCTCAGTCCTGTGTATACATCTGTAACAACAGCCACAGCACAGCCAGCATAGACACCCACTACTGCTATCTCACATCTGTAATACCTCACAGTCCTGTGTATACATCTGTAACATCAGCCACAGCACAGCCATCATAGAGACACCCACTACTATCTCATATCTGTAATACCCCACAGTCCTCTGTATACATCAGTAACATCAGCCACAGCACAGCCAACATAGAGACACCCACTACTGCTATCTCACATCTGTAATACCTCACAGTTCTGTGTATACATCTGTAACATCAGCCACAGCACAGCCAGCATAGAGACACCCACTACTGCTATCTCACATCTGTAATACCACACAGTCCTGTGTATACATCTGTAACATCAGTCACAGCACAGCCAGCATAGAGACACCCACTACTGCTATCTCACATCTGTAATACCTCAGTCCTGTGTATACATCTGTAACATCAGCCACAGATCAGCCAGCATAGAGACGCCCACTACTGCTATCTCACATCTGTAATACCTCAGTCCTGTGTATACATCTGTAACAACAGCCACAGCACAGCCAGCATAGACACCCACTACTGCTATCTCACATCTGTAATACCTCACAGTCCTGTGTATACATCTGTAACATCAGTCACAGCTCAGCCAGCATAGAGACACCACTACTGCTATCTCACATCTGTAATACCTCACAGTCCTCTGTATACATCAGTAACATCAGCCACAGCACAGCCAACATAGAGACACCCACTACTGCTATCTCACATCTGTAATACCTCACAGTTCTGTGTATACATCTGTAACATCAGCCACAGCACAGCCAGCATAGAGACACCCACTACTGCTATCTCACATCTGTAATACCACACAGTCCTGTGTATACATCTGTAACATCAGTCACAGCACAGCCAGCATAGAGACACCCACTACTGCTATCTCACATCTGTAACACCTCACAGTCCTGTGTATACATCTGTAACATCAGTCACAGCTCAGCCAGCATAGAGACACCCACTACTGCTATCTCACATCTGTAATACCTCACAGTCCTGTGTATACATCAGTAACATCAGCCACAGCACAGCCAGCATAGAGACACCCACTACTGCTATCTCACATCTGTAATACCTCACAGTCCTGTGTATACATCTGTAACATCAGCCACAGCACAGCCAGCATAGACACCCACTACTGCTATCTCACATCTGTAATACCTCAGTCCTGTGTATACATCTGTAACATCAGCCACAGATCAGCCAGCATAGAGACGCCCACTACTGCTATCTCACATCTGTAATACCTCAGTCCTGTGTATACATCTGTAACAACAGCCACAGCACAGCCAGCATAGACACCCACTACTGCTATCTCACATCTGTAATACCTCACAGTCCTGTGTATACATCTGTAACATCAGCCACAGCACAGCCATCATAGAGACACCCACTACTATCTCATATCTGTAATACCCCACAGTCCTCTGTATACATCAGTAACATCAGCCACAGCACAGCCAACATAGAGACACCCACTACTGCTATCTCACATCTGTAATACCTCACAGTTCTGTGTATACATCTGTAACATCAGCCACAGCACAGCCAGCATAGAGACACCCACTACTGCTATCTCACATCTGTAATACCACACAGTCCTGTGTATACATCTGTAACATCAGTCACAGCACAGCCAGCATAGAGACACCCACTACTGCTATCTCACATCTGTAATACCTCAGTCCTGTGTATACATCTGTAACATCAGCCACAGATCAGCCAGCATAGAGACGCCCACTACTGCTATCTCACATCTGTAATACCTCAGTCCTGTGTATACATCTGTAACAACAGCCACAGCACAGCCAGCATAGACACCCACTACTGCTATCTCACATCTGTAATACCTCACAGTCCTGTGTATACATCTGTAACATCAGTCACAGCTCAGCCAGCATAGAGACACCACTACTGCTATCTCACATCTGTAATACCTCACAGTCCTCTGTATACATCAGTAACATCAGCCACAGCACAGCCAACATAGAGACACCCACTACTGCTATCTCACATCTGTAATACCTCACAGTTCTGTGTATACATCTGTAACATCAGCCACAGCACAGCCAGCATAGAGACACCCACTACTGCTATCTCACATCTGTAATACCACACAGTCCTGTGTATACATCTGTAACATCAGTCACAGCACAGCCAGCATAGAGACACCCACTACTGCTATCTCACATCTGTAACACCTCACAGTCCTGTGTATACATCTGTAACATCAGTCACAGCTCAGCCAGCATAGAGACACCCACTACTGCTATCTCACATCTGTAATACCTCACAGTCCTGTGTATACATCAGTAACATCAGCCACAGCACAGCCAGCATAGAGACACCCACTACTGCTATCTCACATCTGTAATACCTCACAGTCCTGTGTATACATCTGTAACATCAGCCACAGCACAGCCAGCATAGACACCCACTACTGCTATCTCACATCTGTAATACCTCACAGTCCTGTGTATACATCTGTAACATCAGCCACAGCACAGCCAGCATAGAGACACCCACTACTGCTATCTCACATCTGTAATACCTCACAGTCCTGTGTATACATTGGGAACAATGAGTAACATCGGCCCCTCATGCACAATTACAGCAAGTCTTGTTGCACGCAGTGAGTACACAAGCGGTGTATGCCATCGCAGTGGGTAATTTATGCACGCCCATGCAACGGCGTTCTAATGGTATTACATTTGTAAACACATCTGCGTTTCACTACCCATTCCCCCGTCATCAACCCCAAACGCTCACTGCCTGCCCCTCACTCTGCGATGGCTTTTACTATGCCTGGGTGATCACAAAGCAATCCCAGTGCTAACTCCCGCGTACGCTGTTGCATTTGTGATCCATGCTGAATCAGGCCCTTGGTGTAAACTCCTAAGTCCTGTGATTACTTTGTAGTATTGTTATCAGCGCTCAAAGTGATTGTAAGCTTGCGAGCAGGGCCTTCCTACCTACAGTATATATCTGTCTGTTATTACCCTGTTTTCTTCTATTAATGTTTCCAATTGTAAAGAGCAACAGAATATGCTGCGCTATATAAGAAACTGTTAACAAATAAGTAAAGTGGGAATTTTAATAGCTCCCCCCCCACCCTCCCCCCCCCCCTTCCTGAATCCTTAGGGATCTGGATAAGTTTAATTGTAGATGCTTTTAGCACTATGTAGCAGGATATGTGGAACAAACTTTACTCTCCTCTCTTATAACTTCCATGTGTCCCTTCTGCTTTCTCTTATCTGTTTTCTTTGTCTACCACTCTCCTCACCTTCATCCCAGGTAACCCTCTACTCCCCCTTTGTGTCTTCTCTATCCTTTACTAACCCCCTGCACCTCTCTCTGCCTGCTACCTTTTCAGCCCCTCTCACCCCCCCTGCACCACTAACTGCTTCCCCCTCTCACCCCCCTGCACCACTAACTGCTTCCCGCTCTCACCCCCCTGCACCACTAACTGCTTCCCCCTCTCTCCCCCCTGCACCACTAACTGCTTCCCCCTCTCTCCCCCCTGCACCACTAACTGCTTCCCCCTCTCACCCCCCTGCACCACTAACTGCTTCCCGCTCTCACCCCCCTGCACCACTAACTGCTTCCCCCTCTCTCCCCCCTGCACCACTAACTGCTTCCCCCTCTCTCCCCCCTGCACCACTAACTGCTTCCCGCTCTCACCCCCCTGTACCACTAACTGCTTCCCGCTCTCACCCCCCCTGCACCACTAACTGCTTCCCACTCTCACCCCCCTGTACCACTAACTGCTTCCCACTCTCACCCCCCTGTACCACTAACTGCTTCCCCCTCTCTCCCCCCTGCACCACTAACTGCTTCCCACTCTCTCCCCCCTGCACCACTAACTGCTTCCCGCTCTCACCCCCCTGTACCACTAACTGCTTCCCGCTCTCACCCCCCCTGCACCACTAACTGCTTCCCACTCTCACCCCCCTGTACCACTAACTGCTTCCCGCTCTCACCCCCCTGCACCACTAACTGCTTCCCCCTCTCTCCCCCCTGCACCACTAACTGCTTCCCGCTCTCACCCCCCTGTACCACTAACTGCTTCCCGCTCTCACCCCCCCTGCACCACTAACTGCTTCCCACTCTCACCCCCCTGTACCACTAACTGCTTCCCGCTCTCACCCCCCTGCACCACTAACTGCTTCCCCCTCTCTCCCCCCTGCACCACTAACTGCTTCCCCCTCTCTCCCCCCTGCACCACTAACTGCTTCCCCCTCTCTCCCCCCTGCACCACTAACTGCTTCCCCCTCTCTCCCCCCTGCACCACTAACTGCTTCCCCCTCTCTCCCCCCTGCACCACTAACTGCTTCCCCCTCTCTCCCCCCTGCACCACTAACTGCTTCCCCCTCTCTCCCCCCTGCACCACTAACTGCTTCCCGCTCTCACCCCCCTGCACCACTAACTGCTTCCCCCTCTCTCCCCCCTGCACCACTAACTGCTTCCCCCTCTCTCCCCCCTGCACCACTAACTGCTTCCCGCTCTCTCCCCCCTGCACCACTAACTGCTTCCCCCTCTCTCCCCCCTGCACCACTAACTGCTTCCCGCTCTCTCCCCCCTGCACCACTAACTGCTTCCCCCTCTCTCCCCCCTGCACCACTAACTGCTTCCCCCTCTCTCCCCCCTGCACCACTAACTGCTTCCCGCTCTCTCCCCCCCTGCACCACTAACTGCTTCCCCCTCTCTCCCCCCTGCACCACTAACTGCTTCCCCCTCTCTCCCCCCTGCACCACTAACTGCTTCCCGCTCTCACCCCCCCTGCACCACTAACTGCTTCCCGCTCTCACCCCCCTGCACCACTAACTGCTTCCCGCTCTCACCCCCCTGCACCACTAACTGCTTCCCCCTCTCTCCCCCCTGCACCACTAACTGCTTCCCGCTCTCACCCCCCCTGCACCACTAACTGCTTCCCGCTCTCTCCCCCCTGCACCACTAACTGCTTCCCCCTCTCTCCCCCCTGCACCACTAACTGCTTCCCGCTCTCACCCCCCCTGCACCACTAACTGCTTCCCGCTCTCACCCCCCTGCACCACTAACTGCTTCCCCCTCTCTCCCCCCTGCACCACTAACTGCTTCCCCCTCTCTCCCCCCTGCACCACTAACTGCTTCCCGCTCTCTCCCCCCTGCACCACTAACTGCTTCCCCCTCTCTCCCCCCTGCACCACTAACTGCTTCCCGCTCTCTCCCCCCTGCACCACTAACTGCTTCCCCCTCTCTCCCCCCTGCACCACTAACTGCTTCCCCCTCTCTCCCCCCTGCACCACTAACTGCTTCCCCCTCTCTCCCCCCTGCACCACTAACTGCTTCCCCCTCTCTCCCCCCTGCACCACTAACTGCTTCCCCCTCTCTCCCCCCTGCACCACTAACTGCTTCCCCCTCTCTCCCCCCTGCACCACTAACTGCTTCCCCCTCTCTCCCCCCTGCACCACTAACTGCTTCCCGCTCTCTCCCCCCTGCACCACTAACTGCTTCCCCCTCTCTCCCCCCTGCACCACTAACTGCTTCCCCCTCTCTCCCCCCTGCACCACTAACTGCTTCCCGCTCTCACCCCCCCTGCACCACTAACTGCTTCCCGCTCTCACCCCCCCTGCACCACTAACTGCTTCCCCCTCTCTCCCCCCTGCACCACTAACTGCTTCCCCCTCTCTCCCCCCTGCACCACTAACTGCTTCCCCCTCTCTCCCCCCCTGCACCACTAACTGCTTCCCGCTCTCACCCCCCTGCACCACTAACTGCTTCCCGCTCTCACCCCCCTGCACCACTAACTGCTTCCCCCTCTCTCCCCCCTGCACCACTAACTGCTTCCCGCTCTCACCCCCCCTGCACCACTAACTGCTTCCCGCTCTCTCCCCCCTGCACCACTAACTGCTTCCCCCTCTCTCCCCCCTGCACCACTAACTGCTTCCCGCTCTCACCCCCCCTGCACCACTAACTGCTTCCCGCTCTCACCCCCCTGCACCACTAACTGCTTCCCCCTCTCTCCCCCCTGCACCACTAACTGCTTCCCCCTCTCTCCCCCCTGCACCACTAACTGCTTCCCCCTCTCTCCCCCCTGCACCACTAACTGCTTCCCCCTCTCTCCCCCCTGCACCACTAACTGCTTCCCCCTCTCTCCCCCCTGCACCACTAACTGCTTCCCCCTCTCTCCCCCCTGCACCACTAACTGCTTCCCCCTCTCTCCCCCCTGCACCACTAACTGCTTCCCCCTCTCTCCCCCCTGCACCACTAACTGCTTCCCCCTCTCTCCCCCCTGCACCACTAACTGCTTCCCCCTCTCTCCCCCCTGCACCACTAACTGCTTCCCCCTCTCTCCCCCCTGCACCACTAACTGCTTCCCGCTCTCTCCCCCCTGCACCACTAACTGCTTCCCCCTCTCTCCCCCCTGCACCACTAACTGCTTCCCCCTCTCTCCCCCCTGCACCACTAACTGCTTCCCCCTCTCTCCCCCCTGCACCACTAACTGCTTCCCCCTCTCTCCCCCCTGCACCACTAACTGCTTCCCCCTCTCTCCCCCCTGCACCACTAACTGCTTCCCCCTCTCTCCCCCCTGCACCACTAACTGCTTCCCCCTCTCTCTCCCCTGCACCACTAACTGCTTCCCCCTCTCTCCCCCCTGCACCACTAACTGCTTCCCCCTCTCTCCCCCCTGCACCACTAACTGCTTCCCCCTCTCTCCCCCCTGCACCACTAACTGCTTCCCGCTCTCACCCCCCCTGCACCACTAACTGCTTCCCGCTCTCACCCCCCTGCACCACTAACTGCTTCCCGCTCTCACCCCCCCTGCACCACTAACTGCTTCCCCCTCTCTCCCCCCTGCACCACTAACTGCTTCCCGCTCTCACCCCCCCTGCACCACTAACTGCTTCCCGCTCTCACCCCCCTGCACCACTAACTGCTTCCCACTCTCACCCCCAGCCAGGGTCGGATTAAGCACTCAGGGGGCCCTGGTCACTTAAGACAGGGGGGCCCTACCCCTCTTGTCAGGACCTCCATGAAGCAACAATATAAGGCCTACCTGTACCCCCATGTCTCTCTATAGCCCACAGCTCAGCCTCTCCCCGCCGTGTCTATCTTTAACCTTAACCCTGGTCCCCTGTCCCTGTGTCTCCCTATAGCCTCGGCCCTGCCCCCAGTGTCTCCCTATAGCCTCGGCCCTGCCCCCAGTGTCTCCCTATAGCCGCGGCCCTGCCCCCAGTGTCTCCCTATAGCCGCGGCCCTGCCCCCAGTGTCTCCCTATAGCCGCGGCCCTGCCCCCAGTGTCTCCCTATAGCCGCGGCCCTGACCCCAGTGTCTCCCTATAGCCGCGGCCCTGACCCCAGTGTCTCCCTATAGCCGCGGCCCTGCCCCCCTTCTTCCCTCCCTCGTTAAACTTGATTACGGATCTTCAGCTTGCTCCTCCAGAGTCGTCCTCATTGCAGCGGTGGTGACAGCAGGCTCCTCAGTCAGTCTCTCTCTGTTCTTCATCACGCTGACATCTTGACGTCACACTCGCATTGCAGAGAAAAAAACGTTATTGTCCTGGCCGGGTCACATGATGGCCCTGCCATGGGAGGGTAGCAGCAGCAGCTATAGCTGGGGAGATTAGCTCCGGCCGGGGGGCCCCCTGAGAGAGAGGGGGCCCGGGGGTACTCGCCCCCCTGTGCCCGCCCCCTTAATCTGTCTCTGCCCCAAGCACTACTAACTACTTTCCTCTCTCACCCCCAGCAACAGCATTGTGTGTCCCAGCACAGATCAGAGATGTGTCCCCACATAATGCCCTGCTGTCCCAGTGCTGGGACCCCATACTCTGTCCCAGCGCCAGGATACTTCTCCACTGTGGGAAGAGGCAGTTTTTCATTCCGCCGTATACCGCCCCACTGATTGTTATTATTCTAATATTGTGATCGCTCCCTAGTATTGTGATCGCTCCATAGTACTGTGATTGCTCCCTAGTATTGTGATCGCTTTCTTATGTGATTACACTAATATTGTGATCGCTCCCTAGTATTGTGATCGCTCCCTAGTATTGTGATCGCTCCCTAGTATTGTGATCGCTCCCTAGTATTGTGATCGCTCCCTAGTATTGTGATCGCTCCCTAGTACTGTGACTGCTTTCTTATGTGATTACACTAGTATTGTGATCGCTCCCTAGTATTGTGATTACTTGTTAATACTCTCTAATATCCTGTTTACTTTAGTATTTTGATTACTCTAATAATGTGATTACTCTATAGTATTATAATTACTATCTAGTATTGTGATTACTTTTTAGTCTTGATTACTGTAATAATGTGATTTCTCTTCACCAGCGCTGATCCTGACCTTCTACATACTGTTTTATGCCTTCCTCACTGCCATCTTCTCGCTCAGTATGTGGGTGATGTTACAGACCATCGATGAATATAATCCCAAATATGCAGATCGGCTCTCTAATCCAGGTAACTCATTATAGCACCAATGCAGCATATGGAATGATTAATAAGTCGGCTTTCCTCCCTTTCTCCCTTCTGCCATATTACTATAATTATCTGTACTATCTGGAGATGTTTCCTTCTATAGAAACACACACTGTAACATTTTAATACTCATTGGCAGCAACAAGAGTTGTCTCCATAGCGCTTGCAATCTAATTGGGCATGAAGAGACAAGGTAACAAGTCATCGACAGTGGCAGCAATCAGCGTTGTGACAAGGTGTAGCTGCAACCTGTGCCGGCCAGGCCCCCCGAACGCCCAGAAGAACATCCTCATGTCCTCAGTAATTATTCTAGCTGCCATTCCAGGGACCGTAGGGCAGCAATGGTGCACTCTGTATTGGAGCAATTCCAGGGACCGTAGGGCAGCAATGGTGCACTCTGTATAGGTGCCATTCCAGGGACCGTAGGGCAGCAATGGTGCACTCTGTATGGGATCCATTCCAGGGACCGTAGGGCAGCAATGGTGCACTCTGTATGGGAGCCATTCCAGGGACCGAAGGGCAGCAATGGTGCACTCTGTACGGGAGCCATTCCAGGGACCGTAGGGCAGCAATGGTGCACTCTGTATAGGTGCCATTCCAGGGACCGTAGGGCAGCAATGGTGCACTCTGTATAGGAGCCATTCCAGGGACCGTAGGGCAGCAATGGTGCACTCTGTATTGGAGCCATTCCAGGGACCGTAGGGCAGCAATGGTGCACTCTGTACAGGGGCCATTCCAGGGACCGTAGGGCAGCAATGGTGCACTCTGTATAGGTGCCATTCCAGGGACCGTAGGGCAGCAATGGTGCACTCTGTATAGGAGCCATTCCAGGGACCGTAGGGCAGCAATGGTGCACTCTGTATTTGCACAGCCCTAGTTACGGCCCTTGCAGCAATTATACGGGATTTCCAGGTGTAGGGTGTAGGATTAGGGGAGCACACAAGACTTCAGGAATTATACAGACGGTTGCGGTAATACTTGTTCTGATTTTACCATTCTGAATAAATATTTTTCATGTTTGCAGATTTATTTATTTTTTTAAATTGAGTATTTTTATTGGTTTATAAAACATTCAAAACAAAAGAAAATAAAGTTTTGTACAATAAAGTCACAAAAAAACGACAATCCATACAGACAGTGAGAATCTTATATCGCAAACTGAAAATTAAGTTGTAGCAGAAAAGTATAAAATAATAAATAGCAGAGTAACTAATTCAGTACATATAATATAATTTCAACATTTTAAAGTTTTGTCTATTTGTTTATCTTTTAGTTCTTGTTTATCAATGTAAATGTTTTTATTACCAATTATTTATATAGAACCCACATTCTGCACAGTGACACCCCCCCCCCCCCCCCCACGGTGTCTCCCGGTGCAGAGAGAGAGACGATGTTCGTGCAGCGCTGGCAAAATGGGTGTGGTCATGTGAGAAGGGGGTGTGGCCACACCCCTGTGTCTATTACTTGGTGGGTAAGGTGGGGTGGCAGGAGATCCCTGTGTGGAGTGCCGGCCAGCTCCCTCAGTGACAGGAGCCTAGTGCAGCACCCGGCTTCTGTCAGTGAAGGGGAGTCTGCACCTTGGTGTTACCCCTCGGTTACCCCACCCCCCACGTGTAACGCCACTGATTATGCAGCGCTTTACAGAGAATAGCCGCCATTATTATAATGTGATTACTCTGCAGTATTCTGATTACTCTAATAATGGGTTTACTCTGTAGTATTCTGATTACTCTAACAATGGGTTTACTCTGTAGTATTCTGATTACTCTAATAATGGTATTACTCTGTAGTATTCTTATTACTCTGTAGTATTCTGAATACTCTAATAATGGGATTACTCTGTAGTATTCTGATGACTCTAATAATGGGATTACTCTGTAGTATTCTGATTACTCTAATAATGGGATTACTCTGTAGTATTCTGATTACTCTGTAGTATTCTGATTACTCTAATAATGGGATTACTCTGTAGTATTCTGATTACTCTAATAATGGGATTACTCTGTAGTATTCTGATTACTCTGTAGTATTCTGATTACTCTAATAATGGGATTACTCTGTAGTATTCTGATTACTCTAATGGGATTACTCTGTAGTATTCTGATTACTCTAATGGGATTACTCTGTAGTATTCTGATTACTCTGTAGTATTCTGATTACTCTAATAATGGGATTACTCTGTAGTATTCTGATTACTCTAATAATGGGATTACTCTGTAGTATTCTGATTACTCTAATAATGGGATTACTCTGTAGTATTCTGATTACTCTAATAATGGGATTACTCTGTAGTATTCTGATTACTCTAATAATGGGATTACTCTGTAGTATTCTGATTACTCTGTAGTATTCTGATTACTCTAATAATGGGATTACTCTGTAGTATTCTGATTACTCTAATAATGGGATTACTCTGTAGTATTCTGATTACTCTAATAATGGGATTACTCTGTAGTATTCTGATTACTCTAATAATGGGATTACTCTGTAATATTCTGATTACTCTAATAATGGGATTACTCTGTAGTATTCTGATTACTCTAATAATGGGATTACTCTGTAATATTCTGATTACTCTAATAATGGGATTACTCTGTAGTATTCTGATTACTCTAATAATGGGATTACTCTGTAATATTCTGATTACTCTAATAATGGGATTACTCTGTAGTATTCTGATTACTCTAATGGGATTACTCTGTAGTATTCTGATTACTCTAATGGGATTACTCTGTAGTATTCTGATTACTCTGTAGTATTCTGATTACTCTAATAATGGGATTACTCTGTAGTATTCTGATTACTCTAATAATGGGATTACTCTGTAGTATTCTGATTACTCTAATAATGGGATTACTCTGTAGTATTCTGATTACTCTAATAATGGGATTACTCTAATAATGGGATTACTCTGTAGTATTCTGATTACTCTAATAATGGGATTACTCTGTAATATTCTGATTACTCTAATAATGGGATTACTCTGTAGTATTCTGATTACTCTAATAATGGGATTACTCTGTAGTATTCTGATTACTCTAATAATGGGATTACTCTGTAGTATTCTGATTACTCTAATAATGGGATTACTCTGTAGTATTCTGATTACTCTAATAATGGGATTACTCTGTAGTATTCTGATTACTCTAATAATGGGATTACTCTGTAGTATTCTGATTACTCTAATAATGGGATTACTCTGTAGTATTCTGATTACTCTAATAATGGGATTACTCTGTAGTATTCTGATTACTCTGTAGTATTCTGATTACTCTAATAATGGGATTACTCTGCAGCATTCTGATTACTGTAATAATGGGATTACTCTGTAGTATTCTGATTACTCTAATAATGGGATTACTCTGTAGTATTCTGATTACTCTAATGGGATTACTCTGTAGTATTCTGATTACTCTAATGGGATTACTCTGTAGTATTCTGATTACTCTGTAGTATTCTGATTACTCTAATAATGGGATTACTCTGTAGTATTCTGATTACTCTAATAATGGGATTACTCTGTAGTATTCTGATTACTCTAATAATGGGATTACTCTGTAGTATTCTGATTACTCTAATAATGGGATTACTCTGTAGTATTCTGATTACTCTAATAATTTGATTACTCTAATAATGGGATTACTCTGTAGTATTCTGATTACTCTAATAATGGGATTACTCTGTAGTATTCTGATTAATCAGAATACTACAGAGTAATCCCATTATTAGAGTAATCAGAATACTACAGAGTAATCCCATTATTAGAGTAATCAGAATACTACAGAGTAATCCCATTATTACAGTAATCAGAATGCTGCAGAGTAATCCCATTATTAGAGTAATCAGAATACTACAGAGTAATCAGAATACTACAGAGTAATCCCATAACTACAGCAATCAGAATACTACAGAGTAATCCCATTATTAGAGTAATCAGAATACTACAGAGTAATCCCATTATTAGAGTAATCAGAATACTACAGAGTAATCCCATTATTAGAGTACTCTAATAATGGGATTACTCTGTAGTATTCTGATAATAATGACATAATTTTTTCTCAATAGCCAATTAACCTACCAGTATATTTTTGGAGTGGGCCATGTTGGGAAATCAGGTTTTACTGTATGTCCACAGTGCCTACAACAGCTGGCTCGTACCTACAGAGAGCGCCCTGAATGCCTCTGAGGTTCCATTTTACACATTTAATGAACATTTGTATCTCTTCACCAGGGCTAATGATTCGACCCAAGCTGAGCACTCTGGACATTGAAATAACAAACTCCACCTGGCAGACGTATGTCGATGGACTCAATTCTGTGCTAAAAGGTGAGAGCTACCAAACGTTTCTGCTAAAACATGAAACCTTAGAACTATCTGTGACCACCCTCCATCCTTCCCACTTCATTACCTGTCCATAAACACCGAAGTGGCATCGGTATGACATACCACCGGACATAAGCCCCCCTAACCCTCCTTCCTTCCCACTTCATTACCTGTCCATAAACACCGAGATGGGATCGGTATGACATACCACCGGACATAAGCCCCCCTAACCCTCCTTCCTTCCCACTTCATTACCTGTCCATAAACACAGAGATGGCATCGGTATGACATACCACCGGACATAAGCCCCCCTAACCCTCCTTCCTTCCTTCCCACTTCATTACCTGTCCATAAACACAGAGATGGCATCGGTATGACATACCACCGGACATAATCCCACCCCTAACCCTCCATCCTTCCCACTTCATTACCTGTCCATAAACACAGAGATGGGATCGGTATGACATACCACCGGACATAAGCCCCCCCCTAACCCTCCTTCCTTCCCACTTCATTACTTGTCCATAAACACAGAAATGGCTTCGGTATGACATACCACCGGACATAAGCCCCCCCCCCCCCTAACCCTACTTCATTACCTGTCCATAAACACCGAAATGGCATCGGTATGACATACCACCGGACATAAGCCCCCCCTAACCCTCCTTCCTTCCCACTTCATTAGTTGTCCATAAACACCGAAATGGCATCGGTATGACATACCACCGGACATAAGCCCCCCCCCCTAACCCTCCTTCCTTCCCACTTCATTACCTGTCCATAAACACAGAGATGGCATCGGTATGACATACCACCGGACATAAGCCCCCCTAACCCTCCATCCTTCCCACTTCATTAGCTGTCCATAAACACAGAAATACGTATAAGACAACATATGTGATCCAGCTTTGTATATTGCTGTTACCAATTTTTATTACCGCACTCATTCATACCCTCTATTACTCTTTCTACATCACCTTCTTTTATTATATGCCCTGTGTTACTCACTCTCCATCTCCCTCTATTATTACTCGCTCTGTAACCTTGTTACTCATACCCCATTTCCCCTCTATCACTAATTATCCCATCATCTCCCTCCTCCACTATCATTACTTACTCTATATTACTCACTCACTCTCCTCCCCTATCATTACTTACCCTATATTACTCACTCACTCTCCTCCCCTATCATTACTTACCCTATATTACACTCACCATCCTCCTCTATCATTACTTACCCTATATTACTCACTCACTCTCCTCCTCTATCATTCCTTACCCTATATTACTCACTCACTCTCCTCTATCATTCCTTACCCTATATTACTCACTCACTCTCCTCCTCTATCATTACTTACCCTATATTACTCACTCACTCTCCTCCTCTATCATTACTTACCCTATATTACTCACTCACTCTCCTCCCCTATCATTCCTTACCCTATATTACTCACTCACTCTCCTCTATCATTCCTTACCCTATATTACTCACTCACTTTCCTCCTCTATCATTACTTACCCTATATTACTCACTCTCCTCCTCTATCATTCCTTACCCTATATTACTCACTCACTCTCCTCAATTCATTCCTTACCCTATATTACTCACACTCTCCTCTATCATTACTTACCCTATATTGCTCACTCACTCTCCTCCCCTATCATTCCTTACCCTATATTGCTCACTCACTCTCCTCCTCTATCATTCCTTACCCTATATTACTCACTCACTCTCCTCTATCATTCCTTACCCTATATTACTCACTCTCCTCTATCATTACTTAGCCTATATTACTCACACACTCTCCTCTATCATTACTTATCCTATATTACTCACTCACTCTCCTCCTCTTTCATTACTTACCCTATATTACTCACTCACTCTCCTCCCCTATCATTACTTACCCTATATTACTCACTCACTCTCCTCCCCTATCATTACTTACCCTGTATTACTCACTCACCTTCCTCCTCTATCATTACTTACCATATATTACACTCTCCTTCCTCCCCTATCATTACACCCTGTGTTGGTCATTCCTAATACTCACTTTCTGTAGCTTGATAAATAGATCAGACTGTGCAGTCACCTTGGCAGGCAGATAATGAATGGGGAAATTAGGTATTTCTGTGGTATGCATCTTCCTAATAGCTGGAAGTAATAATAACCCCGGTCTCACTGCTTCATAACTTAGACCCTGTGTTCTCTCTCCATCACGCTCCTCTGTCTAATCATATAATTACTATCTCTCTCCATCACTCTCCTCTGTCTAATCATATAATTACTATCTCTCTCCATCACTCTCCTCTGTCTAATCATATAATTACTGTCTCTCTCCATCACTCTCCTCTGTCTAATCATATAATTACTGTCTCTCTCCATCACTCTCCTCTGTCTAATCATATAATTACTGTCTCTCTCCATCACTCTCCTCTGTCTGTCTCTCTCCTTACTTACTTTATAGTATTAGCTTACTCTTACATGCTCTAAGGCCCTCATTCAGAGCGCACGCTCTGAATGAGGGCCGTCCTCCATAACTATGGAGCGTCCTCCTGGATGCTCGTATAGCTGTGGGTCACCACCCACAGCCTATACGAGCGTGCAGTTTGATGGCCGCGATGGTCGTGGCCATCGCGACCATCGAAACTGCGTACAAAAGCCTGTGGTTGAGTTTTTCAACCACAAGGCTCGGAGTGATTTTGGCTCTATCAGAGCCAAAATCACTCCCACTGACATCACTAGTGATGTCAGTGGGCCGGCTTCTGACGGGAGGCGTTCCCATGGGAACGCCCCCGTCAGGGAGGCACGCCCCCGGCACGCCCACCAAAGGGGGCGTGCTGTCAGTCAACATCGACAGCACGCCCCCTTTGAAGAGACACTACGAGCGAAGGAAAATCCTTCGCTCGTCGCGTCTGGTGCATGCGCACGATGGAGCTCCCTCCGTCGTGCGCATGCTCAGTGCAGACCATCGACCCACTTGCGAGCGGACAGCCGCTCGCGAGTGGGTCTGAATCAGGCCCTAAGTTTCTTCTCTTTCCCTCGCTCTCTATATGTTATATTACTCATACTCTTGCTGTTCCCTTACATACTGTATTAGGAATGCTTTACTTGTATACCCCGTGTTACCCTCTTACTCTTTCCCTCTTACTCTTTCCTATTTACCAACAGAGTATAATAGGTCAGTGCAAGAACAGAGAGGCAGCAATTGTACCAGTGGTGTCTACAACAAGCAGGATGACACCGATGTGAGAAATTACCCCAAGAAGGCCTGTCAGTTTGTAAGGGACAATTTACTGGACTGTTCTGGGATTGGGAACGATACAACATATGGATATTCTAATGGAACGCCATGTGTGCTCATCAAAATGAACAAGGTGAGATGTGTGTAGTATCGTATCTAGGTCTCTGTTCTCCCATCACACTCATCCTCCCTCTCCCTCGCCTAGTACTCTCATATACACAGCGCCCCCTGTCTCTCTCTCTGAGTTATGCCTAGTACTCTCATATACACAGCGCCCCCTGTCTCTCTCTGAGTTATGCCTAGTACTCTCATATACACAGCGCCCCCTGTCTCTCTCTCTGAGTTATGCCTAGTACTCTCATATACACAGCGCCCCCTGTCTCTCTCTCTGAGTTATGCCTAGTACTCTCATATACACAGCGCCCCCTGTCTCTCTCTCTGAGTTATGCCTAGTACTCATATACACAGCGCCCCCTGTCTCTCTCTCTGAGTTATGCCTAGTACTCTCATATACACAGCGCCCCCTGTCTCTCTCTCTGAGTTATACCTAGTACTCTCATATACACAGCGCCCCCTGTCTCTCTCTCTGAGTTATGCCTAGTACTCTCATATACACAGCGCCCCCTGTCTCTCTCTCTCTCTCTCTCTGAGTTATGCCTAGTACTCTCATATACACAGCGCCCCCTGTCTCTCTCTCTGAGTTATGCCTAGTACTCTCATATACACATCGCCCCCTGTCTCTCTCTCTGAGTTGTGCCTAGTACTCTCATATACACAGCGCCCCCTGTCTCTCTGAGTTATGCCTAGTACTCTCATATACACAGCGCCCCCTGTCTCTCTCTGAGTTATACCTAGTACTCTCATATACACAGCGCCTCTTGATCTGCAGCGCCTCGCGCCCCTCTCCCTCTCCCCCTCCCTCTCCCCCTCCCTCTCCCCCTCCCCCTCCCCCTCCCCTTTTCCAGCCGACCTTTACATATGATGCTATCTCTCTTGCAGGTTATAAATTTCTTGCCTTCCATCATAAGCAGTTTCTCTAATTCCTCGATTACCATCAGTTGTGGCGCAGCGGTAAGTGTGCAGGTGTCTCTCATCCTGTCTGACTCTCACATTCTGTCACTTTCCTGAGATGTCTCAGACTCTGTTTCTCTTTACTGTATTCAGAAGCTAAAGAGTGCTGAGAATGTGACGGTAAGAGACCGAGGCTATAGGATCAGCTTTAGCACCAGCTAATATTCCCTGTAGTGATACCGCATAGATTATCCATAGCCAATCCATACATCCTACTGATATACCATAGGCATAAACAGGACAGGCGGAATGTATCAACTATTGCACATACCTTGCACTACATCGAGCCCCCTATCGCATGCAGACTGGCACTTATTAACACCGGTATGTATGAATGCTCTTCCGATAGTGCTGTCCTGGCAAAATACAGAAATCCGCGTTTCTAACCCGGCAGTTCCATTGTACTGGCCGCAATTTCTGAGTAAGGTCAGGGTTTGTGTAAGTGTGCGTATGGGTCCGATGTTACCGATTGTTTGGCTATGTTCCCCTAGTATACAGATATGAGTAAGGTCAGGGCTTGTGTAAGTGTGCGTATGGATCCGATGGTTTAGCTATGTTCCCCTAGTATACAGATATGAGTAAGGTCAGGGCTTGTGTAAGTGTGCGTATGGATCCGATGTTACCGATGGTTTAGCTATGTTCCCCTAGTATACAGATATGAGTAAGGTCAGGGGTTGTGTAAGTGTGCGTATGGGTCCGATGTTACCGATGGTTTGGCTACTTTGCCCTAGTATATGGATGTGAGTAGGGGGAGGTGTGCGTATGGGTCTGATGTTACCGATGGTTTGGCTATGTTGCCCTAGTATACGGATGTCAGTAAGGGGAAGTGTGCGTATGGATCCGATGTTACCGATGGTTTGGCTATGTTGCCCTAGTATATGGATGTCAGTAGGGGGAGGTGTGCGTATGGGTCCAATGTTACCGATGGTTTGGCTATGTTGCCCTAGTATATGGATGTCAGTAGGGGGAGGTGGGCGTATGGGTCCGATGTTACCGATGGTTTGTCTATGTTGCCCTAGTATACGGATGTCAGTAGGGCGAGGTGGGCGTCCTTATGTCTGGCTGTGATCAGAATGTGAATGCGCACATTTACATATCACGGCTGATATTAGCACATGCGCCGCGTGCGTATAAGCAGAATAGCGATCCGTAGTGAATCAGGCCCTCAGTTATTTCTTTGCACGTGTGTTTGGTGCAGTATATAATATACATACTACAGTATATAGAATAACCCTTATCATATGTATTAAACTTCTATTGCAGACACCGGATTCTGATCGTCTCCTGGGGAGCAGAGTGTATTTCCCCAGCACTGCACAGAACTTAGGGAGCATTGATCTGATGTATTTCCCATACTATGGGAACAGAGCGCAGGTAACCTTCCTCCTGCCTTATAACCTTCTGTCTGCAGCACATCTCACATTTCATTCTGGTGTGATTGGTACATAACGCACTCATTATGGGGCTTATGCAGAGTTAGGATCAAACCAATGCCAGGGGTGTAATACAGGCTGCTTTGGCATAAAGCCCACAAACACTGGGCAGCAGTAGCAGATTTTACCTAGGGGCTGCAGACAGGGCTGGATTTACCATAGGGCCCATAGAGGGGCCCCCCTGAAGTCCGTCCCAGGAAATATCCTGCTGCTCTGTGTTTGAACTGCAGCTGGCACCAGCCACGGAGAGGACACACAGGTAGTTCCAGCTGGAGGGGCTCCCGACACATTGTGCTGCCTAGCCTCGGTCAGCAGCTGGCACCGGTTGCGGAGAGGGTACACACAGGCAGTCTCAGCTGCAGGGGCTCCCGGCACATTGTGCTGCCTAGCCTCGGTCAGCAGCTGGCACCGGCTGCAGAGAGGACACACACAGGCAGTCCCAGCTGCAGGGGCTCCCGGCACATTGTGCTGCCTAGCCTCGGTCAGCAGCTGGCACCGGCTGCGGAGAGGACACACACAGGCAGTCCCAGCTGCAGGGGCTCCCTGCACATTGTGCTGCCTAGCCTCGGTCAGCAGCTGGCACCGGCTGCGGAGAGGACACACACAGGCAGTCCCAGCTGCAGGGGCTCCCGGCACATTGTGCTGCCTAGCCTCGGTCAGCAGCTGGCTCCGGAGAGGACACACACAGGCAGTCCCAGCTGCAGGGGCTCCCGGCACATTGTGCTGATTAGCCTCGGTCAGCAGCTGGCACCGGCTGCGGAGAGGACACACACAGGTAGTTCCAGCTGCAGGGGCTCCCGGCACATTGTGCTGCCTAGCCTCGGTCAGCAGCTGGCACCGGCTGCGGAGAGGACACACACAGGCAGTCCCAGCTGCAGGGGCTCCCGGCACATTGTGCTGCCTAGCCTCGGTCAGCAGCTGGCACCAGCTGTGGAGAGGACACACACAGGCAGTCCCAGCTGCAGGGGCTCCCTGCACATTGTGCTGCCTAGCCTCGGTCAGCAGCTGGCACCGGTTGCGGAGAGGGGACACACAGGCAGTCTCAGCTGCAGGGGCTCCCGGCACATTGTGCTGCCTAGCCTCGGTCAGCAGCTGGCACCGGCTGCGGAGAGGACACACACAGGCAGTCCCAGCTGCAGGGGCTCCCTGCACATTGTGCTGCCTAGCCTCGGTCAGCAGCTGGCACCGGCTGCGGAGAGGACACACACAGGCAGTCCCAGCTGCAGGGGATCCTTGCACATTGTGCTGCCTAGCCTCGGTCAGCAGACGGCACGGAGCAGCAGAAAAATGCTGGACTGCCAGGATCCAAGCTCCCGGTCCCCAGCGTTCTGCCACTCACAGCCCTGCAACCTGGGGCTCTCCCTGCATCACCGCACTGGGAGCAGACTTTCCCGGTCCCCCAGTGTGCAGCACTAAGGGGGAGATTTAATAAAGCTTGGAGAGAGATAAAATTGGAATTAGCACCAACCAATCAGCTCCTAACTGTAATTTTTCAAACACAGTCTGTAACATGACAGTTAGGAGCTGATTGGTTGGTGCTATTTCCAATTGTATCTCTCTCCAAGCTTTATTAAATCTCCCCCTTAGTGCTGCAATGCAGAGATATGAGTGCATGCTGAGGACCAGGAAAGCCGGCTCCCAGTGCGGCACAGGGGATAGCCCCAGTACTAACCAGGTTACAGGTGGGAGAGCCCAGCGTAAAGCGCTGGGGACCAGGAAAATAGCTGGGTGCTGGCAATGGTGTTATAAATACAACATTACAAATGTTTGAATAAAGTGTATGTAATGTGTATAAATGTAAAGTTGCACCAGGCTTGCCTATCCTCTCGAATATCAGGTGCCACTCCCGGCTGCCGCCCCCCACCCCCCCTGACTACTAATAGAAACCAGCGGTGAGGGGGGCGTCATCGTGGCCCCGCCCCCTGCTTCACAATGCCATTATCTTTGACATTCTGAAGAGGTGGCGGGGCCATGATGACACGATTGCGCGACCCCACCCCCAATGCGGCATTGCCGGCCATGCCCCCCGCTGTGCGCAGACATTCAGCTCCCTCCCAGAAGGAGGGAGATGAATGTCGGTAAGTATGAGTTGCATAGAAAATAACAACAGCAACCGGGCGCTATTATCAGTATACATACATATTACATTATCAGTGTACATAAATATTACATTATCTGTACACATACACATACATATTACATGATCAGTGTACATAAATATTACATTATCTGTATACATAAATATTACATTATCTGTATACATACACAAAAATATTACATTATCAGTGTACATAAATATTACATTATCTGTATACATACATATTACATTATCAGTATACATAAATATTACATTATCTGTATACATACATATTACATTATCAGTGTACATAAATATTACATTATCTGTATACATAAATATTACATTATCTGTATACATAAATATTACATTATCTGTATACATAAATATTACATTATCTGTATATATACATAAATATGACATTACCACTGTACATAAATATGACATTCTGTATACATAAATATTACATTATCTGTATATATACATAAATATTACATTACCAGTGTACATAAATATGACATTATCTATATATATATATATATACAGTCAGGTCCATAGATATTGGGACATTGACAGAATTTTCATATTTTGGCCTCTAGTCACCACCACAATGGCTTTGAGATGAAACAAACAAGATGTGATTTACCTGCAGACTTTCAGATATAATTTGAGGGTAATTACATCCAAATCAGGTGAACGGTGTAGGAATTACAATAGTTTCTATATGTGCCTCCCACTTTTTAAGGGGCCAAAAGTAATGGGACAAACTAAACAATCCTAAATCTAACTTTCACTTTTTAATACTTTGTTGCAAATCCTTTGCAGGCAATTACAGCCTGAAGTCTGGAACGCATAGACATCACCAGACGCTGGGTTTCATCCCTGGTGATGCTCTGCCAGGCCTCTACTGCAAATGTCTTCAGTTCCTGCTTGTTCTTGGGGCATTTTCCCTTCAGTTTTGTCTTCATCAAGTGAAATGCTGCTCAATCAGATTCAGGTCAGGGGATTGACTTGGCCATTGCAGAACATTCCACTTTTTAGCCTTAAAAAACTCTGGTTGCTTTTGCAGTATGTTTCGGGTCATTGTCCATCTGCACTGTGAAGCGCCGTCCAATGAGTTCTGAAATATTTGACTGAATATGAGCATATAATATTGTCCAAAACACTTCAGAATTCATTCTGCTGCTTTTGTCAGCAGTCACATCATCAATAAATACAAGGGAACCAGTTCCATTAGCAGCCATACATGCCCACGCCATGACACTACCACCACCATGCTTCACTGATGAGGATCATGAGCAGTTCCTTTCCTTCTCCATACTCTTTTCTTCCCATCACTCTGGTACAAGTTGATCTTTGTCTCATCTGTCCATAGGATGTTGTTCCAGAACTGTAATGGCTTTTTTACATGGTGTTTGGCAAACTCTAATCTGGTCTTCCTGTTTTTGTGGCTCACCAATGGTTTACATCTTGTGGTGAACCCTCTATATTCACTCTTGTGAAGTCTTCTCTTGATTGTTGACTTTGACACACATATACACCTACCTCCTGGAGAATGTTCTTGATTTGGCCAACTGTTGTGAAGGGGTATTTCTTCACCAGGGAAATAATTCTTCTGTCATCCACCACAGTTGTTTTCCGTGGTCTTCCGGGTCTTTTGGTGTTGCTGAGCGTTCTTTCTTTTTAAGAATGTTCCAAACAGTTGATTTGGCCACACCTAATGTTTTTGCCATCTCTCTGATGGGTGTGTTTTGATTTTTCAGCCTAATGATGGCTTCACTGATAGTGACAGCTCTTTGGATCTCATATTGAGAGTCGACAGCAACTGATTCCAATTGCAAATGTCACACCTAGAATCATCTACAGACCTTTTACCTGCTTAATTGATAATGAAATAACGAGGGAATAGCCCACACCTGTCCATGAAATAGCTTTTGAGTTGATAGTCCCATTACTTTTGGCCCTTTAATAAGTGGGAGGCACATATAGAAACCATTGTAATTCCTACACCGTTCACCTGATTTGGATGTAATTACCCTCAAATTATATCTGAAAGTCTGCAGGTAAAGCTCATCTTGTTTCTTTCATTTCAAAGCCATTGTGGTGGTGACTAGAGGCCAAAATCTGAATATTCTGTCCATGTCCCAATATTTATGGACCTGACAATGTAATATTTATGTATACAGCTAATGTAATATTTATGTATATATACAGATAATGTCATATTTATCTATATACATAAATATGACATTATCTGTGTGTGTATACACGCACAGACACGCACAGACACGCACAGACACGCACACTACATTATCAGTATAACAGGTGTACAAAGAGCTGCTGCCCAGTTATTAGCTTCTCATCTTACTAATTGGAAATGTACAGATAATATATGAGGAAGTTAATACAATAATAAATTTTATTAGAATCATGCATAGAAAGAAAACATGTGAAAAGATAATAATCATATAAATCAGTAACTATATAGCTGTACATTTACTTGTGATCTCAAAACAATCTGCTGTCTGAGACTTGACATGAAGGAGACAATTATCCGTCCGGATACAAAATATCAAATGTCCCTTAACGTGTTTCTCCGTCAGGTTTCCTTAAAAGGGCGGATTATTATATTCTTACATGTTTTCTTTCTATGAATGATTTTTCCCCTGAGCACCTTTAGAGAAGGGAATTGCCTGGAAGCTGCCTGTATCAGTATCCTGTGACCACCTGACCAGTGCAAAACTCTATTCCCTTCTCTGCCTGTATCAGTATCCTGTGACCACCTGACCAGTGCAAAACTCTATTCCCTTCTCTGCCTGTATCAGTATCCTGTGACCACCTGACCAGTGCAAAACTCTATTCCCTTCTCTGCCTGTATCAGTATCCTGTGACCACCTGAACAGTGCAAAACTCTATTCCCTTCTCTGCCTGTATCAGTATCCTGTGACCACCTGACCAGTGCAAAACTCTATTCCTTCTCTGCCTGTATCAGTATCCTGTGACCACCTGACCAGTGCAAAACTCTATTCCCTTCTCTGCCTGTATCAGTATCCTGTGACCACCTGACCAGTGCAAAACTCTATTCCCTTCTCTGCCTGTATCAGTATCCTGTGACCACCTGACCAGTGCAAAACTCTATTCCCTTCTCTGCCTGTATCAGTATCCTGTGACCACCTGACCAGTGCAAAACTCTATTCCCTTCTCTGCCTGTATCAGTATCCTGTGACCACCTGAACAGTGCAAAACTCTATTCCCTTCTCTGCCTGTATCAGTATCCTGTGACCACCTGACCAGTGCAAAACTCTATTCCTTCTCTGCCTGTATCAGTATCCTGTGACCACCTGACCAGTGCAAAACTCTATTCCCTTCTCTGCCTGTATCAGTATCCTGTGACCACCTGACCAGTGCAAAACTCTATTCCCTTCTCTGCCTGTATCAGTATCCTGTGACCACCTGACCAGTGCAAAACTCTATTCCTTCTCTGCCTGTATCAGTATCCTGTGACCACCTGACCAGTGCAAAACTCTATTCCCTTCTCTGCCTGTATCAGTATCCTGTGACCACCTGACCAGTGCAAAACTCTATTCCCTTCTCTGCCTGTATCAGTATCCTGTGACCACCTGACCAGTGCAAAACTCTATTCCCTTCTCTGCCTGTATCAGTATCCTGTGACCACCTGACCAGTGCAAAACTCTATTCCCTTCTCTGCCTGTATCAGTATCCTGTGACCACCTGACCAGTGCAAAACTCTATTCCTTCTCTGCCTGTATCAGTATCCTGTGACCACCTGAACAGTGCAAAACTCTATTCCCTTCTCTGCCTGTATCAGTATCCTGTGACCACCTGACCAGTGCAAAACTCTATTCCCTTCTCTGCCTGTATCAGTATCCTGTGACCACCTGACCAGTGCAAAACTCTATTCCCTTCTCTGCCTGTATCAGTATCCTGTGACCACCTGACCAGTGCAAAACTCTATTCCCTTCTCTGCCTGTATCAGTATCCTGTGACCACCTGACCAGTGCAAAACTCTATTCCCTTCTCTGCCTGTATCAGTATCCTGTGACCACCTGACCAGTGCAAAACTCTATTCCCTTCTCTGCCTGTTCTGGATTGAGCCCAGTGTCTCCAAGCTAACATCCTCTGCCAGCTGCCCTGCGGAGACTGGTCCATGGCGAGGGATGAGTAGAAGTTAGCCGACACTATGCAGGAAGTGTTACAGCAGTGTGCCCACACATACCCAGAAGTGAGAGGAGCCTGGAAGAAGCGATTCCAGGTGCCGGGGGTACGAGCCTGGGTGGAAGTAAGCGGTTCCAGGTGCTGGTGAAGGAGTTTGGTGGTGACAGCAAGGTAACTGTGCAGTGGGCGGAGTCAGTTACTGCCAGTAATATTCAAAGATCTAGTGGGATCAAAAATAATCTGTGCTGTGAGGTCACCTGGTCACACTGCCGTTACCAGAAAGTGCTCCCAATGAGAAGCCCTTCGGCTCCTATCGGACCAGCGACCCCCGGCTCCTATCGGACCAGCGACCCCCGGCTCCTATCGGACCAGCGACCCCCGGCTCCTATCGGACCAGCGACCCCCGGCTCCTATCGGACCAGCGACCCCCGGCTCCTATCGCACCAGCAATAGTCAATGGCTTTGGAGGCACACAATGAGATGGGTCTAAGTGCTGGGAGCCGGTCTCACCCCCTACTCACTGTAACTCTCCCCTCACTACACTAAGCTTCAGTGTCCATTGATTCTCCTACCTGCATCACTGTGTCTTCTCTTGCTTCTGTTGACTGAGATCCGATCTCTAAACACTGGATGTGTTACGTGACCAGGAAGTTCACTTCAAAGTGTCCATAAGTGCTGAAGACACACCCCATACTCAAAGGCATGCCTCTATTAGCTCTCTTTATGTGCAGCTTACTGTCTGGTGTGGCCCCGCCCCCAGCTCTGTAAGCAGTGTCTGACAATACAGAAGCGAGGCTGAGCTGTTGCTACCTCATCTCCCGTCTCGCTGGAGTCCCAGGGATCTCCCGTCTCGCTGGAGTCCCAGGGATCTCCCGTCTCGCTGGAGTCCCAGGGATCTCCCGTCTCGCTGGAGTCCCAGGGATCTCCCGTCTCGCTGGAGTCCCAGGGATCTCCCGTCTCGCTGGAGTCCCAGGGATCTCCCGTCTCGCTGGAGTCCCAGGGATCTCCCGTCTCGCTGGAGTCCCAGGGATCTCCCGTCTCGCTGGAGTCCCAGGGATCTCCCGTCTCGCTGGAGTCCCAGGGATCTCCCGTCTCGCTGGAGTCCCAGGGATCTCCCGTCTCGCTGGAGTCCCAGGGAGCACCACAAAGCTGGTGAGTGTGAACTATAAAAATGATTATGATAAACAAAGAAGATATTTAGAAGTTACAGATATCTTCTGTATTATTCTAATCATTTTTATATCAAATCTCAGGAGTATGACAGGGGAGGCTCTGATTATACTGCGCGAAACACTGTATTTTATGAATAAATTAACAATTTAGATATTTGAATATAACTTGGTTTGCTGTCTGATTAAACAGGAGGCTTGATATAAATAAAATTATTTAATATATATATACCACATACAAACAATAAACACACAACAAATAACATCACATTTGATAGTGAAGTGTAACCACTGTATTAAAAAGTCTCTATCAAGGGGACTAGTGACAATAATACATGTTACTGTTTGTAATGAGACCCCAGTTGGATTTATACTAAACAATAAAGAACCAAAAGGATATAAACACAGTTGATATATTCACAATTGCAAATTCCCACTCCTTTGTGGAGAAAATCTGTGTTCCTAGCTCCTTGGATGCGAGTTGTTACAAATTAATATAAATGTATCATTAAACTAGTAATTGAAAGCAAATGTGTTCTCATACAGACAGCCTGAAGGATTGCACTCCGCAGTGAGTAATATACTGGCGTCCCAGTATTAATCACAATATTTTGCGGTTTGAATATAAGTGATTTGTTACCTCGATCCAAATGGACAGGTGTAATTCCAATTGTGGATATCCTCAAATCACTGCAGTGAAAAAAGGCCCCACGTAGATGTCCAAATCCGGGTACCTTCCTCTGCGTAGGGTAAGAGGTCTCAATAGAGACTGTGGTCTCTAAGGTTCTAATTAAACTCTTAAATACTTGCTGCAAAATACTGCAACACTTACCTTCTTTTAATGAAGCGCCAGGTGTGGCATTAGTTTCACTGCTGATCACTTATTATTCCATTTCTGCCTCCCCTGCTGGCCTGTAGCCCCCGTCCATTTCATAGGTAAGAGCCTCCACTGCTGGGCTGTAGCCCCCGTCCATTTCATAGGTAAGAGCCTCCACTGCTGAGCTGTAGCCCCCGTCCATTTCATAGGTAAGAGCCTCCACTGCTGAGCTGTAGCCCCCGTCCATTTCATAGGTAAGAGCCTCCACTGCTGGGCTGTAGCCCCCGTCCATTTCATAGGTAAGAGCCTCCCCTGCTGGGCTGTAGCCCCCGTCCATTTCATAGGTAAGAGCCTCCCCTGCTGGGCTGTAGCCCCCGTCCATGTCATAGGTAAGAGCCTCCACTGCTGGGCTGTAGCCCCCGTCCATGTCATAGGTAAGAGCCTCCCCTGCTGGGCTGTAGCCCCCGTCCATGTCATAGGTAAGAGCCTCCCCTGCTGGGCTGTAGCCCCCGTCCATGTCATAGGTAAGAGCCTCCCCTGCTGGGCTGTAGCCCCCGTCCATGTCATAGGTAAGAGCCTCCCCTGCTGGGCTGTAGCCCCCGTCCATGTCATAGGTAAGAGCCTCCCCTGCTGGGCTGTAGCCCCCGTCCATGTCATAGGTAAGAGCCTCCCCTGCTGGGCTGTAGCCCCCGTCCATGCCATAGGTAAGAGCCTCCCCTGCTGGGCTGTAGCCCCCGTCCATGTCATAGGTAAGAGCCTCCCCTGCTGGGCTGTAGCCCCCGTCCATTTCATAGGTAAGAGCCACCCCTGCTGGGCTGTAGCCCCCGTCCATGCCATAGGTAAGAGCCTCCCCTGCTGGGCTGTAGCCCCCGTCCATGTCATAGGTAAGAGCCACCCCTGCTGGGCTGTAGCCCCCGTCCATGTCATAGGTAAGAGCCTCCCCTGCTGGGCTGTAGCCCCCGTCCATTTCATAGGTAAGAGCCACCACTGCTGGGCTGTAGCCCCCGTCCATTTCATAGGTAAGAGCCTCCACTGCTGGGCTGTAGCCCCCGTCCATGTCATAGGTAAGAGCCTCCCCTGCTGGGCTGTAGCCCCCCGTCCATGTCATAGGTAAGAGCCTCCACTGCTGGGCTGTAGCCCCCCGTCCATGTCATAGGTAAGAGCCTCCACTGCTGGGCTGTAGCCCCCGTCCATGTCATAGGTAAGAGCCTCCCCTGCTGGGCTGTAGCCCCCCGTCCATGTCATAGGTAAGAGCCTCCACTGCTGGGCTGTAGCCCCCGTCCATGTCATAGGTAAGAGCCACCACTGCTGGGCTGTAGCCCCCGTCCATTTCATAGGTAAGAGCCTCCCCTGCTGGGCTGTAGCCACCGTCCATGTCATAGGTAAGAGCCTCCCCTGCTGGGCTGTAGCCCCCGTCCATGTCATAGGTAAGAGCCTCCCCTGCTGGGCTGTAGCCCCCGTCCATGTCATAGGTAAGAGCCTCCCCTGCTGGGCTGTAGCCCCCGTCCATGTCATAGGTAAGAGCCTCCCCTGCTGGGCTGTAGCCCCCGTCCATGTCATAGGTAAGAGCCTCCCCTGCTGAGCTGTAGCCCCCGTCCATGTCATAGGTAAGAGCCTCCCCTGCTGGGCTGTAGCCCCCGTCCATGTCATAGGTAAGAGCCTCCCCTGCTGGGCTGTAGCCCCCGTCCATGTCATAGGTAAGAGCCTCCCCTGCTGGGCTGCTTTGTTTTTACTTGATTTGAATTAGGCTGTAACAGATCCCTTCATAACCATCAGTCCGTCTGCTCACGTTACATGGGCTCTCTGCCGTCCACCATGGTTTGTCTGCTCCTAACTCTGCATAAACCACTTTATTCACTGATGATGTTTTTCTTTCTGTTACTGAAGCATTTTTGCTTTTTTTTACAGCAAAACTACACCCAGCCTTTTGTGGCTGTAAAGTTCCTGAATGCTACACGCGATATGGTCCATACAGTGGAGTGTCGCATTAATGCCGCCAACATCATAAACACAGATGAGAGAGACAAGTTCCAAGGACGTGTAATCTTCACTCTGAAAATCTCCTCATAGGTCTCAGCTGTTGCCGTCCTGAAATAACCACTTTATCAGTATACTGCAATGCAGTCCCATGAACCCTCTTCTATCACAGATCCTAACTATACTGTAGGTAGAGATATACGGTATATAAGTCCCTCTGCTTATTCCGAGCATACACTCCTATGGTTACTAGTGCATCAGCCTCCTGAGCTCTCTCCTGTCACCAGCTCCTCCATAATGGGAGAGATTAGTCCCTGATACCAGGTGTAAGTCCCTCTGCTTATTCCGAGCATACACTCCTATGGTTACCAGTGCATCATCCTCCTGAGCTCTCTCCTGTCACCAGCTCCTCCATAATGGGAGAGATTAGTCCCTGATACCAGGTGTAAGTCCCTCTGCTTATTCCGTGCATACACTCTTATGGTTACCAGTACATGATTATAAGCTGCCACTTATGATTTATATTTTTAAGGATGAGGATTTTTTTTCTTAATTATTATTTAGGTCCAGATTCTCCCAATCTTCAGTCCTCATCATATGTATGTAAATGTGTAAATACTATATTTAATGTAATGTAATTTAGAAGATGTCAGACCCATAAATGTATCAATAAAAGTGAATGATTTTCATATCAGTTTTACTTGTGTATCAGATGTCACCACATGGGCAGCACTACTTACATATACAGGGAATGAGTGATGGGCAGGGGTGGGAGGGGGCACTTATCACAGTTATATCATACTTGTGTATCAGAGGTCACCACATGGGCAGCACCTCTTACATATACAGGGAATGAGTGATGGGCAGGGGTGGGAGGGGGCTCTTATCACAGTTATATCATACTTGTGTATCAGAGGTCAGCACATGGGCAGCACCTCTTACATATACGGGGAATGAGTGATGGGCAGGGGTGGGAGGGGGCACTTATCACAGTTATATCATACTTGTGTATCAGATGTCAGCACATGGGCAGCACCTCTTACATATACAGGGAATGAGTGATGGGCAGGGGTGGGAGGGGGGCTCTTATCACAGTTATATCATACTTGTGTATCAGAGGTCACCACATGGGCAGCACCTCTTACATATACGGGGAATGAGTGATGGGCAGGGGTGGGAGGGGGGCTCTTATCACAGTTATATCATACTTGTGTATCAGATGTCACCACATGGGCAGCACCTCTTACATATACAGGGAATGAGTGATGGGCAGTGGTGGGAGGGGGCACTTATCACAGTTATATCATACTTGTGTATCAGAGGTCACCACATGGGCAGCACCTCTTACATATACAGGGAATGAGTGATGGGCAGGGGTGGGAGGGGGCACTTATCACAGTTATATCATACTTGTGTATCAGAGGTCACCACATGGGCAGCACCTCTTACATATACAGGGAATGAGTGATGGGCAGGGGTGGGAGGGGGGCTCTTATCACAGTTATATCATACTTGTGTATCAGAGGTCACCACATGGGCAGCACCTCTTACATATACAGGGAATGAGTGATGGGCAGGGGTGGGAGGGGGCTCTTATCACAGTTATATCATACTTGTGTATCAGATGTCACCACATGGGCAGCACCTCTTACATATACAGGGAATGAGTGATGGGCAGGGGTGGGAGGGGGCACTTATCACAGTTATATCATACTTGTGTATCAGAGGTCACCACATGGGCGGCACCTCTTGCATATACAGGGAATGAGTGATGGGCAGGGGTGGGAGGGGGCTCTTATCACAGTTATATCATACTTGTGTATCAGATGTCAGCACATGGGCAGCACCTCTTACATATACAGGGAATGAGTGATGGGCAGGGGTGGGAGGGGGGCTCTTATCACAGTTATATCATACTTGTGTATCAGATGTCACCACATGGGCAGCACCTCTTACATATACAGGGAATGAGTGATGGGCAGGGGTGGGAGGGGGCACTTATCACAGTTATATCATACTTGTGTATCAGATGTCACCACATGGGCAGCACCTCTTACATATACGGGGAATGAGTGATGGGCAGTGGTGGGAGGGGGCTCTTATCACAGTTATATCATACTTGTGTATCAGATGTCACCACATGGGCGGCATCTCTTACATATACGGGGAATGAGTGATGGGCAGTGGTGGGAGGGGGCATTTATCACAGTTATATCATACTTGTGTATCAGATGTCACCACATGGGCAGCACCTCTTACATATACGGGGAATGAGTGATGGGCAGGGGTGGGAGGGGGGCACTTATCACAGTTATATCATACTTGTGTATCAGAGGTCACCACATGGGCAGCACCTCTTACATATACAAGCCACAGTAGTTCCATTGTGTCCGGCGCGTCACTTCCGGTTTGACGGAAGATGGCGTCCCACCATGTGGATCATGGTGTGGATGCGGAGAGTCCGTCTTCTGGGATGTGATGGCCGCTCTGATGGGAGGTGATACATGCCAGGTGCGTGCACAGGTGAGAGTACGCGTCATGGGGGTGTTAGGTATTTAAGGGCATTCGTTGCTAGAGTTGGCATAGCTAACCCTTGAGGAAGGTGGCAACACCGAAACAGCTGTCGGGCTGGGAGATATCAATATGCCTATAACAACGACGATATGATAAGTAACATTATGTCATCTACATGGATGGAATGCAACTATAAGCCTTTTTTTAAATAAATGTATTTTTTGCTACAAAGCTGGTGTGCTGGTTGGTGCTCCCTGTTTCCTTGGATACAGTTTAAGCATTACATTTGAATGATTAATTACCTTGCACCCATTATATAAGATGAGGTGTGCGATTTTCTATGGACTATTATATATATATATATATATATATATATATATATTATATTTATGCTATTTATGTATTTTATGTTGCAAATTTGAAAATAAATGAAGTATCATATCTATAGCCTGCATGTATACATCACATATAGCTATAGCCTGCGTGTATACATCACATATAGCTATAGCCTGCGTGTATACATCACATATAGCTATAGCCTGCGTGTATACATCATATATCTATAGCCTGCATATATACATCACATATAGCTATAGCCTGCGTGTATACATCATATATCTATAGCCTGCATGTATACATCACATATAGCTATAGCCTGCGTGTATACATCACATATAGCTATAGCCTGCGTGTATACATCATATATCTATAGCCTGCATGCATACATCATATATCTATAGCCTGCGTGTATACTTCATATATCTATAGCCTGCGTGTATACATCATATATCTATAGCCTGCATGCATGCATACATCATGTATCTATAGCCTGCGTGTATACATCATATATCTATAGCCTGCATGCATACATCATGTATCTATAGCCTGCATGTATACATCATATCTATAGCCTGCGTGTATACATCATATATCTATATAGGACCGCATTTGGGAACTTCTGGTGTAATGTGAAAGTCTACAAACAAAAGAAAATACCCCTTTGTTAACGTGACAAAAAAAGGAGAATGGCACATAGCAATTACATAGATTTGAAACCTCCATACTTAAGAGCATGTGGGTCACTTGGTATTGAAGAGAATAAGATTAGGTCCTATGACATCACTAAGATGACATTAGATCTATAACCTATAGTATTTTGAGAACGAATTAAAAAAAAAAGTGGGTAAGTGAAGCCTATACATGTATACATATATATGCACACACACGTGCCTTATATATGTAAAAGCAGAGAGAGGCGCCACTCCATGTACTGACACAATGTAGAAAAAATATGTGGGGACAATGATATTTTCTACATGTTCTCTATGTGCCAGTCCCTGGAGTCACACCTCTCTCTGCATAAATACTTACTGTTTGGTTTTGGAAGGCACTGGGGGATCATATACTGAATTGACCAAATTACATACGTGTTCGGTGGCAGCAGTATGAGCATACTTGTCTACTTTTTTTTCTGCCGGGGAGAAGCAGGTTGGTTGCGCGTGGGGTGGGGCCTGATGGTTTGTGTCATTAAGCCCTGCCCCCTTCACAGGAAATTCTCATGATTGGAGCAAATTTAAATAGAAGGTGGGGCTAAATGACTCAATTCTTGAAGAATCGCTGCATTAAGCCCCTCACCCTACACGCGTACCTGCTATTACCGTGGATCACTAGGAAGTGGGCAGAATGCAGGAGAAATGCCCACTCTACCCAAAAAATTGTGAGCCTCCCGTGAAAGTACAGTAGGCATGTATGAGTATGAGGTGACAGGAAAAAGGTTTTCCTGTCACTGCTGTCAGGCGCCTGTGTTTAAACATTATCTATTTCTGTGTGCCGTGAAAAATAAGCCATGACTTTAGTTTCATCTGCTCGGTGTCTACGTGATTGAGCGAACCCCGTATCCTCACATTTGGTGGCAGCGACAGTGGGATCACTCAGACACCAGGTTTCAAGCATAAAGTCTTAAAATACAGCATGGGATGGAATCAGCACCACTATGCTACCGTTATAGCAAGAAGGGACAACTGCAGGATCTCTGCCGAACAAGACAGATTGAGTTTTATGCAGAGGACAACAGAGCGGTATTAATGGCAAAACTAGCCCAGTGGGACCAAGATCATCCAGAGGAGGAGGACGATGTACCGGAGCTGACCGAGGGTCAGGGAACCAGTGGAACAACTGCTTCAGGGGCAATGCCTACCATGGGAGGGGCAGATCAGTTGCGGGAGTTGCTGGCAGCGCTAGGACAAGCAGCAGCAGTACTGGGGGCTGCCCTGGGAGCACAGACCTACACCCCCACCCCACCAGTATTGGTAAGTCAGTCAGCCAGGCTGCGGTATCGGGACATCCCACCTTTTGATGAGGCCAGCTCGGATATTGATACCTATTTGCAAATATTTTAATTAGGGGTGAGCGGGTTCGGATTTCTGAAATCCGAGCCCCCCCGATCCGAGGCAGATCCAAGTCAGGCTCGACTTTTCCCGCCTGACTCGGATCTGAAATCGAGGCAAAACGTCATCATCCCGCCTTCCGGGTCTCGCGGGTTTTGGATCCTATATAAGGTACCCGCGTCGGCGACATTTTCTCACTCGGCTGTGGACAGTGAAGAGGGAGGGTGGGAGTTAGGGCTGGCTGGGCTGTGTAGTGTAGTGTAGTGCAGAGTAGTGTTGTGTTGTGCTGCTGTTGTCCATAAGGGCTGTGTCCACTCCTCCAAAGTCCATAGGGGCTGGCTGGACTGTGTTGTGCAGTCAGTTGTCCATAGGGGCTGTGTCCACTCCAAAGTCCTGTGCAGAGTCCCAGTCCTAAAGGGGTGCTGTAGTGTTGTCCAGGGGGTGCTTTGTCCATCAGGGGTGCTCCCCCCAAGTACAAAAAAAAAAAAAAAAATTTTCTGTGTTTGTGAATTGTGTGCGCAGTAGCCGCACGTGCATCAACAAAGTAGTGCCAAGCATGCGCCTGTGTCATAAGTAAAGGGCCGGCTGGCTTGACCATTAAAGGGTGCTGTAACTCCCAAAGTACACTCCAAACAAAATAAAAAAATATTTTCTGTGTTTGTGAATTGTGTGCACTGTGGCTGCACGTGCATCAACAAAGGAGCAGCGCCAAGCGTGCGCCTGTGTCCCATAAGTAAAGGGCCGGCTGGCTCATTTCTTAAAGGGTGGTGTAACCCACAAAGTGCACTAGTCTCCAACAAAAATAAAAAATTATTTTCTGTGTTTGTGTGCGTCTTAGCCGCACATATATATCAATATAACATAAATGGAGGACCAAACTTTCTCTGATAAAAATAAAATAGAGAAAGATCAAGAACCACTTCCTCCTAGTGCTGAAGCTGCTGCCACTAGTCATGACAGACGATAACATGCCATCAACGTAGTCTGCCAAGGCCGATGCCCAATGTCATAGTAGAGGGCACATACAATCCCAAATGACAAAGTTCAGGAAAATGACCTTGAAAAAAACATTTAAATCATCTGAAGAGAAATGTAAACTTGCCAATATGCCATTTACGACACGGAGTGGCAAGGAATGGCTAAGGTCTTTCCCTATGTTCATGACTAGTGGTTCAGCTTCACATGACGATGGAAGCCCTCCTCCCACTAAAAAAAATAAAAGAGTTAAGCTGGCAAAAGCACAGCGAAGAACTGTGCATTCTAAGAAGATATCACAAATCTCCAAGGAGAGTCCAAGTGTGGTGGTGGTTGCGATGCCTGATCTTCCCAGCACTGGACGGGAAGAGGTGGCTCTTTCCACCATTTGCACGCCCCCTGCAAGTGCTGAAAGGAGCACCCAGAGTCCACTTGCTGATATGCAAATTGAAGATGTCACTGTTGAAGTACAACAGGATGAGGATACTGGTGTAGCTGGCGCTGAGGAGGAAGTTGGCGAGGAGGATTCTGATGGTGATGTGGTTTGTTTAAATCAGGCTCCAGGGGAGACAGTTGTTGTCCGTGGGATGAAAAAGCCCATCACGGTCATGCCTGGGCAGAAGACCAAACATTCCACCTCTTTGGTCTGGCAATATTTCTATCCAAATCCGGACAACAACTGTCTTGCCATATGTACCATATGTAAAGGTGAAATAAGTAGGGGTAGGGACGTTAACCACCTAGGAACATCCTCCCTTATACGGCACCTGCAGCGCATTCATAAAAAGTTACTGTCAAGTTCAGAAACTTTGGCTAAGACCGTAAGCAGTCCAGGGACACCTAAATCCCGTTGTCCTGTTGTATCCAAGCGCCTGCAAACCACACCATCAACTCCCTCCTCGTCAATTTCCTCCTTAGTCAGGATCGGAAGTAGTCCTGCAGGCCATGTCACTGGCATGACTGACTCTCCTATCCGGGATTCCTCCGGAGGATCCTGCATTGCTATGCCTCCTGCTTCCACTGCTGCTGTTGCTGCTGCTGGGAGTCGTTCATCATCCCAGAGAGGAAGTAGGAACACCACTACTTTTACTAAACAATTGACCCTCCAACAGTCCTTAGCGAGGAGGATGAAGTACGACAGCAGTCATCCTGAAGCAAAATGTATAACTGAGGCCTTGACTGCTATGTTGGTGTTAGACGTGCGTCCGGTATCCGCCATTGGTGCAGTGGGATTTAGACAATTGATGGAGGTAGTGTGTCCCCGGTTCCAAATCCCGTCTAGATTCCACTTCACTAGGCAGGCAATACCGAGACTGTACAGAAACATCAGAAAAAGTGTCCTTAGTGTCCTGAAAAATGCCGTTGTACCCAATGTCCACTTAACCACGGACATGTGGACAAGTGGAACAGGGCAGACTAAGGACTATATGACTGTGACAGCCCACTGGGTAGATGTATCACCTTACGCAGCAACAGCAGCAGCGTCACCAGTAGCAGCATCTCAGAAACGCCAGCTCATTCCAAGGCAGGCTACGCTGTGTATCACCGGTTTCAGTAAGAGGCACACCGCCGACAACCTCTTAGAGAAACTGAGGGAAATCATCGCCCAGTGGCTTACCCCACTTAGACTCTCCTGGGGATTTGTGATATCTGACAACGCCACCAATATTGTGCGGGCATTACATCTGGGCAAATTCCAGCATGTCCCATGTTTTGCTCACACAATAAACTTGGTGGTGCAGAATTTTCTGAAAAGCGACAGGGGCGTGCAGGAGATGCTTTGGGTGGCCTGAAAAATTTCAGGCCACTTTCACCATTCAGCGACTGCGTGCCGAAGACTGGAGCGCCAGCAAACACTCTTGAACCTGCCCCACCATCACCTGAAGCAAGAGGTTGTGACGCAGTGGAACTCAACCCTCTATATGCTTCAGAGGATGGAGGAGCAGCAAAAGGCCTTTCAAGCCTATACATCCACCTATGACATAGGCAAAGGAGGGGGTATGCACCTGACTCAAGTGCAGTGGAGAATGATTTCCGTGTTGTGCAAGGTTCTCCAGCCCTTCGAACTTGCCACACGTGAAGTCAGTTCAGACACTGCCAGCTTGAGTCAGGTCATTCCCCTCATCAGGCTTTTGCAGAAGCAGCTGGAGAAAGTGAAGGAGGAGCTAAGACGGAGCGATTCCGCTCGGCATGTGGGACTTGTGGATGAAGCCCTTCATTCACTTTGCCAGGATTCCAGGGTGGTCAATCTGTTGAAATCAGACCACTACATTTTGGCCACCATGCTCGATCCTAGGTTTAAAGCCTATGTGGTGTCTCTCTTTCTGGCCGACACAAGCCTGCAGAGGTGCAAAGACCTGCTTGTGAAAACACTGTCAGCTGAAGCAGAACATGACACGTCAACAGCTCCTTCTTCATTTTCTCCCGCAACTGGGGCTGCCAGGAAAAAACTTAGGTATCCTAAGCAACCCGCTGGCGGTGATGCAGGGCAGGCAGGACCAAGTTTGGACATCTGGTCCGGACTGAAGGACCTGGCAACAATTTCTGACATGTCTACTGTCACTACATATGATACTGTCACCATTGACAGAATGGTGGAGGATTACATCGGTGACAGCATCCAAGTAGGCATGTCAGACAGTCCATACCTGTACTGGCAGGAAAAAGAGGCAATTTGGAGGCCCCTGTACAAACTGGCTCTATTTTAACTGAGTTGTCCCCCCTCCAGTGTGTACTCCGAAAGAGTGTTTAGTGCAGCCGGGAACCTTGTCAGCGAAAGGCGTAGGAGGTCGCTTCCACAAAATGTGGAGAAGATGATGTTCATAAAAATGAATTATCAACTCTTCCAGGGCGACCAGCCTCCAGAACGTACAGAGGGACCTGTGGTGATGGATTCCAGTGGGGACGAGTTAATACTCTGTGAGGATGAGGATGTACACAACACTGAAGAGGGTGAGGAATCGGTGGATGAGGATGACATCTTGCGTCCGTAGAGCCAGTTTGTGCAGGGACAGATTAATTGCCAGCTTGTTTTGTGGGGGCCCAAACGAACCTATCATTTTAGCCACAGTTGTGTGGCAGACCCTGGCGCTGAAATGATTGGTTTGTTAAAGTGTGCATGTCCTGTTTATACAACATAAGGATGGATGGGAGGGCCCAAGGACAATTCCATCTTGTGCCTCTTTTTTTTCTTTGCATTATGTACAGTTTGGGCCTAGTTTTTCAAACTGCCATCCTGTCTGCCACTGGAGTGCCACTCCTAGATGGGTCACGTGTTTCTGCCGCCCACTCGTGTCGCTTAGCATAGTCATCCAGCTACCTCGGTGCAACCTTTTGGACATAAAAACACTATTGTGAGGTGTGAGGTGTTCAGAATAGACTGGAAATGAGTGGAAATTAAGGTTATTTAGGTTATAGGAGCAGAAAAACCAACACATTCTGTGATTTTAGCTGTTTTTATGCTTTTTTAAAAAAAAATACAGATCCAAAACACAAAACCCAGAACCCAAAACACGGAAGGGTGGTTTTGGCAAAACCAATCCAGATCCAAAACACGAAGAAAGATCCAGATCCAAAACACGAAAAGTGGCCGGTGCACACCCCTAGTTTTAATCTGTGATGACTATGCATGGGATTGAGGCAGCAGAGTGGCCTCAATATTTGTTACCCAGTCTAAGAGGACAGGCGCTGGATGGATGCATGCCATGCTTTGAGTCCAGAACAGACACTGGCATATGAGGAGGTCCGGGGGTGCTGCTTGCTAGACATGCGGTAACTGCTGAATCATACCACACCAAGTTCCAGTCAATGTCATGGAAAGGGGATTCCTCATTTACAGAGTTTAATAACCTGTTGCAGCGGAACTGTGACAGGTGGCTGGCCGGAAAGCAGGCACTTACTGTAGTGGATGTTAAAAATTGTATTATCTTGGGACAGTTGCTTAACAAGATGCCCCCGGAGATTAGAGAGTGGGTGGTGAATCGGAACCCCAACACTCCGGAGAAAGCAGCACACATAGCTGATGAGTTCCCAGTGTCGAAGTAAAATAATTAGATATGATCAATTGCAATTATTATCTGACGATCTAGTCATCTATGGTCTGGTAAAGAGTAAATTGGACATCACTCTGCGTCGGCGAAATCCGATGCAGCACAAAGTCAGTTTATGGGAAACAGGTTCTGTGTATATGTCTGTAACAAGTAATTAGAAATGCACACAGATACTGGTATGTGTTTAGGAGTGTTTTAAATGCAAAGTTAGAAACCATTGTCAGAAGTCTGACTATCTTTGCCAATTGTATTCCTTTTTGTTCAATGCTACTGTAGAAGAGGGACTGACATTTACATTCCAAATAAGCAGAGGAGGACCTTTGATGTGTTATCAGACATTGTGACTCCGACAGGTATCTGCTGATCATCTCTGAGCAAAAATACTTCATTGTCTAATTGTCTATGACACCTTGGAATTTGGTTCAGACAAACATAATATCAAATATGCCAGTTGATGGATAAAGTTATATATATATATATATATATATATATATATATATATATATATATGTATAACTGTCCATTAACACATACACTGATGCACATAATGCACACACATAGACGCTCGTATGTGTATCCGCCTGCATACACAGATGCCCACATGCATCCTCATATACATACATACAAACATTTCCTACATCAATGCACAGACGCACATATGCGAACGCATATCTATACAATGGTTCCCATTCGCAATAGTTAATAAAGAGAGTTATAAAAGGGATTATTAATTAATAATTATGATGTAATGTGTACTTATTATTTATTTATTTATTAACAGTTTCTTCTATAGCGCAGCAAATTCCGTTGCGCTTTACAATTTGAATCAAGATTAACATTATACTGGGTTGTAAAAGACCTACATACATACATACATAAGGGTAAGAGGGCCCTGCTCGCAAGCTTACAATCTATAGGGAGATCGGTGTTGATACACAAGGAGAGGTGCTATTGCAAATTGGTCCAGCCCGACTGCAGATGTTCTTGGTGAGCTGTATAATCCAATCACACTGGAAAGTTGGCCTAGTGTTAGGAGGATGTTCAATTGAAGAAAGAGAAGATGTGATAGGTGATTACTATAAGAAGAGAGTTAGATAGGGAGCTATAAAAGGTTAGGTGGGCGGTCCTGGAATCTGATAAGCTGTCTAAAGAGGTGAGTTTTCAGAGAACGCTTCAATGTTTGGAAACTAGTGGAAAGTCTTATTGTGCATGGGAGGGCATTCCACAGGGTGGGTGCAGCCCGAAAAAAGTCCTGTAACCGTGCATGGGAACAAGTAATGCGCGGGGATGAGAGACGCAGATCTTGTGCAGAACGGAGATGTCAGGTTGGGAGATATGATGAGATAAGTGAAGAGATGTATGTTGGTGTGGTTTGGTTAATAGCTTTATGTGTGAGTGTAAGTATTTTAAATTGAATACGGTAGAAGACCAGCAGCCAATGGAGGGACTGACAGAGTGGATCAGCAGACACTGAACATTAGGTGAGAAAGATCAACCTCGCAGCTGCATTCAAAATGGATTGTAGTGGGGAGAGCCTGTTTTTGGGAAGACCAATAAGGAGACTATTGCAATAGTCAATGCGGGAAATTATGAGTGCGTGTATAAGAGTTTTTGCAGTGTCTTGCGTAAGATATGGTCGAAATTTGGCTATGTTTCTTACATGTATGTAACAGGATTTAGAGACAGATTGAATGTGGGGAACAAAAGACAGTTCAGAGTCAAGGATCACACCTAGGCAGCGAGCTTGTGGGGTGGGGTAGATTGTCGAGTTGTCAACAGTAATAGAGATATCAGGTTGGTAACTGCTATTGGCTGGTGGAAATATGATTCATTCTGTTTTGGATATATTAAGTTTGAGGTGGCGAGATGACATCCAAGATGAATTGGCAGAGAGACATTCAGTGACACGGACCAGCACTGATGGTGACAAATCTGGGGAGGATAGGTAAATTTGAGTATCGTCCACGTACAGATGATACTGAAAACCAAAAGAGCTGATTACTTTGCCAAGAGAGGTAGTATATATTGAGAAAAGTGTACTTAAGTGAGAACTAAGGTTTAGAACAAAGCAGACATGTCATGTCTGGTATCATACTAAATCCCTGCATCTTGCATTCGCTAGTTATGGATTATAGGGAATTATTGGTTAGAATGTAAATCTTTGTATGCAGTGTTGTAGTCACCTTAAACCTGCTCTTCGGTGGGAAAATACACACACAGACTGTTGGGAGGCTGATCCATACCCCTGATGATACCGTATGAAATGACCTATGACCTATGACCTGCATCGTACCAGATAGACCAGAAGCAAGAACCAATGAAAACCTGTTTGCTTGTCTCTATTGTTATTGTTGAAACTTGTAAGGTATATAGCTTGTGTACTTTAACTAGTATTCAGTCATGCCCAAGTGACCCCAGACGTCAGAAGTGATGTCTGGAGACTGGATCCAGTGCGCATGCATATGTATTGGTCTGTACCTTTGTATTTACTTGCTTTTTGCACTAATTGTTTAGATCAAAGCGTGTTATACTTTTTCTTGAATAATATAAGTTTTTGTGCTTTGGAACCACAATTGGATTGGAAAGCAATTATTTCACTTTAGCAATTAAGGGGTATTCATACCAGCTAACAGGCCCAGGTAAATAGGGGCCAACCCAGAGGAGAGGTCAGCCCCCAACTGCCCCAACAAGACCAGAATCCCTCCATGGCAACCCAGCACCCGGCCCCACTACACACCCAAGCTCCACAAACTACTGTGGGAGTCCACTGCAATTATATTACAAATCAACACATATAACTCTTAAGAATTAATATGTATCTATCAAAGCCTTTTAGTTGAACAGAAAAAAAATATCCCCTTGCCACAAGTTTTGCAAGACATGGAAACAAAACGTACAAAAAATAAGCTGCATTAAATATGTATATAAAATCTATTGTGAACTTATCCTGAACTATGTTGCACTTCACAAACACTTCGAATTGGACATTGCTATGTTTCAAAAACATTATGTGATTAGTTGTTGTACATGTTGGTAATAATAGGAAGTATCTCTCAGAATTTTGAACGAACTGACATGAATACAAAATTTATTGTTGTGTTCATATAATTTCAAATGACTGGCCAGCTATAAGAATAACAAGGCAGACTTTCCTAGATAGGTACTTAGAAGAAGTACCCTCACAGTTTTTGGGGGCTTGCCTATCCGGGATTCCCACAACTCCTGCCTAGGACTGACCAGATACTGCCGAACCTTGGAAACAGCAGAATAAACCCATATGATCAAGTTTAGAAATCTGCATGTCTGCGCTGATTCTGCTTTTTCTAAGTAGTATGTGGTAGATCAGTAAGGGTGGGGTAACAGGATTCTTGAACTCCTAGCAAATTCTGCCTTTTTCTCTATAGAGCATAAGATGTAGTCAATAGCGTGAGTAAGAAGTTTGTGTGTAAGTGTACAGAATTGAGATGTATATAAAGGACCAGCATCTTTAAAGGTCAGTCAAAGTCTCCAGTTTCGACCTGCAATTAGAGGCTTGTACTGTCTTGTGGAAACTGTGGCCCCTGGGCTGCATTTTTGTTGACATCCTTGCTCCCAATTCTTGTTTGAAGTGATACAAGTGAGTGTATATGACAGAACCATACCCATTGAATTTTTAGGGCACCTGAAGTTTTCAAATGTGACCCCCAGGGGCGGCCTGAGTCAGGTGATTGTTTGTCCAATTATTTGTACATGTTACAAAAACCACAAGTGAAACATCAGAAATAATTTTTATAGCATTGGTCATCTTAGTAGTTGTATACTGGCTGGGGCTATGGGACATTGTTAGAGTTGTACTGGAGAATGAATCACACAAGTAAAGTGTAAATGGTGTAACACAAGGGAATATGATCGATATCTCTGAAGCTGCAATAATAGTATGTGTAGTACTGCTGGCAGTGACAGTCATTTTATACTGCTTGTTGCAATGGAGAACAGGGATTTCAGGTATAAGAGAAGTTTTACATGTCCCAAATACCCGAGGTTTATTTGAAGTGCAGAGATTGAACAGGGGTCCTGTTACTACAGAATGATGGGACATCCTTACACCCAACACTGGCTGGTGTGTTGACTAACAAAACTCCAGTAGGCTTATACTGTGAAGACAGTCATAGGAGAACAGGGGTAGGTGTCTGTATATTTATAGGAATGCACGTAAGTGACACAGTGTATTTACAAGGAAGGGTGGATGAAGACTGGAAACCGTTAATATCCACATTACCTAGGAATATAGGAAAACAAGGCAGCAAAGGAACAACAGAATTAGAACCACATAGTCCTGTGGAGCTAGTCAGAGATAAGGAAGGTAAAATTGCAATTAAAGATAATACAGAAAATACTCCAGAAAGCTGGGATGCCCAAACACGGATCTTTAGATCCAATAAGGTGGGAAAGTTTTGCAAGAGAGCAAAAAACTTGGATCAAACATAAGGAATATGAACATCAGGTGAACACATGGACAAAGGTAGCTAAACAGCTACAGAAAGGTGAGGAGGCATTAGGTGAAGAAGCAGAATTCTTAAAGGATTGTGGACCTAATCCACCCTCTGCACCACCTCTAGCGGAACCACACATACCTTCCACACTTTCCATGGTGCCTCCCATTAGACTCAATAGAATGGTAAGTGGACTCAGCTCCACAACAAAGACCTTTGTATCCCACAATCTCAGAAGTAATGAAAGCAACTTCCAGGGCAGGTAGGAAATGCTCAGTTTGTCAATTCTGTTTACCACCTGCATATAATATCTGCCCAAATTGGCATAATCAAGTTCCAGAAGGAGGGGAACCATGTGATACAGATTCCCCTCAAATGACATCCAGAATTCCAAACACACCCACCACACTACAATGCCAGTCCCTTCTTACAAGAACAGTAGGGTCAATCCCTTGGAATAGTTTGGCAAGTCCTTTAATGCCCTTTGTGGGAGACAGGGTATACCATAGGCATAAGGTATGTAAGAAAGTTACAAGCAGGAGGGTCACTGAACAATGTAACTGTTCATATTGTTGAGAGCCAGAAATGTATTTGACACAAGGTACAGAACCACCTCCCTACCCCACAGAATCAGCAGAGATGTTTCCATTCACTGTCCAGAGGGTCCTTGAACCACACCCTGACAATGCGAGAAAACAGGTCCAATACAAACCCTGGACTTCTAGGGAACTGGACAATATTGTCACTAAGGCTCCGGACCCTAGAAAGAATCCCATGGCTTACCACAGATTCATGGAAAGATTAGTAAGTGTATTGGGGGCAGTGTGGGTAGACTTGGTGGAAGCCTGCAGAATGACTATAGGTACAGGTAGTTTGGCTGAAATAATGGCTTTACCAGTCAACAAACCTGCAGTGGCAGCTCTCCCTTGGGAGGTGGATAAAAAGAATCCAGAATCAGGACCTCTTTTTGTAAACAGAGTAAGAGTATAGTGTCAGATGCAGCAACAGTGTATGCCTACAGTACCAGAAGCAAGACAAAGAGTAGGACAATGAGTTAAGGAGTATTATGATCAAACCTACCAATCACACCAAGACACAGGGTTTGAGGACAACAATAAAATGCACTAGTGGATGTTGAGGACCTCCTTTTTAGGGGGACTGTTAGAAAATCTCAGAGAAGAGCTATATCAGAAAAGACCTGAAGCAGGTACCATGGCATTACCATGGTACCTGCTGTCTTAAGAACTTTTGAAGATCAGCATGCAGAACGGAAAAGTAAAGCTAAAAATCAGCTACAGAAGGTTACACTGCAGGTAGTACAGGAAGGGGTTTATAGAACAAAAAATCAGCCAAGGGTAAACAAAAAAGTTAGCCCAGAAGACATAAAAAATAAAGGTTTGGGTTTCTTTTGTCAGAAAGCAGGACACATGAAAAGGGATTGTCAGAAGTATAAACAGTGGCTAGAGAACAGGCCAACAGAATCAGACAATGTCCAGGTGTATACGGCATAGAAAACAGGCCATCCAGTGTAATGCCCTCAATTGATTATTAGTAATATCCCTGGCCCAAAAGCAGTAGTAACTTTAACACTGCCAGAAGGGGAACAAATTGAATGCATTGCCGGCACTGGCGTCAGTAGAACCGTTTTGAGGGCAGCTGAAGTCCCTAAGGGGTAGTTAACAAAACAAACCCTCCCAGGTGCTGGACTTACCGGACATAGTGTACCTTTGCACATTAGCAAATCAGTGAAGGTAACAGTAGGGTCAGAAGAAATTAAAGTCCCAGTGGAATTTCTGACCTCCATATCTTATCCTGTTAATCTGCTTAGTGCAGACATTTTGAATGCTTTACAGGCCACAATTGAATATAGGGATGGTAATGTTATTTTAAAAAGTAAAAGAGGCCAAACTTTTAAAAACCAGAATGAAGCAACAATTTATCTGCTAGAAAATACAGTTCACAAACCCCAGTCCACCCCGCCATAGTTGTCAGTAATCCCAGATAAATTATGGTCAAAGGGAAAGACAGATGTGGGATTACTAAGGGTCCCATTTATCAAAGTGCATTTGAGGTAAATTCCCCGAAAACACCTATTTTGGGGGGTTTACCTCAAATACTAAGTTTCCCCCAGATGTATGAACAAGGGACTGCAGCATATACATGTATCTCCGATACCTGCTGCGATCCCTCCATTGCCGCCGGCAGCCGCCTCCCCCATAGGTTTCTATGGGGGATGCGATGCTGCCAAATGTATCAATATCGGGAATGCGAAACATTCCCGATATTGACCCCAGCAGCTGATGCAATCTGAAGATAGCGTTAGCCGCTGCATCCTATGGGCCCTATACCACATTTCAGCCGGCGGAGGGATCTTCCAGATCCCTCCGCCGGCAATGGGTGCCGCTCATGTGCACTCAGCGGCACTGCGCATGTGCAGCAGCCCAGAATGCACTCCGGCCACATCGCAGGGACAGGCTCTTTTCGGAGCCAGTCTCCCTGCATGTGCCGAGTCTTACATTCGGCCACTATGATCGCATTTTGCAATGCGATCATGGGCGGTACTGTATGCCCTGATCGCATTGCAAAATGCGATCCTTAATAGATGGGCCCCTAAATGTGCAGCCTGCCACATTGCATCTTAAACCAGGTACAATACCTGTTAAGATAAAGCAGTATCCCCTCACTAAAGAACAAGAACAGGCTAACCAGCAACAGATAGCTGCTTATTTGTCCACAGAGGTGATAAGGGAATGCAGGTCCCCATGGAACACTCCCTTGTTCCCTGTTAAGAAGAAAATAGCATAGCGCCCTCTGGTGGCACCCAAGAATATCGTATGGTACATGATCTAAGGGAGGTAAATAAGAGATTAGTGGTGGATGTTCCTATTGTTCCTAATCCAGATTTGCTTCTATGTGCAGACACAGAGGAAATTAGCAAGACAGCATCATTGCTGTATTTCCTATGTGAGCAAAATTGCAGAGTGTCTAAGGACAAGTTACAGGCTGCAAAAACATAAGTTACCTTTTTGGGTCATTGCATCTCACAAGGTACCAGACACCTCACACAAGACAGGATATCTGCTATACAAAATGTACCTGAACCCACCACTACTCGACAGCTAAGGGCATTTTTCGGATTAGTGGGGTATTGCAGAGAATGGATACCTAATGCATTTTGGCTAATGCAGCCATTATATGATGCTCTAACAGAGTCAAAAGACAATAAGGTTATTCTCACTGTACAACAGAAACAGGCTTTCCAGAATATCAAGATTGTAGTATCCCAGACACCAGTTTTGGGCCTACCGAGGTACGACAGACTTTTTGTGCTGTTCTACCATGAAAATGAGGGACATGCACATGGAGTATTAGTGCAAGAACATGGAGGTAAATATAGACCCCTTGCATATTATTCTTTGCAGCTAGACAGCATAATGAAAGGGCCCCCCTCTTACATAAGAGCTATAGCAGCGGCCACACTTCTTAAAGATAAAGCTGCAGATTTAGGTTTGGATCACCACCTAATAGTACAAGTTCCTCACTCTAATACAGAAATTTTGAGTCAGGCCAGAACTAAACATTTATCAGCAGCAAGACTAACCAAATATGAGCCTCCCTTCTGGGTCCTGCAAAGATTATGATAAATTGATATAGTGTTGAATCCTGCTATGTTGCTCCCAATGCAGGTTTCAAAATGGGGGAGTACAAACACATCTGATGATACTTTTGAGACAGATTCAGATGAGTGTAACATAGAGAAAGACCAAGATACACTCACACAAATTTTTTCTCAGCACAACTGTTTGGAATTAATGAAATCTAAAATAGAGGAACTTGATAATGTTATGGATGTACCCCTGCAAAACCCAGATTGGAAGCTATTTGTTGATGGCTCCAGGTATTACCACAATGGGTCCCCAAGGACAGGGTATGCTGTCACCAGTCTGGAATAGCTACTGAAACCACTCCTGCCTTCTTGTTCTGCACAGGAAGCGGAGTTGAGGGCATTCACTGAGGCATGTATAATGGCCGAAGATCAAACAGCAAACATATACACTGACTCCAGGTACTCCTGGGGTGTCACTCATGATTTCGAGCCTATCTGGAAGAGTAGGGATTTCATGGGGTCAGTTGGCAATCCAATAAAGCATGCAGACCTCATTAGGTAATTGTTTTCAGCCTTGCAACTTCCCACTAGAGTAGCCATTATCAAGGTGCAAGCTCATACATAGGAAAAAACGGCTGAAGCCAGGGGTAATGCCAAAGCTGATGCTGCGGCCAAGCAAGCGGCCCTGATAGAACTACCAGCCCTATATGGTGTAGAAACTGACAAAGCAGAAAGAGAACAAAAACAAAAAGAGAACAAACAGATATTCAGACCCCGATACAGTATTAGGAGCAAGCACTGACAGGTGAGAAAAAGGGCTGGGAAAAATAGGGAGCCACCTTTTTAGGAAAAGGTGTGGAAGAGCGGAAATAGGTGGTACCTCCCCAGGGCCTTATATCCCCTTATGGCTCAGCTGGCCCATAGCCCAGTGCATAATTCGAAGGAGTCTATGGCAAACACAGTCTCCCAGCACTGGATAGCACCAGGCTTTAATGCAGCAGCTACCGCTTATGTGGCTGCCTGCTTGGTGTGTTGAAAACACAATCCAGGACAGACAGTGAAGACACCACAGAAACATACACCAAGGCCATTGCACCCGTTTCAGAGACTGCAGATTGACTACATACAGTTACCCGGGTGGGGACATATGAATATGTCCTTATTTGTACGGACCTATTCAGTAACTGGGTACCGGCTTTCCCTGTTGCCAAGGCTACCACCAAAATGACAGCAAAGAAACTGATCAGTGAAGTGATCTGTAGGTATGGGATACCAGAGACCACTGATCATACTTCACTGGAGAAGTAATGCAACACATAATGAAAGATAAGGGGATAGAGCAAGCTTACCATGCCCCCTACAGACCACAAGCCAGTGGGCATGTCGAGAGACTTAACTATATCCTAAAACTAAAGATTTAGAAAATAATGGCTGAAACAGGCAAAACATGGGCTGACTGACTACCAGTGGCATTGTGTTCAGTTAGGACAACACCTAGTAAAAAACAAATTATCACCATATGAAATATTGTTTCTCAGTGCACCCAGGACAGGGTGTTACTTTCCACAGCAGCTTCAGCATAATCATGCAGACTTAACTGAATACGTAGCCGCTTTATGTAAGCAAGTAGCTAAGACCCATTCTCTATTTTCTCCTCTCTTCCAGACCCAGACGCAATTCCAGGTTCACACTCTCTTGAACCAGGAGATTGGGTATATACTAAGAAGCACGTGAGAAAATCTTTGGAACCAAGGACCGAAGGCCCATTCCAGTTTCTGTTGACTACACCCACTTTAGTGAAACTTGGAGGATGGGCTATGTGGATACACGTATCTCATTGCGAGAAACTCACAGTCAACCTCGAATCGGCAAAATTAATAATTTTATATGGCTGTTAGTGCTTATGATTGTGATAATGATGAATATGTGGTTCCAAAGATTGGGAAGTCTTAAAAGTTAGGTTAGAGAATACCATAAGACACTGAATGAACCATGGTCCAATTCATTTGTCCAGATGCAGTACACAACAGCACAGCAACTCAATATATCTAACTGTTGGATATGCACCCATTCCCCTGTCTCCTCAAAAACCACGAACTGGGTGGCAGTGCCCCTGACATTAGAAGAAGTTATAACTGTTAATTTCTTCTCCTAAAGCCAGTTAAAAGAGCAAAATATGTAACTAAACCTGTACCCCTATTGACTAGTCTGTTAGGAAGGAATGTGAGTTTTTGTTTTTCAGTACCTCCCATTCCTTACCTGCAAGAAATGCATGGGTGGTAGAATGAGCTGAAATTAGGTGATGGTTCTATAGTGAAGCCGGTAAGAAGATCTCTCGGCCAGGTCCAATGTAAAGAAGCTATATTCAGATTTAGGGACCTAGTTTATAGATTTAAGTTTCCAACTTATTTTGATTCACCTGATACCTCCAGATCTCTCCTGGCAATACATTGCTGCATCAATGGATCTATTTTGTTGATAATAGCATGGGTGCAGGGAGAGATACCTGATTATTGGAATAAATCCACTTGTGAAGTAAGTCACACTAAAATAACTCGAAATATAACCATGGTAAAACCCTTTCTCTACTTCCTGACTCAAACTATGGTAGGATTTCTTACTACTCTTCCTGATAACATATATTATCTGTGCGGAAGGTATGCATATAAACGCAAACCATATGGAGGATTTGGAAATTGTACATTGTGCTGTTTGTTACCTCCTACCTACTACGTAGAACAATTACATTCCACACACTTGAAACAATGGGATTTCAAGGAACATTCAGTCAGTAAGGCCAATTAAGATTTTATTACATTACCATGGGTTAATAGGTGTTGTATTAAAAAGGCATTCTATTATATAATAGATTTGGCAAATCTTATTGATAATACAGATGTGCTCAGCTAGTTTGTTGCTCATGGCGTGGCATTTAGGCCTCTCTGTCGCGCCATGGAACATTACGTGATGGCCGGACTTGTGGCATACCATGGTATTCTTCAACTAAGGATACGCTATGGCATGTAATACATCGCTTAGCCGCTGGGTGGCGAGTGCTCCACTGTTGTAATTAGTACTGAATACCATACTGTTAAATTGGATGGATATCACATTCACGCACTGTACAGTATTTGCATGTTTGCACAACCAATATTTTTAACATCACATACATACAGTAAGCTCTTAGGACAGGACGCAAATCAGTACACATATTGTACATAACTGTACAGTAGTGACGTTGCCAGAGTTGTTATCACGGTATAACCAATACTGTAGACTAATGAGATGCACGCACAGCTTTCACCGAGATGGGATGAATTATTATCTAATGGTGGAGTATTGTATAATATTTGGAAAGGAAGACAATTTTTTTATTAAAAACAGCAGCGGGTTGGTGGAGTGCACAAGGATGAGCCCGCTATGTGCGGTTCTTAATACAGCTGGCTTGTGGGCTAGTGGTTAGGTGATCACTTTGCAACAATGCTGGTCCCGGGTTCAAGCCCTGGAATATAATTTTTTTTTTTTTGCACGGTCGGCTCTGGACACTATAGTGAAACTACTGTAGTAGTGTTGTTGTTTAAAAGTCTGCTTAAAAGTAAGACATTACAAACTGATTGTGCGTTTAAAAAGTGCAAACTTGCATCAATGTCTGCGCTGTGGTGGCTGTCCGCTCCGAGGGGTTACAATGGGATGTCTTGTGCATGCAATTACATTCTCTGCATTACAAACTGACTGTGTGTTTGAAACGCAAACTTGCTTCAATGTCAGCATGGTTGGCACTGTGGTGGCTGTCAGCCAGCTCTGAAGGGTTACAGATGGAACCTCTGGTGCATGCACAGTGGAGGGATAATGGGATCTCTGGCGCATGCCCAGTGGAGGGGTTACAATGACAATGGAATCTGTGGTGCATGCCCAGTGGAGCCAAGCCATGCACCATGTATCGCTATGCCATGGCGAAAGGAAGATGCCCAACTGCGCATGCCCAGTTATCTGTATCACTACAGTACAGTATGCTGTTGAATCTTCACACTTGCACCACTCTGGGCTCTGTTTGAGAGGGAAGTCTCTGTATTACAAACTGACTGTGTGTTTAAAGCGCAAAATAGTGTCAGTTTCGATGCTGTTCTAGACTTGGACACTATAGTGATTTTAAGAGTTCAGTAACTGGTAGTGGGTTTTATTTGAGAGAGAGGTCTCTGCATTACAAACTGACTGTGCATTTAAACTGCAAACTTGCATCAATATCAGCACGGTTGGTGCTGTGGTGGCTGTTGGCCAGCTCTGAGGGGTTTTAAATGGCATCTCTGTGCATGCCCAGTAGGAGGGTTGCAATGGGATTTCTGGCACATGCCCAGTGGGTCGGGAGTCATACACAGTGCATCAGGTCCCTTCCCCCAAAGCAAGCAAGAGCCTCTCATTACCATAATAAAGGATATTTTGTTAAACCATTTACTGTAAGCAGCCAGCTCTGCCCTTGTGTCCTGAAAAGGCTACAAATAGTGACCATTGCCAAGGACACCATCCCCCCTCTGCTAGGACAACTAGTGTGCCACTATGAATGTGTCTGTACTCTATATTAAAAACTGATGGTGTGGTTGAATTTGCAGTCTTGCACCACTCACTATGCTGTCCCAGACTTGGACACAATAGTGATTACATGACTTCAGAAACTGGTAGTGGGTGGGATCTGTATGAGAGGGAAGTCTCTGTATTACAAACTGACTGTGCATTTAAAGTGCAAAATAGCATCAGTTTCGATGCTGTTCTAGACTTGGACACTATAGTGATTTTAAGAGCTCAGTAACTGGTAGTGGGTTCTGTTTGAGAGAGAGGTCTCTGCATTACAAACTGACTGTGCATTTAAACTGCAAACTTGCATCAATGTCAGCATAGTTGGCGCTGTAGTGGCTGTCGGCCAGCTCCGAGGGGTTAGAAATGGCATCTCTGCACATGCCCAGTAGGAGGGTTGCAATGGGATTTCTGGTGCATGCCCAGTGGGTTGGGAGTCACAAACAGTGCATCAGTTCCCTTCCCCCAAAGCAAGCAAGAGCCTTTCATTACCATAATAAAGGATGCTCTGTTAATCCATTTACTGTAATCAGTCAGCTCTGCCCTTGTAATTGAAAACAAAAAAAAAATGAAAAAACTGGAGAATCACAGCACTCCCTATATGATCTAATGGTGTATGAAAAAGCAGCTGCCAAGAAAAGAAGAGTTGTGCAATGACTTCAGATACCAAAGAATATATGATTGGCTGGGCTGATTCAACAACACTTACAAATGAAATAATTTGGATATGATTGATAGTAAATAATATTGAATTAAAAATTATTTAATTGAACAATTGCATAATAAATATAAAATAAATAAATCCTAAACCATACATATATAATTCATACAATGCTTGTAAATAAAATAGCATACATATAAATGTAAAAAAATGGGTTATGTATAAACATACTTAACTTAAAATGAGAAGAAAAAGGGGGAAGTGAGAACAAAAATTGTGGATGAGAAAAAAAGGGGAAAACAAAGTCAGTTTAATTGGTCAGTTCCTCCTGGTTGTTTGTGTAACAAGCCCAAAGGTTAGAACTGTTTCATTGTGGTAGAGAGACTTTGGGTCTGATTCAGACCCGGCCGCAAGCGCTAAGCACTCGCACCTGGGTCGATGGTGGTCCACAGTGCATGCCCACGACGGAGCTGGCTCCGTCATGCGCATGTGCGAGACCCGGCTAGCGATGGGGAATCCATCGCTCTGGGTCTCGCACCAAACGGGGCGAGCTGTTGATGTTGAGTGACAGCTCGCCCCTTTTGGTGGGCGGGCTGGGGGGTTGGCTGCCCAAACAGAGGCATTCCCATGAGAACACCTACCATTTGGGGGCGGCCCCACTGACACCACAAGTGATGTCAGTGGAGAGCTTCTGGCTCTATTAGAGCCGAAAGCTCTCTGGGGCTTGCGATGGGTGAGACCCTACCACAAGGGTCTCATTGCAAGCCCGATGGTCACGATGGTCTTGACCATTGCAACCATCAACCTGGCCGCTCGCAATAGCTGTGGGTGGGCACCTACAGCTATGCGAGCGGCCAGGAGGCTGCTCCAAAAAAAAAAAAAAAGGCCCTGATTCAGAGCGAGCGCTCTGTCAGAGCATCTGGCTCTGAATCAGGGTCTTTGTTTCATAGTAATACTTGTGTGGCAAGGCAGCACTTATTGTAATCTTGCTGCTAAAAATGTGAATAGTAGCAACTTGGAATGAGCTCACCCAATCTGGTTGTATTAATCACGTATCTGTGTAGTCTCTTATTGGGCTGAGTAACATGACAGCCTGTGAAACATCCGAGGTTGTTGCACCAGAGTTCAGGTAAAGGTAGCCATAGTTTCCCATGGTCTGTGATGTTTCTTAGGGCTGTGGTGTGGCTTGTATAGCCGCTGGGCTTGAGCTTCATGCTTTTTCACAGCGAGATCTCTCCTCTGGAGTAGCGCAGCCCCGTAGATGGCAGAGGGAACTTATTTGTGTAAAGGCACCGGCTGACTTAATTCAGGTCCCGCTGCTGTAAATATTTGCGGTCAGGGTGGCAATCTTTGTCGGCTGATCGGCCCAGAATTGAAATTGTTGCTTCTGTTTGTGAATGTGAATATGCCACAGGTCCTAGGAGTGCTCAATGTGTTTCTGTGTGTCTACACACCTTCATCAGGAGCATGTTGGGAAAGAGGAGTCAGCCCTTTTGTAAGGGTTTTTAATTAGTATGATTGAAACCATTTTCAGCTAAGGATTTTAATATGGCTTATAGAGAAGGCAGAGAATGGGAATCACAAATGCTCTCTATATTCTCTTTGGACTTGGTAGAAATAAGAGCATTGTTCCTGCTAAACCTATTGTATTTGTACCAGTTTAGGAGTATGACATTATCACAATAAAATATCTCCTGGAACTTCTGTCCATATCTATCAGAAAAATGATCTATATTTGTATGTACATTATTTTGATTCGAATTTATAAGACAGCAATGAATGTAATATAATATGATGTCTTTATAAACTATAATATAATTTTTCAAATCTGCTTATATATTTATAAATATCAGTAGTAGAATATTAGCAAAATGTTTATAATTGATATACAACCATTTAAATAATAAAGATGGCATGTCATAATATCTAAAATTAAATAAATCAATATGCAATTCTATTTAATATGAATATCTATATGCCCAGTAGGACGGTTGCAATGGGATTTCTGGCGCATGCCCAGTGGGTCAGGAGTCATACCCTTGTGTCCTGAAAAGGCTACAAATAGTGACCATTGCCAAAGATACCACCCCCATCTGCTAGGACAACTAGTGTGCCGCTATGAATGTGTCTGTACTCTATATTAAAAACTGATGGTGCGGTTGAATTTGCACTCTTGCGCCACTCTCTACGCTGTCCCAGACTTGGACACAATAGTGATTTCATGACTTCAGAAACTGGTAGTGAATGGGCTCTGTATGAGAGAGAGGTCTCTGAATTACAAACTGTGCATTTAAAGCGCAAAATAGTGTTACACCCCAAACTTGCGACATTATCGATGCTGTTCCAGCCCTGGACACTATAGTGATTTCTCATGACCAGTAACTAGTAGTAGGCTCTGTTTGAGAGAGAGGTCTCTGCATTACAAACTGACTGTGCGCTTAAACCGCAAACTTGCGTCAATGTGAGCACGGTTGGCGCTGTGTTGGCTGTCAGCCAGCTCCAAGGGGTTAGAAATGGCATCTCTGGTGCATGCCCAGTGGGTCGGGAGTCACACACAGTGCATCAGGTCCCTTCCACCAAAGCAAGCAAGAGCTTCTCATTACCATAATAAAGTACGCTCTGTTAATCCATTTACTGTAAGCAGTCAGCTCAAGGTCTGCCCTTACCTGTACATCGCTGCATTTTGTACAAAACAAACAATACAATGTCTAGTGCACTGTGGTTTCATTTAAAATACAGCTGGGTGGCATAGAGTAGTATACAGTAGAAATGGCAGGTAACGGTTGGAAGTTGAGGAGAGTCTACTGTACTGGAGTAAACTTAGCATTGTGCGGCATGCGGTACTGGCTTTTGAACATGGTGTCAAGAGCACAAAGAATCTCACCTGGGGAGCTCTTTCTCTTGGTTAAGTGGAGAGACCAAAGTTTTTCCACTAACCAGGAGAAAGAGCTGGCCTACAGGAGAGTGGGGAGAGAAATCTTCCAAAAATATGGGCGCCGTAGGACAATCCGGGCTCTGCAACGGCAATGGTCGGACCTGTTGCGGAGGGACAAGCCTTGGCTACGCCAAATAAGGAGGCGTCTAAGATGCAGTAAGTACAGTATTGCTGTACTATCACATGAATTACAGTATACAGTACAAAATAAATACAATGCACGACTCTGACATACAGTACACTGCACTGTAGGGTGTTGGATACTATCTGACGATGACTGACAGTTGTTACCACACACTCACATGACTGGCAGAGATTTGATTGACAGGGTCATTCAATCTACTGTACATGGACTAAAGGGCGACACACTATTGGTCGACATGGCTTGTTTATATAATAAACCTACAGTAACAAAAGGAAAGTTGATCCACCATACTAATGCCTGTCTACCAAATCTATGTTGACCTACAGTACTGTATACACTGTTTATCTGTGCCGGCCCTGCCCCCTTTAAGTCTGACATTATTATGTCATGGACATATTCAGGGGTCTACAGTATTTACTAAGCAGTGTGAGGAGACAGAGTGAAAAGTGATAAGTTGCCAGCCAATCAGCTCCCAACTGTCATCTCACAGGCTGTGTTTGAAAAATGACAGTTGGGAGCTGATTGGCTGGTACCTTATCACTTTTCACTCTGTCTCCTAACACTGCTTAGTAAATAGACCCCCTAAAAAAATTTTAACGCCAGGTTGTGCCTATACAGTAGCATCCAAAGTGTGCAAAGGCTAGCAATCCTGGCACTCTGCAAGGCAAAAGTACAGCTCTCTCTCTTTCTTTTCTCTCTCTCGCTCTCTTTCTCTCTCTCTCTACTTTCTTTACTGAATTAATTGACATTTCTCCACATTGTTTTCAGTCAAAATTACATGTTTTTTCTCTCTTTCTTTCTCTTTTCTGTACTTGTGTAACAGTAAGTAACAATTTTTTTTTCAACAGCATCACCAACCGAAGGGCCACAGCCTTGCCCCAGTGGCCTCCCCATGCCACGTTAGTACAGTACTGTACACCACATTGTTTTCTACATTACTGTATCTCTCTCCTTTTTTTCCCTAGTCAGTCTCTCTCTCTCTTTTTCTCTCTCTCTTTTCTGTACTTGTGTAACAGTAAGTAACAATTTTTTTTTTCAACAGCATCACCAACCGAAGGGCCACAGCCTTGCCCCAGTGGCCTCCCCATGCCACGTAAGTACAGTACTGTACACCACATTGTTTTCTACATTACTGTAACTCTCTCCTTTTTTTCTCTTGTCAGTCTCTCTCTCTTTCTCTCTTTCTCCCTCTTTTTATCTCTCACTCTCTTTTTCTCTCTCTCCCTCTCTTTTTCTCTCTCTCTTGTGTTTTCAGGGAAAACTACATGCTTTTTTCCCCACAGTTCTGGAAACCATAGGGCCCCAGGCCCCCCTGCCCAGGAGCCTTCACCAGGGCTGAGTGGCCTTCAAAGTTTGCATAAGTACTGTACACTACTGTACACTACATTGTTCTCTCTCTCTCTCCCTCTTTTTCTTTGTCTCCCTCTCTCTTTTCTTTTTCTGTCTCTCCCCCTCTCTTTCTCTCTCTCTCTTTTTACTGTATCTCTGTTTTTCTCTCTCTTTTTTTCTCTCTCATGTGTTTTCAGTAATTTTTTGACTTGTCAACATTTGTTTTTCTTTGCCTCACAGAAAACTGCTTCGTAGTGGAGGAAGGCAGCAGCCCTGCCCCGATCTGCAAGTTCAGTAGTGTACATTACTGTACATTGTTCTACCACTGTCTACTAACTGTCTCTCTCTCTCTCCTCTCTCTCCATGCATCTCCAACCTCTTTTCCTTACACACTAATTCTTTCTGTCCTTGTGTTTTTCTTATTTTCCAGTACTGTACAGTATATTTCGGTGACCTGTCTTAAGGTGCATACAGTACATGCTAGACGATTTGGATGACCGCTAACAATATTGTTCAATGATACAGTACAATACATTATACAGTGTTGTTCATATCGTCAAGTGTGTATGCAGTAAATTACCAAGGATGCGTGTGCGCGCTCCCCCAAGGTGTCAACAATATCCCCAGTGGGCTGTACATGCAGGTCAATCTAGGGATATTGTTAACCCTCCCATCCCCTTGTCTTTCTTCACTGCCGGCATCAGCAAGTGCACATAGAATACACTTGACGATGCCGGCACCATGGTGAACAATATCACCTCATATACTGTATACCTGGTCTAATGCCCATGGGTTATACTGTACAGTAAGTGGATACTGTCAGTAAAGTGTAATAATACAGTAGTAATAGTACTGTCAGGCTGAATTTATTGACATTTTTCCACATTGTTTTCAGGCAAAATTAAAAAAAATTTTACCCACAGTGCGAGAGACCGAAGGGCACCAGCTCCCCCTTGATGCCTGGAAAAGGAAGCATTCCATTTTCTGTAAGTACTGTACAGGACACTATATTGTTTTCTACTGTATTGCACTTCTTTTTTTACTTTTCACAGTCTCTCTCTCCCTCCCATACTACAAAGACCCATCTCCAACCTCTATTCCTTACACACTAAGGCACTGCTTCAGAGCCAGTCGCAATATGCGAGCGCTCGCTGTGAATCATGGCGGTCCATTTTTTTTTTAACCCAGCCACCAGGCCACTCGCTAAGCTGTGGGTGACCACCCACAGCTTTAGCGGGCGGCCTGGCATTGGTCGTGATTATCACGACCATCAGGCTTGTGACGAGACCCTTGTGGTAGCGTCTCATCTGCCGCAAGCCCCAGTGAACTTCCTGCTCTAATAGAGCAGACAGTTCACTACTGACATCACTGGTGATCAACATCGACAGCCGCCCTGTTTTGCCGTGAACCCCAAGTGAGTGAAGTTCTCACTTGCTCCGGGGCTCGTGTGCGCACTGCTGGACAATCGACCCACTTGCGAGCAGGTCTGAATGAGGCCATAATTATTTCTGTACTTTACTTGTGTAACAGGTACAATCTGTTTTTTTTCCCGACAGTTCTGCAACAAGGAAAGGCCCAGCGCCGGCCCCCCACTGACCAGGAGCCAATGATGAGCTTTTGCCTGTATAAGTACTGTACCTTACAATACTGTACAGTACATTGTCTTCTACTGTATCACTCTCCTTTTTTGTGTTTGTTTTGGTGTTATGGAGGTGTTATTTGTTCTATAATACTTTTTTTCTTATACACACAGTTAAAAAATTCAAAGAGGAACAAGAGGAGGCACAGCCTCTCCCTGGCCCCAGTGGCCTCCCCATGCCACGTAAGTACAGTACTGTATCTCTCTGCTTTTTTTTTCCCTTGTCACTCTCTCTCTCTCCCTCTCTCTATTTTTCTCTCTCTCTCTCTCTCTTTTTCTCTCTTTTACGCCCTCTCTATCTCATGTGTGTTTGTTTTTGGTGTTATGGAGGCTCTGGTCAAGATTTGTAGAGTTTATTTGTTTCCAAATGGTTTTGATGAAAACTGTTCTTTTTCCACAGTCCTACCACCACCACCTGGCCCCAGTGGCCTCTCCATGCCGCGTAAGTACAGTACTGTACAGTACACCACATTGTTTTCTACAGCACTGTATCTCTCTCCTTTTTTTCACTTGTCAGTCTCTCTCTCGACCTCTCTCTTTCTTTCCCTCTCTCCCTCCCTCTGTCTCTCTTTTTTTTCTCTCTTTTTCTCTCTCTCTTTTCTGTACTTGTGTAACAGTAACAATTTTTTTTTCAACAGCATCACCAACAGAAGGGCCCCAGCCCCTCCCTGGCCCCACTGGCCTACCCTTGACACATAAGTACAGTACTGTATCTCTCTCTTTTTTCCCTTGTCAGTCTCTCTCTCTTTTTTTCTCTCTCTCTCCTTCTCCCTCTCTCTTTTTCACTATTTTTTTCCAAAATGACATGTTTTTTTTCCACAGTTGGAGAAACCATAGGGCCCCAGGCCCCACCAGACCCTGCAGCTCCAGCTCCACCACCACCACCATCATTTCAACCCTTCAAAAAGGTGGCTTGCTGCCCTAAGTACCGTACACTACTGTACTGTACATTGTTTTCTACTGTATTGCTGTCCTTTTTTTCCTTTTCACAGTGTCTCTCTTCCTCCTGTACTCCAAAGACCCATCTCCAACCTCTTCTCCTTACACACTAATTCATTCTGTACTTGTGTAACAGGAACATTGTTTTTTTTTCCCACAGTGCGGAAACATGGAAGGCCCCGGCCCCCCCACCGCCCAGGAGTCTGAACCTGGGCCAAGCAGCCCTTACAGGCCGCGTAAGTACTGTACCCTACACAACTGTACATTGTCTTCTACTGTACTGTATCTCTCTCTGTTTTTTTTACTTTTCACAGTGTCTCTCTCTCCCCCCCCGTACACTAAAGACGCATCTCCAACTTCTTCTCCTTACACACTAATTCTTTATATCCTTGTGTTTTTTTATGTTTCAGTACTGTACAGTATGTTTCGGTGACCTGTCTTAAGGGGCTTACACACTAGACAATTTTGATGAATTATCTAAATATGGTTCAATGACACAGTATACTGTACACTATTGTTCATATCGTCTAGTGTATACTGTATGCCTGTAAAAACATGGGAGTGTGCATGTTCTCGGACACCATTAAAATAGGCCTAAAGTGTTCTTTTCCCCACAGTTCAGACTCCGATTCCACCCCCACAGCCAACACCACCACCATCATCACCTCTGACATCACTTGATAGTGGTAATTAGTAATACAGTTATAGACACACTAGGGTACATTTCAACTGCCTTTTTTATACACACAGATGCACAATTTAGTGAGGATCAGGAGCCTCCAAATACGAGCGGCTTTTGCCATTTTAGTAAGTACAGTACTGTACGCTACATTTTCTTCTATCACTCTCCTTTTTTTTATTTTTTAGAAAGTACAGCACTCTAAAGGTGCCCATCCACTTAAAGATATGAAAACCACTGCATGATTATGACATTGTAATCGTGCAGTCGTTTGTCTGTATGTGATGAGCCTACTCTGAACAAGCAGTTGTTCAGTGCAGGGTCATCAATCATCTGCAAACATGCTTTGCACATACAGTAATAGTCATTAAATTATGGGAGGTTACTGTACTGTATCTACTCCGCACCTAAAGTAACCCTCTGTCTGCCAGCCTGAAGCTTCAGTCAGTTTAATGACCTTTGGTGTAGCAATGTTTAGACTGTACAGTACTTTAATTGCATTGTATTTTAGTGTACAGTACTGTAGCCATTTTATTGTTTTGTTCGTTTATATACAGTAGTTTGTTAGGAGCTAGCCAAACCATGTACATTAGTACCATACTGTATAAAGGTAAATACAGCACTGTTAATGTGAATATATTTTTTTCCAATACAGTCTTCCATCAGTGATGACCCCAAGGGAGGCAGGGACCCCAAGGGAGGCAGGGACCCTGCCACTGCCATGCCTGACTCAAGGTACAGAAGAGTACAGTATTTACAGTAGTGTCAAGATGGTACAATCTTATAGATTGGTGTTGTAATACTGTACCCTTGTTTTTCTCCCCACAGAACAAATCATTCTGTTCCTGGGGCTGTACCGAAATATGGTCCACTTTTTAGTTGATTTATTTTTTTAAATTTTTGTTTCTTTATTTTTATTTATTTTTGATTTTTATTAAAAGTTTTATTTATATACAGTACAACGTGTTCTGTCTTTTCTTGGTACTTTGCATACAGTACAAAATAGTCATCTGTGCATAAAGTACAGTATACTGTATTTAAATTTATTGATACTGTAGCAACAATACAGTAAGAAAATACAGTACAGTAAGTCACCCATACAGTACTTTTATTAATTGCACACCACTCTTAGGGGGTGATTTAATAAAGCTTGGAGAGAGATAAAATTGGAGAAACAGTAAATAGCACCAACCAATTAGCTACTGTCATTTTTCAAATACAGCTTATAAAGTGACAGTTAGGATCTGATTGGTTGGTGCTATTTATCTCCAATTTTATCTCTGTCTAAGCTTTATTAAATCACCCCCTTAAGCTTTAACTAAATACACGACAACAGTAAAAATAGGAAAAAAGAGGCCACAGGCAAATTTATACTGTACATTATACAGTACTGCAGGGTTTCCCAACCATGGTCCTCAAGGCACACTAACAGTCCATGTTTTAAGAATAGTCATATTTGAGCACAGGTGACTTAATTAGTACCTCAGTTACTTTGATTGAATCATCTGTGCTTAAGCATGGATATCACTAATACCAGGACTGTTGGTGTGCCTTGAGGACCGAGGTTGGAAATTACTGCAGTACTATACTGTACATACATTACTTTTTTTTTCACTAAGTCTTTATTCAATAACTGTATTACACTATGATATTATTAGTGCATTTCTAAGAGGGGTGTGGTGCCTCCTCCCGTGCAGGTGTACTTCCGTAGCATGCGTCTCACCATCAGCCCGTATGTTGCTCATATGGCCCTGGAATTCCAAGCTGTACATGGCTATTGTACAGTACAGTACCTAGGAGGAAGGAGATGATGTGAGAACAGTCCTTCCTCAATGCCAACCGATACGCCCTACCGGACCGAGGACTACACAAAAAGATTAGGCTTTTAAGTTAAAATCATCACTGGCACTTTTGGCCTCAGATCCAGAGTTTCACCTATACCAGGTGCAGACTCTACCTCGCATCGGAGTGCAAGGTCCACTGTATGCCCTGAAGAAAGGAGGATAGGCAGAGATGAACAGACAGTAAAGGACAGACACACAGGTTCTCACCGGAGATGCTCTTGTTCTTCATCCTGCTCAATCCCACATACCCTGTACTGTAGGAGAGAGAATCCGCTGTGCAGGGCCCTTCCCTGCTCTAACAGTGTCACACTAATCCAATTCTCCACATTAATATATGCCCTAACTAACCAGACTAACAAATTTATTAATAACTAATTTGTATTATAATTAAGCCTGGTGGTGAAATAAGCAGTGCCCCTAGGTCCACAGCCCATATAACGATTAAAAAAAAATACATGAAACAAGACAGTATTTGGGTGCCCCAGATGGAGGTGAACACCAGCTGTCTCTTTTTGAGGTCAAAAGTGAAAATAACTCCAAACCCCCCCCCCCCTACTGTAGCAGCGGGTGGCCCTGGGTTTCCCAAAGAACAAACTGGCAGGGAGCTAGAAGAATCAGAAGATTCATTTGAATGCGATAACAGAGCACTAACATTAGCAAAAATGCTTTTCTCACCTGATCCTGATGTCGAAGGGAGCGCCGCTCCAACCCTAGATGTACAGTAGAAGCCTGTCTCTCAATGCACGGTGCACCCACTTCTGTACAGTACTGTACGTCTGCAACTATGGATGTGGAAGCAGCCACTACTACTGTACTGTATATGAACCAAAGGCAGGGGAAGAACTAAGGGAGACAATGGAGGCACCTGCCGCCGGGCTCCAGCTCTGAGGGGGCACCTCCTCCATTGCCCACAATATATTCACCCCACTTAGGGCTGTAACTATGTACCCGGAGTGTACCATCATGGCCACCCCAATACATGGCACCCCTTCCTGGCACCTGAGAAGCCACCATACACTAGTGGAGAGCTTCATGTCAGACCATCAGCTGCCGCCTCTGTCTGTCTATAGCTTGTCTGCATGTGAATTGCTACATTACAGTGTCAGCATTGTGACAGGGTGGGCAACAAATTATAACTTGTCTCTGGGTGTCTGGGATGAAGATACGCTACTGACCAAAGGAACCTGAAAACTTGAAACATCTGCATTACAAACAGCAACATCAAGCGCAGTAGCAGAATCTGGCAGCTGCAGTACAATCTGTGATGATGCCAATGCATGCCTTGGAACAGGGGGCAATGTACAGTAAAGTAGGTGTACTGTAGGAGCCAGTGGAAGGGGTGGTTGAACCATTAGCTGCGGGCTTGCACACTGACTAGGCACATACTGTACAGTATTGAACCTGCTGTGCATAAGGGTTAAACAGTGTAGGGGCAGTGACATAATGCTGTGAGATTTGTCCTGGGCCATGAGGAAAGGAGGGGGTGCAAAACTGCTGATTAATCCCCACTAATTGTGGTTGCAATGACCATTAGAGGTCTCGCGGCTTTGACCAGGTGGCGGGGAGGGGGAGCACTGCGATGGTGACGGGGCATTGCTGGGGAATAGGGTTAAATACTGTATGAACAGAGGTGTGCGACAGCAGAAACGCAAGGACAGGGGAGGGGAAGAGAGAAATTAATGAAATTAATGAATGAAAGGAAAAGAGGAAAAGTATGAAGTACAGTACATAAGGTACAGTAAGGGAAAGGTATTGTAAATAAAGAGCTTATAAAATAAATTAGAATACTGTATACTGTATAATGTAGGGACAGAAAGCACAACACTGTACATACAGTATGGACACAGTGTACAGTACTTAGCAGTCCAGATCACAAGCTGAAAAGAGGAAGTTAAACCCCTCCTCCACATTACTAATTATATACAGTACAGTATAAGCTACATAGCAGTTACTTGACCATTTCTTTCGATGACAACTGGTAAGACTCTATGGAGATGATCAATATAATTGTTACACTGGGCACGTGTCAATACTGTTCTCCAAAACTTCAGTATCCCATCCAAAAGTTCCTGTTTAGTTGTTGGTTTCACATCAGACCTGATGAACCTCTTCAACTGGGCCCAGACCATTTCAATGGGATTCATGTCCGGTGACCTACAGGAAAGTAAAAAAAAAAAAAATATATTCAGTCACACTACTGTACTTTAATAATCAGTGTACTAGAATAATTACTGCTCGGTACTGTACATACTTTATTGTACAATAAACAGTTAATACAGTTCTATAGGACAATACTCACTCACTGGTGGTGTGCGTTCCCAATTTATACCTCTCTTCTATAAATTTCAGTGAAGCCGAATGTTTTGGATCATTATCCTGGAATAATCGATGTCCTGATGGAAAGCATTTTCTCACAAATGGCACCATACAGCAATCTACTATTTGTTCTTGGAAGAAGGTCTTATCCATGATGCCTAAAGAGATGAGAATTATTGTCAGTAACAAGCGTACACTGTACAGGACTGAATAATTTTTACAACAACCATTACTGTACTGTACCTTTAAAAATTAAGATCGGTCCTGGATGCCAACGAGATATACCGCCCCATACATGGACCTTTAATGGATGCTTCGGACGTGGTTTAAGTGAGAGATGTGCACGGTTCCAGAAGGACAGTTTTGAGAACCTCTCAAGAGAAACCGAAGTTTCATCTGTGAAAATGATGTCATTAAAATTCTCTCCACTCTCTATCCACCGTCGTGCTTGTTCAACTCTCTTTACTTTATTAATATCCCTTATCATGGGATTTATCCTGTGGAATAAAAACAAGTTTTAGTTAACAGTTATGTAAAATCAGTGCATTATTAAGGACAGTGTACTGAATAAAATAGTGCACTGTAGAGTGCTTTTGTGCATTTTTGAACACTATAGTATTTTATGTACAGTACCTTGTAGGGCCAAAAGTCCATCCCAGTTCCTTACGCATCCATTTGATGCTGGAACAGGAGATGTCCAGGTCACATTCTGCTTTTAGAATATGTTTTATTTGTAAAGCTGTATGTTCATCATCCTCACAAGTCAATTTGTGCACAATCTTTTTGACGCTCCTATGGTAGTACACATACAGAGCATATAGAAATTATTGGACAGTTAGGCCCTCATTCAGAGCCGCTCGCTATTTGCGGTCGTTCGTTCTAAAACAAGGGGTGGCTATTCAAATGAACCGTTTGCTAATTGCGGTCTGTTCACGCCTCTAAGTCTGAACGAGCGAGCAAAACTTGCGGTTGTAATTTTGAAAAATACGCCCCCTTGCCGCTTGCATCATACGTCATGTCCGCTATTAATTAGATTAATCGAGTACATCGAACAGCGTATGAACTGCTCGCTATTCTTGTGGCTGGTTTTTCCTACCGCTATATTGCGAGCAGTTCTGAGTAAAAAAAAACAAGTGACGTGGTCAATGACGCTGCTGTATTAATTATGCACTCCCTTAAAACGCCTGTTTTTACCTTTAAGCACGCCTGCGTTCGAATTCAACACCCCCATTTCAAGCACCTTCCCCTGTTACCACCCACATACGCCTCCTTCTGTCACTCAAAATAGCAGGCATTCGCTATATAGCGAACAAATGATTTTTGGCCACACTGACTGGTTCGCACATGTGTATTAAAATCCGTATGCATGCGCAGATGTGCGAACATCGGTCAGAATGAACGAGCGTCCGCTTACGAGCGGCTCTGAATCAGGGCCTTAGTGTTGAAATTAGAACACAATACAGTAGCAATCTAGCAGCATACAGTATAATAAAAAAAAGGTTGATGTAAAGTACCTACCATGTGCATTTAGAAGGAAATCTATATCTGGTCAGCGTTCTCTCAAAAGCATGATGGCGCACAGTCTGTAAACTAACAAGAACACCAAACTCTTTCAGCCAGGCCTGGATCTGTCGTGTTATTTTGTGTTCTTTTTCATGTTTGCAATTATCTTGCTGATGGCTTTGCTGATTTTTGTCGGCATGTTTGATGACAAAAACTGTGGAGACAACAAGAGAAATACGGTACTGTTACTGAGTATACAGTCTGAGTACAGTATACCTAATTTACTGTTCAGTATCTTAAAAAATATATTATACTGTATAACATACAGTACTGTACAATATTTTAGTACACAGGGGGGTATTACATGCTTACATCACCCGTAACATACTTTTTTTTTTAAACAAATATACTGTACAGTACTGTATGATGAGAAGTACAATGTACTGTACAGTACTGTATGATGAGAAGTACAATGTACTGTACAGTACTGTATGATGAGAAGTACAATGTACTGTACAGTACTGTATGATGAGAAGTACAATGTACTGTACAGTACTGTATGATGAGAAGTACAATGTACTGTACAGTACTGTATGATGAGAAGTACAATGTACTGTACAGTACTGTATGATGAGAAGTACAATGTACTGTACAGTACTGTATGATGAGAAGTACAATGTACTGTACAGTACTGTATGATGAGAAGTACAATGTACTGTACAGTACTGTATGATGAGAAGTACAATGTACTGTACAGTACTGTATGATGAGAAGTACAATGTACTGTACAGTAAACTGGATACACAAATATGCGTCTAGGGCCGGGGACATTATAGCAGCACATACTGTGTTAATGAGTTAATGGGTCAGTATGAAACAGCAATATTGTGACTCATGAGATGGGCGCCAACCATACACAAGATGGTCACGAGACAGTGGGGGGCTATGGAGTGTTCATCGGTATACAGGGTATGTGAAATGTGGCCTGCTACTATAGATAGAAACTCAGGGGTCTATTTACTAAGCAGTGTTAGGAGATATTGAAAAGTTATAAGGCACCAACCAATCAGCTCCCAATTGTCATTTTTCAAACACAACCTTGAAAAATTACAGTTGGGAGGTGATTGTTTGGTACCTTCTCTTTTCACTGTCTCCGAACACTGCTTAGTGTACAGTATGTATGTATACTGTACAGCATATATATACTAGGGGTGTGCATCGGCCACTTTTCGTGTTTTGTGTTTTGGTTTTGGATCTGGATCTTTCTTCGTGTTTTGGATCTGGATTGGTTTTGCCAAAACCACCCTTCCGTGTTTTGGGTTCTGGGTTTTGTGTTTTGGATCTGTATTTTTTTTTTAAAAAGCATAAAAACAGCTAAAATCACAGAATTTGTTGGTTTCTCTGCTCCTATGCTATTATTAACCTCAATAACCTTAATTTCCACTCATTTCCAGTCTATTCTGAACACCTCACAATAGTGTTTTCATGTCCAAAAGGTTGCACCGAGGTAGCTGGATGACTATGCTAAGCGACACGAGTGGGCGGCACAAACACGTGACCCATCTAGGAGTGACACTGCAGTGGCAGACAGGATGGCAGTTAGAAAAACTAGGCCCCAAACTGTACATAATGCAAAGAAAAAAAAAGAAGTGCAAGATGGAATTGTCCTTGGGCCCTCCCACCCACCCTTATGTTGTATAAACAGGACATGCACACTTTAACAAATCAATCATTTCAGCGCCAGGGTCTGCCACACAACTGTGGCTGAAATGATTGGTTCGTTTGGGCCCCCACAAAACAAGCTGGCAATTAATGTGTCCCTGCACAAACTGGCTCTACGGAGGCAAGATGTCATCCTCATCCTCCTCATCCACCGATTCCTCACCCTCTTCAGTGTGTACATCCTCATCCTCACAAAGTATTAACTCGTCCCCACTTGAATCCACCACCACAGGTCCCTCTGTACCTTCTGGAGGCTGGTCTCCCTGGAAGAGCTGATAATTCATTTTGATGAACATCATCTTCTCCACATTCTGTGGAAGCAACCTCCTACGCCTTTCGCTGACAAGGTTCCCGGCTGCACTAAACACTCTTTCGGAGTACACACTGGAGGGGGGGCAACTAAGGTAAAATAGAGCCAGCTTGTACAGGGGCCTCCAAATTGCCTCTTTTTCCTGCCAGTACAGGTATGGACTGTCTGACATGCCTACTTGGATGCTGTCACCGATGTAATCCTCCACCATTCTGTCAATGGTGACAGTATCATATGCAGTGACAGTAGACATGTCAGAAATTGTTGCCAGGTCCTTCAGTCCGGACCAGATGTCCAAACTTGGTCCTGCCTGCCCTGCATCACCGCCAGCGGGTTGCTTAGGATACCTAAGTTTTTTCCTGGCAGCCCCAGTTGCGGGAGAAAATGAAGAAGGAGCCGTTGACGTGTCACGTTCCGCTTCAGCTGACAGTGTGTTCACCAGCAGGTCTTTGCACCTCTGCAGGCTTGTGTCGGCCAGAAAGAGAGACACCACATAGGCTTTAAACCTAGGATCAAGCACGGTGGCCAAAATGTAGTGGTCTGATTTCAACAGATTGACCACCCTGGAATCCTGGCAAAGCGAATGAAGGGCTTCATCCACAAGTCCCACATGCCGAGCGGAATCGCTCCGTCTTAGCTCCTCCTTCACTTTCTCCAGCTGCTTCTGCAAAAGCCTGATGAGGGGAATTACCTGACTCAAGCTGGCTGTGTCTGAACTGACTTCACGTGTGGCAAGTTCGAAGGGCTGGAGAACCTTGCACAACACGGAAATCATTCTCCACTGCGCTTGAGTCAGGTGCATACCCCCTCCTTTGCCTATGTCATAGGTGGATGTATAGGCTTGTATGGCCTTTTGCTGCTCCTCCATCCTCTGAAGCATATAGAGGGTTGAGTTCCACCGCGTCACAACCTCTTGCTTCAGGTGATGGCGGGGCAGGTTCAAGAGTGTTTGCTGGCGCTCCAGTCTTCGGCACGCAGTCGCTGAATGGCGAAAGTGGCCAGAAATTTTTCGGGCCACCCAAAGCATCTCCTGCATGCCCCTGTCGCTTTTCAGAAAATTCTGCACCACCAAGTTTATTGTGTGAGCAAAACATGGGACGTGCTGGAATTTGCCCAGATGTAATGCCCGCACAATATTGGTGGCGTTGTCAGATATCACAAATCCCCAGGAGAGTCTAAGTGGGGTAAGCCACTGGGCGATGATTTCCCTCAGTTTCTCTAAGAGGTTGTCGGCGGTGTGCCTCTTACTGAAACCGGTGATACACAGCGTAGCCTGCCTTGTAACGAGCTGGCGTTTCTGAGATGCTGCTACTGGTGACGCTGCTGCTGTTGCTGCGTAAGGTGATACATCTACCCAGTGGGCTGTCACAGTCATATAGTCCTTAGTCTGCCCTGTTCCACTTGTCCACATGTCCGTGGTTAAGTGGACATTGTGTACAACGGCATTTTTCAGGACACTGAGGACACTTTTTCTGACGTTTCTGTACAGTCTCGGTATCGCCTGCCTAGTGAAGTGGAATCTAGACGGGATTTGGAACCGGGGACACACTACCTCCATCAATTGTCTAAATCCCACTGCACTAATGGCGGATACCGGACGCACGTCTAACACCAACATAGCAGTCAAGGCCTCAGTTATACGTTTTGCTTCAGGATGACTGCTGTCGTACTTCATCCTCCTCGCTAAGGACTGTTGGAGGGTCAATTGTTTAGTAAAAGTAGTGGTGTTCCTACTTCCTCTCTGGGATGATGAACGACTCCCAGCAGCAGCAACAGCAGCAGCGGCAGCAGTAGGCGTAGCAATGCAGGATCCTCCAGAGGAATCCCGGATAGGAGAGTCAGTTATGCCAGTGACTACTTCCGATCCTGACTAAGGAGGAAATTGACGAGGAGGGAGTTGACGGTGTGGTTTGCAGGCGCTTGGATACAACAGGACAACGGGATTTAGGTGTCCCTGGACTGCTTACGGTCTTAGCCAAAGTTTCTGAACTTGACAGTAACTTTTTATGAACGCGCTGCAGGTGCCGTATAAGGGAGGATGTTCCTAGGTGGTTGACGTCCCTACCCCTACTTATTTCACCTTTACATATGGTACATATGGCAAGACAGTTGTTGTCCGGATTTGGATAGAAATATTGCCAGACCAAAGAGGTGGAATGTTTGGTCTTCTGCCCAGGCATGACCGTGATGGGCTTTTTCATCCCACGGACAACAACTGTCTCCCCCGGAGCCTGATTTAAACAAACCACATCACCATCAGAATCCTCCTCGCCAACTTCCTCCTCAGCGCCAGCTACACCAGTATCCTCATCCTGTTGTACTTCAACAGTGACATCTTCAATTTGCATATCAGCAAGTGGACTGTGGGTGCTCCTTTCAGCACTTGCAGGGGGCGTGCAAATGGTGGAAAGAGCCACCTCTTCCCGTCCAGTGCTGGGAAGGTCAGGCATCGCAACCACCACCACACTTGGACTCTCCTTGGGGATTTGTGATATCTTCTTAGAAAGCACAGTTCTTCGCTGTGCTTTTGCCAGCTTAACTCTTTTGATTTTTTTAGTGGGAGGAGGGCTTCCATCGTCATGTGAAGCTGAACCACTAGTCATGAACATACTAGGGATCGACCTTAGCCGTTCCTTGCCACTCCGTGTCGTAAATGGCATATTGGCAAGTTTACGTTTCTCTTCAGCTGATTTAAATGTCTTTTTCAAGGTCATTTTCCTGAACTTTGCCATTTGGGATTGTATGTGCCCTCTACTATGACATTGGGCATCGGCCTTGGCAGACGACGTTGATGGCATGTTATCGTCTATGTCATGACTAGTGGCAGCAGCTTCAGCACTAGGAGGAAGTGGTTCTTGATCTTTCTCTATTTTATTTTTATCGGAGAAAGTTTGGTCCTCCATTTATGTTATATCGATTTGATATATACGTGCGGCTAAACACAGAAAATAATTTTTTTTTTGGTTTGGACTGGAGTGTACTTTCGGGGGTTACAGCACCCTTTAACGGTCAAGCCAGCCGGCCCTTTACTTATGACACAGGCGCACGCTTGGCACTACTTTGTTGATGCACGTGCGGCTACTGCGCACACAATTCACAAACACAGAAAATAATTTTTTTTTTGGTTTGGACTGGAGTGTACTCTCGGGGGTTACAGCACCCTTAACGGTCAAGCCAGCCGGCCCTTTACTTATGACACAGGCGCACGCTTGGCACTACTTTGTTGATGCACGTGCGGCTACTGCGCACACAATTCACAAACACAGAAAATAATTTTTTTTTGGTTTGGACTGGAGTGTACTTTCGGGGGTTACAGCACCCTTTAACGGTCAAGCCAGCCGGCCCTTTACTTATGACACAGGCGCACGCTTGGCACTACTTTGTTGATGCACGTGCGGCTACTGCGCACACAATTCACAAACACAGAAAATAATTTTTTTTTTGGTTTGGACTGGAGTGTACTCTCGGGGGTTACAGCACCCTTAACGGTCAAGCCAGCCGGCCCTTTACTTATGACACAGGCGCACGCTTGGCACTACTTTGTTGATGCACGTGCGGCTACTGCGCACACAATTCACAAACACAGAAAATAATTTTTTTTTGGTTTGGACTGGAGTGTACTTTCGGGGGTTACAGCACCCTTTAACGGTCAAGCCAGCCGGCCCTTTACTTATGACACAGGCGCACGCTTGGCACTACTTTGTTGATGCACGTGCGGCTACTGCGCACACAATTCACAAACACAGAAAATAATTTTTTTTTTGGTTTGGACTGGAGTGTACTCTCGGGGGTTACAGCACCCTTAACGGTCAAGCCAGCCGGCCCTTTACTTATGACACAGGCGCACGCTTGGCACTACTTTGTTGATGCACGTGCGGCTACTGCGCACACAATTCACAAACACAGAAAATAATTTTTTTTTGGTTTGGACTGGAGTGTACTTTCGGGGGTTACAGCACCCTTTAACGGTCAAGCCAGCCGGCCCTTTACTTATGACACAGGCGCACGCTTGGCACTACTTTGTTGATGCACGTGCGGCTACTGCGCACACAATTCACAAACCCGATGCGGGTACCTTATATAGGATCCAAAACCCGCGAGACTCGGAAGGCGGGATGATGACGTTTTGCCTCGATGTCAGATCCGAGTCAGGCGGGAAAAGTCGAGCCTGACTCGGATCGGACTCGGATCGGGGGGGCTCGGGGGGGTTCGGATTTCAGAAATCCGAACCCGCTCACCCCTAATATATACACATACACAGTGTGTATATATATATATATATATATATATATATATATATACACACACACATACACACATATATACATATACACAGTACTATAGATATACGTATATAAACCAGGCATACTGTATGGACCAGGCAAAAAAGTATTACACATTAAATTTGTTTACATTTACACCAGCAGATAATGTGAAATGTGGCCTGCTCAATGGAAACTAAGGGGCATTCAGTACAGTATGTATCAAAGCTTGATGTGCGATAAAATAGTGAGATATATACACAGGGGCGGATTGGGCCACCGGGATAGCAGGAAGGTTCCCGCCGGGCTGGATGACACACTGTCTGTCAGCCAGGCCGCTTTATAAATTGCCAGTGTGGGAAGCGGGCAGCCGCACCTGGAAGCTGTCATCACGCTGGGGCGGGGGCGGGGCTAGGCGGGTGCACGCACTTTTGAATGTTAGTTACTGCTGAGGCTCCGGCTAGTAGCAGGCAGCAGCCGGGAGGAGGGGCACCATGTTGTTCCGTCACACTGCTGCACTAGTAAGATGCATTATTATGTGTAACTGAAGCTAGGGATTTGTCAGATAGGGCAGGGGCAGGGCAGCTGGCAGTATACAGCCATGAGCTACATAGTATAACTATACTGATTATGTACTGACAGCTGCCCTCTGCGCTCACTGACAAACCCCTGGCTTCTGTTACACATAAGGACATCAGACCCTCTCCCCCTGTGCACGGAGCCAGTACACTACGGGCAGCTGCAGCATGGGAGGGGGCGTGGCCACAAGTATTGGAGGCGGGGCAGGCTGTCGGTGTGACCTGGTTGCTGAATAATGAAGAATCAGAGTTCCAGACCCAGGAGAAGATGGCTGCCACCAGGTAGGTAGGGGTGTGGGGGGAGGGGAATGCAGAGTATGGGCACTACCAGGGTGTGTGTGTGTGTGTGGGGGGGTATGTGCACTACCAGGTGTGCGTGTGTGTAGGGGGGGTATGGGCACTACCAGGTGTGTGTGTGTGTGTGTGGGGGGGTATGGGCACTACCAGGTGTGTGTGTGTGTGTAGGGGGGGTATGGGCACTACCAGGTGTGTGTGTGTGTAGGGGGTATGGGCACTACCAGGTGTGTGTGTGTAGGGGTGGTATGGGCACTACCAGGTGTGTGTGTATGTGTGTAGGGGGTATGGGCACTACCAGGTGTGTGTGTGTGTGTGGGGGGGGGTATGTGCACTACCAGGGTGTGCGTGTGTGTAGGGGGGGTATGGGCACTACCAGGTGTGTGTGTGTGTGTAGGGGGGGTATGGGCACTACCAGGTGTGTGTGTGTAGGGGTGGTATGGGCACTACCAGGTGTGTGTGTATGTGTGTAGGGGGTATGGGCACTACCAGGTGTGTGTGTGTGTGTGTGTGTGTGTGTGTGTGTAGGGGGGTATGGGCACTACCAGGTGTGTGTGTGTAGGGGGGGTATGGGCACTACCAGGTGTGTGATTATAGGGGTGGTATGGGCACTACCAGGTGTGTGTGTGTGTGTGTGTGTGTGTGTGTAGGGGGGGTATGGGCACTACCAGGTGTGTGTGTGTGTGTAGGGGGGGTATGGGCACTACCAGGTGTGTGTGTGTGTGTAGGGGGGGTATGGGCACTACCAGGTGTGTGTGTGTGTGTAGGGGGAGTATGGGCACTACCAGGTGTGTGTGTGTGTAGGGGGGGTATGTGCACTACCAGGTGTGTGTGTGTGTGTGTGTGTGTGTGTGTGTAGGGGGTATGGGCACTACCAGGTGTGTGTGTGTGTGTGTGTGTGTGTGTGTGTGTGTGTGTGTAGGGGGGTATGGGCACTACCAGGTGTGTGTGTGTGTGTGTACGGGGGTATGGGAACTACCAGGTGTGTGTGTGTGTGTGTGTGTGTGTGTGTGTGTAGGGGGGGTATGGGCACTACCAGGTATGTGTGTGTGTGTGTAGGGGGGGTATGGGCACTACCAGGTGTGTGTGTGTGTGTGTGTGTAGGGGGTATGGGCACTACCAGGTGTGTGTGTGTGTGTGTGTGTGTGTGTGTAGGGGGGTATGGGCACTACCAGGTGTGTGTGTGTGTGTGTGTGTGTGTGTGTGTGTAGGGGGGTATGGGCACTACCAGGTGTGTGTGTGTGTGTGTACGGGGGTATGGGAACTACCAGGTGTGTGTGTGTGTGTGTGTGTGTGTGTGTAGGGGGGGTATGGGCACTACCAGGTATGTGTGTGTGTGTGTGTGTAGGGGGGGTATGGGCACTACCAGGTGTGTGTGTGTGTGTGTGTGTAGGGGGTATGGGCACTACCAGGTGTGTGTGTGTGTGTGTGTGTGTGTGTAGGGGGGTATGGGCACTACCAGGTGTGTGTGTGTGTGTGTGTGTGTGTGTAGGGGGGTATGGGCACTACCAGGTGTGTGTGTGTGTGTGTAGGGGGGTATGGGAACTACCAGGTGTGTGTGTGTGTGTGTGTGTGTGTGTGTGTGTGTAGGGGGGGTATGGGCACTACCAGGTATGTGTGTGTGTGTGTAGGGGGGGTATGGGCACTACCAGGTGTGTGTGTGTGTGTGTAGGGGGGGTATGGGCACTACCAGGTGTGTGTGTGTGTGTGTGTGTGTGTGTGTGTGTAGGGGGTATGGGCACTACCAGGTGTGTGTGTGTGTGTGTGTGTGTAGGGGGGGTATGGGCACTACCAGGTATGTGTGTGTGTGTAGGGGGGGTATGGGCACTACCAGGTGTGTGTGTGTGTGTGTGTGTGTGTGTGTGTGTAGGGGGTATGGGCACTACCAGGTGTGTGTGTGTGTGTGTGTGTGTAGGGGGGGTATGGGCACTACCAGGTATGTGTGTGTGTGTAGGGGGGGTATGGGCACTACCAGGTGTGTGTGTGTGTGTGTGTGTGTGTGTGTGTGTGTGTGGGCGCCATCAACTCTGGTTACACCTCTTGTGCTAGGAAAGTGAATGTAGTAATAGGTGCTAAGTGCAAATTTAGTAATAGGTGCTGGGAGAATGAATGGGTGCTGTGGGTAAATGTAATAATAGGTGCTATGTGTGAATTTAGTAATGGGTGCTGGGAAACTTATTGGGTGCTGGGGGTAAATGTATTAATGTGTTTTATTTTTTTCTTGTGACGGTCAATGTATTTGGGTTTATTTTCTTGAGAGGCTAATGTGCTTTTTTTCCCATGTGGGAGCCAATGTGTATGTTGTTTTTTCCTGCGATTGCTAATGTGTTATGTTTTTCCTGTTGGGGGCCAATGTGTTTTTAATTTTTTTCCATCATGCATCCCGATAATGTTCGTACAGAGGGCCTGATTCAGACCCAATTGCGAGCACACAGCGCTCGCAAGTGGGTCGATGGTCCCCCACTGTGCACGGCGTGCGCATGCGCGAGTCCCGGAGCGAGAGAGAAATTCTCTCACTCCGGGACTCACTACAAAAGGGGCGGCTGTCGATGTTGATCGACAGCTCGCCCTTTTTTGTAGTTGGGGTGGGGGGGGTGTCTACACAAACGGCAGCATTCCCGAAGGAACACCTGACATCACTCGAGATGTCAGTAGGTGGACTTCCTGCTCTATTAGAGCAGGAAGTCCACTGGGGCTTGCGGCCACGAAACCCTACCACAAGGGTCTCGTCGCAAGCCCCGATGGTCGAGACCATCGTGACCATCACCTGGCCACTCGCAATAGCTGTGAGTGGTCACCCACAGCTAAGCGAGCGGCCAGGAGGCCACACAAAAAAATTAAAAAAACGCCCTGATTCAGAACCGCTCGTAAGCGGCCGCTCGTTCGCTCCGAGTGATGTTCGCACAACTGCGCATGCGTATGGGTTGTAATACGCAAGCGCGAACCAGTCATTGCGGTCGGAAATCAAGCGCTCACAAAATAGCGAATGCCTGCTAATTTGAGTGACAGGATGAGGCATTTGTGGGTGGTAACAGGGGAAAGTGCTTGAAAACGGGGAGTGGAGATCTGAACGCAGGCGTGCCTAACGGTCAAAACGGGCGTTTTAAGGGTGTGCATAATTAACAAAGCAGCGTCATCGACCACGTCACTTGGTTGTCTTTTACTACAAGCACTGCGAGCAGTTCAGATGCCTTTCGATGTACTCGATTAATCTAATAAATAGCGGAGATGACGTAGGATGCGAGCGGCCAGGGGGCGTTTTTTTCAAAATAGCGAGCGCATGTTTCGTTCACTCGTTCAGACATAGCGGCGTCAACAGACCACAATGAGCGAGCGCTCTATTTAAATAGCCGGCCCCTTTTTCTGAACGAGCGAGCGCAAATAACGTCCGGCTCTGAATCAGGCCCACAGTACAGATTCTGGCGCATGCATGAAGAAGTGTATTAGAAATGCATTTGGCGTACTGTACCTGGGTGGTTACGGGGGTTGGCTAATCAGATGCAGATGTAGGTGAGTGAGGGTGTTATTACAGTGACACTGGCATGTTGTTGATAGTGGTTATATACAGAGACATGAAGTGACTTACGTCAACAGTGCGACTGATGGGGAGTCTAAAATGCACAAAGCATGAAAGCAGCATCTGTAGACATTAAATGTGGTTGGGACAGTCAGACGCACAGTCAGACGCACGGATGTACACCAGGGAAGGCTCTATAGTAGCATTAGCGTTATGCCGCCTGCGCAACTGCAGCAAAAGACGCAAACAAAGCCATCACTGCATCCAACTCAGAGTATCCCACCACCTCCCTCCTGACAAGCCCCGCCCCCTCAACAGACCCCTACCCCATTAGGGCTGCTTCCAGAAATTTCCCGGGCTGGTTATCCATCCCAATCCGCCCCTGTATATACAGTATAACCAGCTTGTAACTTACATTTTGCAGGTGTTTAATAAATGATAGTTTTGAGCTGATTGGTGACATAAATTTCCCAATTTTATCTCACATCAAACTTTGATACATATGCCCCTTAATACGCAAAGAAGCATCTATGAAGGAGACATTAAACAGGACATTACATACAGCAGTATTACGACCGAAACTATGATGACTGCTGAGGAAACACAAGATGGCCGCTAGGACAAGACGGTCACTCATGGGAGACTAAAAGGGGCAGCGGGAGGCTAGGAAATGATCAGCGGTATACAGTGTGTGATAGAAAATCAATGCGCAAATAAGCGTCTACGGGGACAGGCAAAGGACGGGGCATACTGAGGCAGCGGGATATGAAACACAGCAATATTGCACTGAAACTAAGACGGCCGCTGAGCAAACACAAGATGGCCGCTAGGACAAGACGGTCACTCACGGGAGACTAAAAGGGGCAGCGGGAGGCTAGGAAATGATCAGCGGTATACGGTGTGTGATAGAAAATCAATGCGCAAATAAGCGTCTAACACAGCAAACATAGCAAAATGACCGTGAACCATACATGGCAAGTTACTTACAGTACCAGCGGGATGACACTGTAGGAAACAGCTATAGAAGCTCAGGGTACAGCAACAAAGGTGACTCGGAAGTCAGGCAGAGTTACATATTGTAGTATCTCAAGGGTTCGTACTGATGATACGTGCTGAAGAGACGAGCAGCAAGTCCGTACAGTTACTAGGCCGGTCAGAGACGCTATATTATACTACCAGAGACAAAAGAATTCCTTTCCGCTGAAACTCTAGCTGCTGATTGGTGTATTTGAAAAGTGCACTTCCTTGTCGTCCAATGGCATTGCAGAGTTTCAGCGGCAAGGGTTTCTTTGTCTCTGGTAGCATAAAAGAGCGTCTCAGACTGCACTAGCTATCCACACTGTGAATCTGCTACTTCACTGTACGGACTTGCTGCTCGTCTCATCGGCACATATCAACAATACGATCCCTTGAGATACTACTATCTGCAACGCTGCCTGACTTCTAAGTCGTTGTTGTTGCGGCTGCTCATTACCGTGATCTATGGTACCTCTGTAACGCTGCCTGACTTCTAAGTCGCTGTTGTTGCGGCTGCTCATTACCGTGATCTACGGTACCTCTGTAATGCTGCCTGACTTCTAAGTCGCTGTTGTTGCTGCTGCTCATTACCGTGATCTATGGTACCTCTGTAACGCTGCCTGACTTCTAAGTCGCTGTTGTTGCTGCTGCTCATTACCATGATCTACGGTACCTCTGTAACGCTGCCTGACTTCTAAGTCGCTGTTGTTGCTGCTGCTCATTACCGTGATCTACGGTACCTCTGTAACGCTGCCTGACTTCTAAGTCGCTGTTGTTGCTGCTGCTCATTACCGTGATCTATGGTACCTCTGTAACGCTGCCTGACTTCTAAGTCGCTGTTGTTGCGGCTGCTCATTACCGTAATCTATGGTACCTCTGTAACGCTGCCTGACTTCTAAGTCGCTGTTGTTGCTGCTGCTCATTACCGTGATCTATGGTACCTCTGTAACGCTGCCTGACTTCTAAGTCGCTGTTGTTGCTGCTGCTCATAACCGTGATCTATGGTACCTCTGTAACGCTGCCTGACTTCTAAGTCGCTGTTGTTGCTGCTGCTCATTACCGTGATCTATGGTACCTCTGTAATGCTGCCTGACTTCTAAGTCGCTGTTGTTGCTGCTGCTCATTACCGTGATCTATGGTACCTCTGTAACGCTGCCTGACTTCTAAGTCGCTGTTGTTGCTGCTGCTCATTACCATGATCTATGGTACCTCTGTAACGCTGCCTGACTTCTAAGTCGCTATTGTTGCTGCTGCTCATTACCGTGATCTATGGTACCTCTGTAATGCTGCCTGACTTCTAAGTCGCTGTTGTTGCGGCTGCTCATTACCGTAATCTATGGTACCTCTGTAACGCTGCCTGACTTCTAAGTCGCTGTTGTTGCTGCTGCTCATTACCGTGATCTATGGTACCTCTGTAACGCTGCCTGACTTCTAAGTCGCTGTTGTTGCTGCTGCTCATTACCGTGATCTATGGTACCTCTGTAATGCTGCCTGACTTCTAAGTCGCTGTTGTTGCTGCTGCTCATTACCGTGATCTATGGTACCTCTGTAATGCTGCCTGACTTCTAAGTCGCTGTTGTTGCTGCTGCTCATTACCGTGATCTATGGTACCTCTGTAATGCTGCCTGACTTCTAAGTCGCTGTTGTTGCTGCTGCTCATTACCGTAATCTATGGTACCTCTGTAACGCTGCCTGACTTCTAAGTCGCTGTTGTTGCTGCTGCTCATTACCGTGATCTACGGTACCTCTGTAACGCTGCCTGACTTCTAAGTCGCTGTTGTTGCTGCTGCTCATTACCGTGATCTATGGTACCTCTGTAATGCTGCCTGACTTCTAAGTTGCTGTTGTTGCTGCTGCTCATTACCGTGATCTATGGTACCTCTGTAACGCTGCCTGACTTCTAAGTCGCTGTTGTTGCTGCTGCTCATTACCGTGATCTATGGTACCTCTGTAACGCTGCCTGACTTCTAAGTCGCTGTTGTTGCGGCTGCTCATTAACGTGATCTATGGTACCTCTGTAATGCTGCCTGACTTCCGAGTCACCTTTGTTGCTGTACCCTGAGCTTCTACAGCTGTTTCCTACAGTATCATCCCGCTGGTACTGTAAGTAACTTGCCATGTATGGTTCACGGTCATTTTGCTGTGTTAGACGCATATTTTTGTATCGAGTTTCTATCACACACCGTATACCGCTGATCGATTCCTAGCCTCCCGCTGCCCCTTTTAGTCTCCTATGAGTGACCGTCTTGTCCTCGCGGCCATCTTGTGTTTGCTCAGTGGCCATCTTAGTTTCAGTCATAATACTGCTGTATGTAATGTCCTTTGTAATGTCTCCTTCATAGATGCATCTTTGCGTATTAAGGGGCATATGTATCAAAGCTTGATGTGAGATAAAATTGGGAAATATATGTCACCAATCAGCTCAAAACAAGCTGGTTATACTGTATATATCTCACTATTTTATCGCACATCAAGCTTTGATACATACTGTACTGAATGCCCCTTAGTTTCCATTGAGCAGGCCACATTTCACATTATCTGCTGGTGTAAATGTGAGGAAATGTAATGTGTAATACTTTTTAGCCATTACTGTACAGTACTGTATGTTTAGCCCTGGTCATGACAGTAAAGTATGCCTGATATACTGTGTGTATATATATATATATATTCGGAACTGATATAGAGCGCCAAATGTGCTATTTTTATAAGATAAACTTAGTGTGTACTATACCATTAGAACCATTAGTGTAAAAGTTAAATGTGCAAAGAAGTGCAATAATGCAATGATAGGTACAGTATAATACTGTACTGTATGTGCATACAATTATACTGTATACGTACAGTAAATATAATATTTTATATTCTGCACCTTACATTGTATCATTTTTTATTTGTTTTTATGTACTGTCCTACATTATGTGTGAGGGTCAGGTCTACTGTATATTCAGAATTACATTCTTTTTGTTTATATTCATGTATTATGGCATTTTTACACTGATATACACAGTACTGTAATATTCCGCACCTTAAATTGTATTTACTGTACGTATGTAATTGTATGCACATATTATACCTACAGTACTGTATCATTGCATTATTGCACATTTAACTTTTACGCTAATGGTTCTGTACACACTTAGTTTTGATTTATGTTATAAAAATAGCACATTTGGCTCTACTGTACAGTACTGTATATAGTTTAGATATTCACACATTTTATTACTGAAAAATCACCATTGTCATTTATTACTGATGAGCTGACACCTACTGTACAGTATATCATTAGGGAGTGTTTTTTAGACTCCTGTATTATTTATCATATTTATTATCATGTGCCTCTATACAACCTCACAATATTAATTGTAATCTCCTATATTTACTACTGTACATACATATATACTGTATATATACTGTGTACATATATATGTATATAGACTGTGTACACACATATATATATATATATATATATATATATAACACACACAGCAGTGTTAGGAGACTGGTTGGTACAGTACCTTACAGTATCTCTTTTTACTGTCTCCTAACACTGCTTAGTACTGTATACAGAACAGTATATACTGTATTTGATTGAATATATATTTACTGTTAAAAAAACACTCAAAACATCATTTAAACTAAAACTGAACGTACAGTACTGTATCTTATAAAAAGTACATTTTGCCCCATCAAACTGTACTGTAGGTAATGAGTAGTACAGGAAGTGACATCTTGAAGAAAAATAGCCTGGCCCTTTTCACACAGAAAATACTGTAGCAAAAAACCCTGTATTTATCCGGCATTTGAAGCACAGGTTTTTTTGATGGTCCCGCTTTGTACCCCTTTTGGCACAGACAAATTACTGGGCATACAGTACAGTAGCACTTTTACCCAGTGATTTGCAGATGGACTCGAGCATTTATTCTGTGTGAAAGGGTTAACATACTGTACGTCAAAATTACCAGGTCTCCGACCCAGGTTAAATGTAAAGTCAAAGTGACCCTTTCACACAGTAAAAATCTCTGTTCATCAGCAAATTACTGCACCAAGTACTTTACTGTAACTGCTACAGTCATTTGCTTTTCTGTGTGATAGGATTATTACTAGAGTTGTATAGAGTACAGTAGCAGCACATTCTTGAAATTACAGTACAGTATGAGTACTGTAATTGTTTACAGTGTTGTAATGTGAAACATTTATAGTTCCACTATTTTGCTTAATATTGTATTAATATTGTATTTAGTGTCTTTATTCTTGTGTATTTCAGAGTGCACATCTTGCCCACTTCCACTGACCAAAAGGCTGAGTGCACTAGTCCCACAACTGTCTACAAGCAAACCTTCCAAGAAGAAAGCAGGGAAGGAAAATGTATCTGTACTTGTCAAGGCAAGGAAAAACGCTAAGCCCAAAAAACAACACTTTGAATCTTGACATAGGAGAAAATGGACCAGGGAAAGCGAAGCAACCGATGAACGTCGAGAACCAGAAGGAAACACCAGTGATTTATGGACCCGAAGAACTGGACACCTTGGAGCCTCTGGTTTGTACACCTGTGGAAGATGTATCCCACTCACCAACTCATCGAAAACTGTCCTTCCAAGAAGATAATGCATGCACATGTAGCTGTGCTAAGATGGTGAGAGACCTCGTGGGAAAAGTTGGTTATCTGGAGGTGAAAATTGACAACTTGAAAGAAGGGCTGAAGGACACCATTGCAGAAGCAATGAAAGAAGCAATATGGCAAAGTAAAGAAGAATGGCAAAAGGCCACTGCCCAGCGTACCAGGAACAGACATGACCAGGCAGTACAGTATGAAATGGTCACACCGGATGAATTTGAGCCTGAGGATAATGACAACTATTTCAACTTGGAGACTGACCCATCATTCCACTTGCTAGATATGGACACTACAGTGGCATCAGAGCACTTGGACATGACACCAGTGACATCATACAGCCTGCCTCAGTGGGAGAGTACACCAGTGGCATCATACAGCCTGCCTCAGTGGGAGAGTACACCAGTGGCATCATACAGCCTGCCTCAGTGGGAGAGTACACCAGTGGCATCATACAGCCTGCCTCAGTGGGAGAGTACACCAGTGGCATCATATCGTCTTCCTGATCGGTCAGTTGAAGAATCGAGGATCAACAATGCAAGCTTAGCTGTACTTTCACCAGGAACACCTGTCATGTCAAGCACCGCAGCACTATAGACTATATTTGGAACACGCTTACCGGATATACCACTGGCTGTAATCACCGTTGACAAGGACAATGAAATTTACAGAGCTGCCAATTGTGAGATGCATCGATATGCACAAGCAATATTTCAAGAACATGTACCCTATGACCTCTATTGCAATTGGACCAAGCGGGTGAACTTTGATGGCAGTCGGAAGAAAGTACCAATCCCAAAAAATTTAAGAGAAGATATCCTCTCAAGATGTCAGACAAGATTCAGGAATGGAAAAGATAAACTTACCCGGATAAAGGACACGTTGAATGGGGTGCTACACATGCCAAGGAAACATGCATGGAGGACAGTCACACATACAAGTACAGATCTGCAATCAGCAAACCTGACTAGAAGGGACTTGTCAGAAGACAGGAAGACCTGGTGCCACTAGCCAGAACGTGCCAGCGGCAGAAGAAAGAAGCAGAGGACAGGAGAGGACTACGGGGGTAGAAAGCAAAAAAGCTAAAGAAATTCCCCCCCAAAGCCTCTTCCACAATAACAGGTAGGCCCTCTGTGAGGCCAACTGTACTGTACATTAATACTGTAGTTTGTTAGGCTGGTTACAGTTACAGTAGGGCTGATATTAATGTTAGATTAGTGTGACACACTATTAGAGCAGGAAAGGACCTTGCATGGCATATTCTCTCTCCTATAGGCATCTCTGTGTGGGATTGAGCGTGACAAAGAACAAAAGTATCTCCGGTGAGTACCTGTGTATCTGTCTTTTACTGTCTGTTTGTCTCTGCCTATCCTCCTTTCTTCAGGGCATACAGTGGATCTTGCACTCCGGTGCGAGGTAGAATCTGCACCTGGTATACAGTAGGCGAAACTCTGGATCTGAGGCCAAAAGTGCCAGTGATGATTTTAACTTAAAACCCTAATCTTTTTGTGTAGTCCTCGGTCCGGTAGGGCGTATCAGTTGGCATTGAGGAAGGACTGTTCTTACGTCATCTCCTTCCTCCTAGGTACTGTACAGTAGTCATGTCCATGTCCAGCTTGGAATTCCAGGACCATCTAAGCAATATATAGGCTGAAGGTGAGATAGTGCGACACAAGCTACGGAAGTACATCTGCACGGCAGCAGGAACCACACCGCACCGCTCTTAGAAATGCATGCTAACGTCATAGTGTATTACAGTTGTTGAGCAAAGACTTAAGGCACACATCCACTAGCCAACGGAGAAACGAGAGCACGAATACGACATTGTAACCATGCTGTCACTTCTCCGTCTGTGATGAGCCTACACTGAATGAGCAGATGTCCAGTACAGGCTCATCAATCATTAGGCAACATGCTGAACCTGATGATATCGTCAGGTTGTTCAGCATGTTTGCCCGATGATACTGTAGATGTTGGAAACGACCAGCGGATGCGCACATCACTGGTCGTTTCCGATAAAAAAGTGCACAATTTGTATCGTTCAATCGTTCATAAATTGTTTGCAAAAATGTCTAAAACGACCAGCGATGCACATGGCCGATGATCATTTAGACATCTACAGGTACTGTACTGTAACCTGTATCATCGTGCAAACAAGCTGCCCAACCTGACGATAATGTCAGGTTGGGCAATGTTTGCAGATGATTGATGAGTCTGCACTGAATGACTCCTTGTTCAGTGCAGGCTCATCACAGACTGACAAATGACTGCATGATTGCAATGTCGGAATCGGGCACTTTCAGCACGTCTAGTGGATGGGCAGCGTACAGTAACTGTACGAAAGCTGCAGTAATGTATATAAAATGCAGTACTGTAGATTCATACTGTATACTGTTAAACTACAGTACTGTGTAACAGAATAGATTTTTAATTTACTGTACACTACTGTGTTTGACCGTACAGTACAGTACTTACAGGTATAATACTTACAGGTATAATACTTACAGGTACAGTACTTACAGGTATAATACTTACAGGTATAATACTTACAGGTACAGTACTTACAGGTATAATACTTACAGGTACAGTACTTACAGGTATAATACTTACAGGTATAATACTTACAGGTATAATACTTACAGGTACAGTACTTACAGGTATAATACTTACAGGTATAATACTTACAGGTACAGTACTTACAGGTATAATACTTACAGGTATAATACTTACAGGTACAGTACTTACAGGTACAATACTTACAGGTATAATACTTACAGGTACAGTACTTACAGGTATAATACTTACAGGTACAATACTTACAGGTACAGTACTTACAGGTATAATACTTACAGGTATAATACTTACAGGTACAGTACTTACAGGTATAATACTTACAGGTACAGTACTTACAGGTATAATACTTACAGGTACAGTACTTACAGGTATAATACTTACAGGTATAATACTTACAGGTACAGTACTTACAGGTATAATACTTACAGGTATAATACTTACAGGTATAATACTTACAGGTACAGTACTTACAGGTATAATACTTACAGGTATAATACTTACAGGTACAGTATTTACAGGTATAATACTTACAGGTATAATACTTACAGGTATAATACTTACAGGTATAATACTTACAGGTACAGTACTTACAGGTACAGTACTTACAGGTATAATACTTACAGGTATAATACTTACAGGTATAATACTTACAGGTACAGTACTTACAGGTATAATACTTACAGGTACAGTACTTACAGGTACAGTACTTACAGGTATAATACTTACAGGTATAATACTTACAGGTATAATACTTACAGGTACAGTACTTACAGGTATAATACTTACAGGTACAGTACTTACAGGTACAGTACTTACAGGTATAATACTTACAGGTACAGTACAATCATTTCTGTTTACTTTTTCTAGTTGGCATCATGCAGTGACCATTGGCAAATCAATTTTGTTTTCATCTTATCTAAAAGCATGTACAGTATTATAAAGGTGTGATAACTGCATACAGTACAGTATATTACAGTACAGTATATTACAGTATGTTACAGTACAGTATATTACATTATGTTAGGTTAAGTAAAAATTGTCATTTATTTATAAAATTGGTGTTTGTGTGTAATTCAGTCTTTAAATGCGTCTGAGACCTAACACGTGCATCTGTCATTAAAAAGGTACAAAAAGTCAATGACACACAGATGCAGGGGAGTATCTTCCTATTGGCCAGGATTGCCCTCACCAGGGCGCCGGCCGATGGGGGTTGCCGTCCACAGTCATATACAGTATCCCTGTTGCCCGCCCCAGTGATTTCACGACTGCCCAGCACTTACAGTAATATACAGTACACTACACATACTGTACAGTACACACCGAGGGCCGTATTCAATTTAGGGGTCTATTTACTAAGCAGTGTTAGGAGACAGAGTGAAAAGTTGTAAGAAAGTGATAAAGTGCGAGCCAATCAGCTCCCAACTGTCATTTTTCAAACACAGCCTGAGAGATGACAGTTGGGAGCTGATTGGCAGAAAATTATCGCCGTATTCAATTTGAAAGACTTTCCGCCTAGGTGGGAAGTCAATGCAATGTACAGTAATATGCGAAAAAGATTTGCCTACTGTATCAATAGCAGGTGGATAAAAGTGGTGAATTGGGGTGCAACGTTGTGGGAACCCCCGTGCAGCCTTCAGACAGTCCCCCAAAGGTACTGTAAACTGTGTCAAAAATGTAAAAAAAAACACTTACAGTAAGAACACCCCAAAAATTCACTTTCATTTTGGGGGCGGAAGAAAAAAAATTTGGGGGACAAAGTTAAACATCTATGGGTAAATTTACTAAGCAGGGAGTTCTATTTAAGAAGTGATGTTGCCCATAGTAGCCAATCAGATTTTACTTCTCATTTATCTAGTACCTTCTAAAAGATAATACCTGGAATCTGATTGGTTTCTATGGGCAACATCACTTCTTAATAGAACTCCCATCTTAGTAAATGTACCCCCTAGTATATAAAATGTACTGAGTTTAGTAAGGGTTGGATAACAATACTGAACTACAGTAGTGAAGAATTAAAAAAATTTTTTTATTAAGGTCTAGAACAGGCGAGACAGGCAGATAGAGAGACGGAACACCTAACCGCTTGTCCACAAGCCTGTCGTAGCAAGACATCCCACTTCAGCTGCATTTGACTCGTGACCCACTGGGCATGCGCAGTGCTGTGATCTTTCATACGCCATGGCATAGAGCTACATGGCGTACTGTATGGCTTGGCTCCACTGGGCATGCACCAGAAAACCCATTGCAACTATTAAAACACATACAGTATGACACACTTAAGACAGGTACAACCTCGGTATTGCAGGCGGCTGTAGTGTAATGGTAAGAAATCACACCAATACATTACAGGTGCCTGTAGAACCATTTTCCGGGTTCGAAACCTGGAAGGTTATACTTTTTATTATTATTATTATACAGTCAAGGTTACACTTTTTATTTTTTATTATTATTACACAGTCAGTGTGTAATATGGAGATCCTACTTTCACTGTGTGTGAATCATGACCTGCTACTGTATGATCTTCCATATGCCATGGCATAGCGCTACATGGGTATGGCTATGGTGTGGCACCACTGGGAATGCGCCAGAGATCCCATTGCAACTCCTCCACTGGGCATGCACCAGAACTCCCATTTGTAATGCCTCAGAGCTGGCTGACAGCCACCACAGTGCCAACCATGCTGACATTGATGCAAGTTTGCACTTTAAAAGCACAGTCAGTTTGTAATACAGAGAGCTCTCTCTCAAACAGAGCCCACTACCAGTTGCTGGTCATGAGAAATGACTATAGTGTCCAAGGCTGGGACAGCACCGACTTTGATGCAATTTTGCGCTCTAAACGCACAGTTTGTAATATAGAAACCCCACTTTTAAACAGCCTAATACACTACTAATTTCTACAGTCATGAAATTACTATATAGTACTGTAGTCTGGTATACAGTGTGTGAATCCCAACACACCGGACATGTGCAGTAGAAATAGACTCAAAATGCTATACTGTAGCTAGCTTTGTGCTGTACAGTATGTGGGTACTGTATTGGTGCGCCATACACCCCTTTCTTGATCACACAGTGTTATAAAGTACTGTAGCATAGAAATGCCAGAATTTGTGGATAATGTATTAGTGAAGATTTAAAAAAAAATTATATATATTTTAAAAGGTCTCGAACCCGCGGGACAAGAAAATGGTAGAAGCAGTGAGGCTAGGCATTAGCCCCCTAGCCTACTGCCTCTACTGTAGTTCCTAGAGTCATGGAATCACTACAATGTCTAAGTCTGGGACAGTTCTGACAGTATTGTACTTACATTACCGCAAGTGTGCACAGTCAGTACAGTACTGTACAGTATGTACTGTACAGTAATACAGACAACTGGGCATGCGCAGTGCTATGAGACTCAATACGCCACAGTGTAGTGCATGACTAGCAATGTGCTATATGGCGTAAAGAGCAACAAACTACAGTACTGTATCTGGGCATATCTACTGTACATACAGTATACAGTAAAATGTATTTGCTTTAGTAAGGGTTGGATAACAATGCTGAACTACAGTACTGTAGTGAACATTTAAAAAAAATTATCAAGGTCTCAAACAGAAGGAGAGGAGTGTAAGCAAGGCAGATCACCTAACCCCTTGCCCACAAGCCTCTCCTAGTAAGAATTGCATCTGTGTTGTACAGTATGTGACATCTATGATAAAGTATTCAGGCATCTGTAGTCTAGTGGTAAGAAATCAAACCACTATATTGCAGACGTCTGTACAACCTGTTTCCAGGTTCGAAACCTGGAAGGTTACACTTTTTTTTTTTATTATTATTATTATTACACAGTCAGTGTGTAGTATGGAGATCACACTTTCACTGTGTGTGAATCATGACCCGCTACTGTATGATCTTCCATACTGTATGCCATGGCATAGCGCTACATGGGTATGGCTATGGCGTGTCGCCACTGGTAATGCATTGCAACCCCTCCACTGGGCATGCACAAGAGATCCCATTTGTAACTCCTCGGAGCTGGCTAACAGCCACCACAGCACCAACCATGCTGACATTGACGCAATTTTGTGCTTTAAATGCACAGTCAGTTTGTAATACAGAGACTTCCCTCTCAAACAGAGCCCACTTCTGTAGCAGTTCCTGAAGTCATGAAATGACTATTGTGTACAAGTCTGGAACAGCGCAGAATGGCACAAGTGTGAAAATTCAACAGCATACTGAAGGAATGCAGACAACTGGGCATGCGCAGTGATGATCTTCCATACTCCATGGCATAGCGCTACTTTGCTTATGACTTGGCTCCACTGGGCATGCACCACACATTCCATTGTCATTGTAACCCCTCCACTGGGCATGTGCCAGAGATCCCATTTGTAACCCTTCGGAGCTGGCTGATAGCCAACCGTGCTGACATTGAAGCAAGTTTGCGGTTTAAACGCACATTCAGTTTGTAATACAGAGACTTCTCTCTCCAACAGATCCCACTACCCGTTGCTGGTCATGAGAAATCACTATAGAGTTCATGGCTGGAACAGCATTGACAATGACGCAAGTTTGCACTCTAAACGCACAGTCAATTTTTAATACAAACAGAGCCCACTACCATTTGCTGGTCATGAAAAATCACTATAGTGTCCAAGTCTGGGACAGCGCTGGCATTGACGCAAGTTTGTGCTCTAAGGTACGGTATGTAATAAAAATCCAATTTTCACTGTGTTTGACTCCCGAAGCACTGGGCATGCGCTCCACATGTACTGTATTGAATACTGAATATTGTAAGTGAAGATTTTAAAAATAATAATAAAAAAAAACAATATTTTCAAGGTCTCGAACCCACGGGACAAGAAGAAGGGAGAAGCGGTGAGACTAGGCATTAGACTGCTAGGCCACACGCTTCACCCATTACTACAGTTCTGTAGTTTGTAAAGTAATGAAATCACTACAATGTCTAAGTCTGGGACAGTGCCGACAGTACTTACATTGGCGCAAGTGTGCAATTTCAACCGCACAGTCAGTGTGTAATACAGAGCTTAATGATTTCAAACTTTATTAGACATTCTTCTACCGCTTTATTATACATTCCTGATTCCATGTGGAAAACGCTGTAGTACTGTATAGTGTAGTGAATCACCGCTTCTGTCAGCCAATCATCGGGTGGTATACAGAACATGCATTGGAAATCAGACGCATGCGCTATGTAGTTTAGGAAAAGTGACACCTGGTGGGCAAAAAGTTGTATTACACGTAATTCCTTTTTTCCAGTGTTAGGCTACGCTACATTACTAAACTTTCTGTGTGGCGTGACTCATGGTGTGGTGTGTGGCGCACCTTGCGTGGTGCGATACATAAGCCTATGGAGCAACAAACTAGTTGGGCACTTCTGTATCACCAATTTATACGATTAAAATTTTAGACTGATGCTTAGGGAACTTCAAATGATTAGTAAGGAAATACTGGCACATAGATTAGTGTTAGACTATCTGACAGCCCGAGAAGGAGGCATGTGCATGGTAGTGAAAGAGGCCTGCTGTAATTACATATATCAGACCCATTAAATTGAGGAAGCAATAGAACAGCACCTGGATAAAGTCCAAGAACTAAAGAGACAATTCACTAAAGATCACACTGAGCAACCATGGTTTAATACATCATGGTTGTCTTGGCTAAACCCGGCTAATTGGTTTAAAGGAATAGGAGGTTGGTTCATGCGAATAATTGAACTTGTAGTAAAGTACTTCTGTCAGGAATTGCTCTGTACGCCATGTATAGAATGATTAGTTGCTTATTTGAAAGATTCAAGTAAAAGCCCGTCACAGCAGCCTTGATTAATGTGGAAGAAATACCCTTGCATGCAGTAGTAGCCTGGTGTTCCAGATGTAAGAAGAAAAACCCAATAACTGCAAATAATAGTTGCATTTATTGTAGTCATCAGTTGATTTTCAAACAAGTGTTACAGAATATGAATGGGTAACACAAAGTCATAAAGTTTTATTGGAGGACTTGCAAAACCCCCCTTAGGATAGATAAGGTAGTAATGGCTTAGATTCAAAAGATCATTCAATTCCACTTATCTACATGCGGTCCTTAAGATAGCTATGTATGGTAAAGTAGGTACCATCCATGGCTCATTGCGATCTTATCACAAGTATAGGATCAAGTGTTAATTAAAAGGAGGGAATTGTGGGAGTCCACTGTAATCATATTATTAATTAACACAGATAACTCTTAAGAATTAATATGTATCTATCAATTGTGTATATTCCTTTAAATGAAAAAAAAACTTCAGATATGACATTGATACAAGATGAGTTTTTTAGACTCAGGTTATTGGAACCATAAGCTGATAGGAAAAGCAAACTGAGCACAGGTTGCTAAGAAATGGAACTTTCTAGGGCGTTGTACAAGAAAGTGAGATTTTTTATCAAACATATGTGCAGGTGTGGAAACCACAAGATGGATGATCAAAGCCTGTTAGTTGAACAGAAAATAATATCCCCTTGCCACAAGTTTTGCAAGACGTGGAAACAAAACATATAAAAAATAAGCTGCATTAAATATATACAAAAATTATATTGTGAACTTATCCTGAACTTTGTTGCGCTTCACGAACGCTTCTATTTGGAAATTGCTATGTTTCAAGAACGCTATGTGATTGATTGTTGTACATGTACACCTATAATCTGTTGGCAATAATAAAGCATGTTTTAAGGAAGTATCTCTCAGAATTTTGAGAGAACTGACAGGAATACAAAATTTGTTGTTGTATTCATATCATTTAAAATTGCTGGCCAGTTACAAGAATAACAAGGCAGAATTTCCTAGATACCTGTAGGTACTTAGAAGAAGTACCCTCACACTACCAATGTAAGGCCATGGGGCTCAGGACTCCCAAGCATCAGCGGTGCTACAACTGTCACCAGGTAGGGCATGTATGACGAGACTGTCCATGGGGAAAAGAACAATTTTTGGGTACCCGACCAGCTGTGTGTCAGGAAATTACATTTGGGGGTGGGGAGGGGACCTATGTTCCTGATGCACCAGAGGCAGAGGAAGTAGCATACCAAGTGGAGGTGGTAGCAGCCATTGGGAAATCTACCCCAGATAACATGAAGGCTCTCTTACAGCCTGTTAAATTTAATGGGCAGGAACTGCAAGGGTTGAGAGACTCTGGGGCCTCCATCACCCTTGTTCTACTGGAATTAATCCCTACCAACTGTTGGAGAAACAGAAAATTAAAATCTCCATGGCAGGAGGGCAGATCACAGTCATCCCCATGGGGCCTAGACTCAGGGGAAGTGGAGGTTAGACTTTTGGGTGGGTTACCCACCCATCTTATTCTGAGAAATGATCTGTGTAGTGGATTGTCTAGTTATTTTGTTGGAGCTATCACTCGGAGCCAAGCATAGTCTTTGGAAACTGCACCTGAGGACCCTCTCAGTCCAGCACCGGGGGTCTCGGTTGGATCAACAGCCACAACTCCTGACCAGTCACTGGTGAGTAACACTGTACCAGTCTTGCTTGACTGTGAAAGGAATCTGGGGGAGCTAGATAGGGCAGTGTGAGGATATGGGGTTCTCTCAATCACCCAGACACCGAGCAGATGAAACAAAAGTGATGGTTTATTTTTCATGGCACACAGAAATAGGTAATATGCAATGGCAGGAGGTAAAAACAGCAAACAGGCAATATGCAAGTAGCAGTCCAGACATAGGCAGTCCCCATAGAGTATAACATTCAAAAACAAGTCCACAAAACAGCTAATGACACCCAGTCCCCACAGGAGAAACTATTACCAAGTCCACACAGCGGTAATAGGAGATTAGTCCACCCAAACATTTCCAGAATACCACACAGTCGACACTGCCACAATTCACACAGCAGTGATAGCGTCTACGTCCACACCAGAGAACAAAGATCTCCACCCAGTTGTTTCCAAATGTATACATCTAAATAGGACTGGCGATGCATTCCACTAGGCACTTTGTGAGAGATTACCTCTGAGCCAAAGTCAGTGACAAACATGAGGAGCTGCCTTCGGTGACCTCTTTTGAAAACTTTCAATTTCCCATGCTCCTTGTGACCACCCAGTGGAGTTGCACCATTTCCTGATCGGTGCGAGTCCCTTATTCTGTAACTTCTTCCTACCTCTCCCAGATATCACTTCCCTGACGAACACCTGATGGGTTGGCTCCATACAGTCTGCCAGACTCCAGTGAGGGACAAAGGCAGGCAAACGGAAGGAGGTGTAAGTCTTGAGTGTCCCCTGCAGAGGTGGAAATTAACCCATTAGGTCTTTTGTTATGTGAGGTGTTGCATTGCTCTACTGGTTATGAATAAAATAGGCATATGGACAAGGGCTAAACATCAAGGGCTAAAAAGTATTGAACATTACATTTCCTTACATTATTACAGTATATAATATACCTGCTAGTGCAAAAGTATGTCCTATGAATGAACCCACATACACTAGCAGACGGATAGGAGAACGAAAGGACTAAACAGTTCATTAATCGCTGCAGGGACTGAGATGCTGCAAATACATTTTAACACATCTTATTTCCTCACAGGTGGCATTTAGGGAAGCATCTAGCTTCGCTAGCTAGCCTCCGCAATGTGGTGGAACGAACAGATTGGGGACCTCAGGGGGATCGCATCTGGTGGGAGGAGGGGAGATTGTACAGGGTGCCTGCAAAAGTAGACTCCTTAGAGCCCAAAATCCTAAGGAAACAGTTGATTGTTCCCCAGCAGTACTGTACCCAGTTGCTAGCACTTGCCCATGACACTCCCTTAACAGGCCACTTAGGGGTTCCTAAAACCCCTGCCCGGCTGTTTCAGCACTTTTTCTGGCCTGGAATAAGCCAGGAGGTAAAATGGTATAGGGAATCATGTTAGGTATGTCAATGCCTTGGTGGGACCCATGTCAAGCTCCCCTACAACCCATGCCTGTCATAAGATAGTGGTCATGGACATTGTTGGGCCTTTTAAGAAACTGAGCCGAATGGGGAAAAAATACATACTGACCGTAGAGTTGACTATGTGACTAGATACCCTGAGGCAGTGGCCCTGGCATCCATAGATGCTGAGGATATTGCCCGGGCTCTCATGGATATCTTTAGCCAAGTAGGATTTCCCCAAGAAGTAGTTACCTATCAGGGTACACAATTTAAAGGGGACATTCTGCAAACAGTATGGGACAAATTTGGGGTCCATCCCTTCTGCACAATGGCCTACCATCCCCAGACAAATGGGCTCTGCGAGAGGATTAATAGAACCCTAAAGCAGTTGCTGCGGGCATATGCTGAATTGGAGGGGGGGGATTGGAAGAAGTCATTGCAGCAGTTATTATTCACGTACCATGAAGTGCCCTTAAGATTCCACTGGATTCTCTCCTTTCAAGTTATTATATGCATGAAGGGTACGTGGGCTTCTAGACCTAGTCCGGGAAGCTGGGAAGGGACATTCCAGGAAGCTAAGGTTCCTGTCCTGGAGTACGTGGTCCAAATGAGGGAGCGATTGCAGCATTAGATGATGCTTGTGCATGACCACATGCTGGAGGCACAGGAATGGCAGCACCAGTATTACAACCAATGGGCACAAGAAAAGGAGCTAGAAGTTTGGGCAGAAAGTGATGGTGCTAGTACCTGCCCGAAAGCCCAAGTTACAGGTAACCTTGGCAGGGCCCTATACCATATTGGGCCATCAGGGCTAGGTAGATTACATTATTGTCCTAGAGCTAACAGAGAAGCAGGTAAGTACCTACCACATCAATAGGTTAAAGAGGTATGTCACCAGGGAAATAGGGGTTGTGGCAATCTGCTGCCCACCTATGGATGACCCAGAGACTGACCCCATCCCTGATATTTTAGCAGCAACCAAAAAGGCTCTAAGGCTAGAGGCAGTGCCCATAGGCTCACAGTTAACAGAAACCCAGGCCAGACAGATGAGGGGGGTGTTGGAGGTAGAGAGACCTCAATTTACCAGCAGACCAGGGCACACCCATGTAATGGCCCATCATGTTGACACCGGGGAGGCTCGGTCCCTTAGGCAACCCGCATATCAGGTAATTCCCAATGTGCTTGACATGATAAAAAAAGGAGGTTGATGAAATGGTGGTGCTTGGGTTATTGTTCCATCCAATACTCCCTGGGCTGCCAGTATAGTCTTAGTGCCTTCCTTGGGATGGCAGGGTAGTAACAGAAGTTTGTGCCCCAGTACAGCACCATCGCCAAGCCACTAACTGACATGACGACCAAAAAGTACACCCAAGAAATTGACTGGTCCCCCGAGTGTGAACGGGCTTTTTCCCAGCTTAAGGAAATTTTATCCCAGGCCCCACTATTCACAGCCCCCAACTTTTGCAAGCGGTTCATTGTGCAAACAGATGCCTCAGGTTATGGACTAGGAGCTGTGTTGCACCAAGTAGGGGAAGATGGATGTTAACACCCAGTTGCCTTTCTCTCACGGAAGCTTGTCAAGCATGAGGTAGCCTATGCCACTTGAAAAAGTGTGTCTGGCCATAGTCTGGGCACTTTAAGCTGCAGCCATATGTGTATGGGCGCGAGTTCTCGGTGGTCACAGATTATAACCCCCTTAGTTGGCTACAACGTACCGCAGGAGACAATGGACCATTGCTAAGATGGAGTTTGACCCAACAACTGTACACTATTCCCCACAAAAGGGTAGAGATCATGGAAAGGTGGATAGCTTGTCCCATAAGCAGGCACCAGACCCACATGAATACACATCATCACAATTCCTCATACTGCTGAGAACACGGCCTAAAATGGGAGGGAGTAATGTGAGGAAATGTAATGTGTAATACTTTATAGCCTTTATATTTAGCCCTTGTCCATATACCTGTTTTATTCATTAATTTGAGGAAATGTAATGTGTAATACTTTATAGCCTTTATATTTAGCCCTTGTCCATATACCTGTTTTATTCATTAATGTGTGGAAATGTAATGTGTAATACTTTTATCCTTTATGTTTAGCCCTTGTCCATATACCTGTTTTATTCATTAATGTGAGGAAATGTAATGTGTAATACTTTTATCCTTTATGTTTAGCTCTTGTACATATACCTTTTTTATTCATTAATGTGAAGAAATGTAATGTGTAATACTTTTAGCTTTTATGTTTAGCCCTTGTCCATATACCTGTTTTATTAATTAATGTGAGGAAATGAAATGTGTAATACTTTTAGCCTTTATGTTTAGCCCTTGTACATATACCTGTTTTATTCATTAATGTGAGGAAATGTTATGTGTAATACTTTTATCCTTTATGTTTAACCCTTGTCCATATACCTGTTTTATTCATTAATGTGAGGAAATGTAATGTGTAATACTTTTATCCTTTATGTTTAGCTCTTGTACATATACCTTTTTTATTCATTAATGTGAAGAAATGTAATGTGTAATACTTTTAGCTTTTATGTTTAGCCCTTGTCCATATACCTGTTTTATTAATTAATGTGAGGAAATGAAATGTGTAATACTTTTAGCCTTTATGTTTAGCCCTTGTACATATACCTGTTTTATTCATTAATGTGAGGAAATGTTATGTGTTATACTTTTAGCCTTTATGTTTAGCCCTTGTACATATGACATTTTTTTATTCAGTAATGTGAGGAAATGAAATGTGTAATATTTTTAGCCTTTATGTTTAGCCCTTGTACATATACCTGTTTTATTCATTAATGTGAGGAAATGTAATGTGTAATACTTTTATCCTTTATGTTTAGCTCTTGTACATATGAAAATTTTTTATTCATTATTGTGAGGAAATGTAATGTGTAATACTTCTATCCGTTATGTTTAGCCCTTGTACATATACCTGTTTTATTCATTAATGTGAGGAAATGTAATGTGTAATACTTTTATCCTTTATGTTTAGCCCTTGTACATATGACTGTTTTATTCAATAATGTGAGGAACTGTAATGTGTGATACTTTTAGCCTTTATGTTTAGCCCTTGTACATATGCCTGTTTTATTCATTAATGTGAGGAAATGAAATGTGTAATACTTTTAGCCTTTATGTTTAGCCCTTGTCTGACTTAGCCTCATAGGAAGTAACCAGTAGAGCAATGCAACATCTCACAGAAAAATCACCTCATAGGTTAAATTCCACCTCTGCAAGGAGACACTCAGGATTTAAACCAATTAGCCCCCTGTCATTGTTCCTGCTATTTGCCTCACTTTGTTCCTCTCTGGACTTTGGCAGACTGCATGGAGCAGAGCCAGCTTGTGTTCATAAGGAAAATTATATCAGGGGAGGCAGGGACCCACACTAATCAGAATATGGTGCAACTCCCCTGGGTGGTCATGAGCACCATGGGAAATTATAAAGTTTTAAAAGAGCTCACCAAGGGCAGCTCCTCATGTTAGTCATGGACCTTGGCTAAGAGGTACCTGTGGGGACTGAGTGTCTCTAGCTATTTTGTGGGATTGTTCTGGGACATTATACTCTACTGGGATTCTACCTGTCTATTGCCTGTTCGCTGTATTTACCTCTAACCATTGCATCGTACCTATTCCTGTGAGCCGTGAAAAACAAACCACCTCTTTGGTTTCATCTGCTCGGTGTCTGGGTGATTGAGAGAGCCCCGTATCCTCACATTACCGATGTTTACACTATCTTGTATACTGATCAGGCTGTGAGTAAAGAGAGATGGACGTCTACATCTTGTGTTTTGCGGTCTACGTCCATATACATTGATTAGCATATTCTCATAGCGGCCGGGTGAATGTGTCTGTTAAAATGCGTTTCTTGCTGAATCAGGTCCAGAGTGCCGTCCCCACCCGCTGGCCGCAGTGCCCTGCAGGTGGGAAAAATTGTGGTGCAGGGATCACTGCCGGTAAACAAATGCTGGGTGCATGAGCATAGCATCTATTCACAAAGAGGAGGGAGCTTGGGGGCAGCCCAGCATTTTCGCAAGTGCCGGCCATGCCCCCAAGAGTGATGAAAAGGTTTTCTCATGGTCACATCCCCTTTTTGGGTGAGCTAGAATGCCCTTTCTATGGTACAGCACCTGGCTATGCAACAGACCTAGAGTGGTCACTACCTCTACAGTATTGTAGGACTTAGATGAGAGTCACCCTGCTCAAGCAGGCACACCCACAACACACCACGGACAGCTTCTGAGGGAGCACATGTGTTGGCTGTGTATGTTACACTGGATTTATTCTGTAAAGCAAGGTCCACGGATAGCAGGATCTCCTGTGCCCAGCTCTGCATATGTCCTGCCACTCCAACTAGGAACTCCACTAAACAGAGAACTCTTGGGAAGCCCTTGGTTTGTCATTTTAAAACATCTGATTTTCTCACCATGCAGTGACCCCCCTGAGTCCTGGTATTGGGTGATTTGAATGCTCTGTACAGTTAGTGGTCATGTCTTCCACCATAGTGACCTCCCTGAGTCCTGCTATTGGGTGATATGAATGCTCTGTATAGTTAGTGGTCATGTCTTCCCACCACGAGGTGAACCCCCTGAGCCCTGCTATTGGGTGATGTGAATGCTCTGTACAGTTAGTAGTCATGTCTTCCCACCACGAGGTGACCCCCCCACAGCCCTGCCATTGAGTGATATGAATGCTCTGCACAGTTAGTGGTGATGTCTTCCCAGGACGAGGTGACCACCCTGAGCCCTGCTATTGGGTGTTATGAATGCGCTGTACAGTTAGTGGTCATGTCATCCCACCACGAGGTGAACCCCTGAGCCCTGCTATTGGGTGATATGAATGCTCTGTACAGTTAGTGGTGATGTCTTCCCAGCACGAGGTGTCCCCCCTGAGCACTGCTATTGGGTGATATGAATGCGCTGTACAGTTAGTGGTCATGTCTTCCCACCATGAGGTGAACCCCTGAGCCCGGCTCTTGAGTGATATAAATGCTCTGTACAGTTAGTGGTCATGTCTTCCCACCACGAGGTGACCCCCTGAGCCCTGGTATTGGGTGAAATGAATGGTCTGTACAGTTAGTGGTCATGTCTTCCCACCACGCGGTGACCCCCCTGAGCCCTGCAATTGGGTGATATGAATGATCTGTACAGTTACTGGTCATGTCTTCCCAGCACAAGGTGACCCCCTGAGCCCTGCTATTGGGGGATATAAATGCTCTGTACAGAGTGGTCATGTTTCCCACCACGAGGTGACCCCCTGAGTCCTGCTATTGGGTGATATGCATGCTCTGTACAGTTAGTGGTGATGTCTTCCCAGCACAAGGTGACCCACCTGAGCCCTGCTATTGGGTGATATGAATGCGCTGTACAGTTAGTGGTCATGTCTTCCCACCATGAGGTGACCCCCTGAGTCCTGCTATTGGGTGATGTGAATGCTCTGTACAGTTAGTGGTCATGTCTTCCCACCATGAGGAGACGCCCTGAGTCCTGCTATTGGGTGATATGAATGCTCTGTACAGTGAGTGGTCATGTGTTCCCACCACGAGGTGACCCCCTGAGCCCTGCTATTGTGTGATATGAATGTGCTGTACAGTTAGTGGTCATGTCTTCCCACCACGAGGTGACCCCCCCTGAGCCCAGGTATTGGGTGATATGAAGGTGCTGCACAGTTAGTGGTCATGTCTTCCCACCATGAGGTGACCCCTTGAGCACTGCTATTCTGTGATATGATTGCGCTGTACAGTTAGTGGTCCTGTCTACCCCCCACGAGGTGACCCCCTGAGCCCTGCTATTGGGTGATATGAATGTGCTGTACAGTTAGTGGTCATGTCTTCCCACCACAAGGTGACCCCCTGAGCCCTGGTATTGGGTGATATGAATGTGCTGTACAGTTAGTGGTCATGTCTTCCCACCACAAGGTGACCCCCTGAGCCCTGGTATTGGGTGATATGAATGCTCTGTACAGTTAGTGGTCATGTCTTCCCAACATGAGGTAACCCCCTGAGCCCTGCTATTGGGTGATATGAAGACTCTGTACAGTTAGTGGTCAGGTGTTCCCACCACGAGGTGACCCCCTGAGCCCTGCTATTGGGTGATGTGAAGGTGCTGTACAGTTAGTGGTCATGTCTTCCCACCACGAGGAGACCCCCTGAGCCCTTCTATTGGGTGATATGAATGCGCTGTACAGTTAGTGGTCATGTCTTCCCACCATGAGGTGACCCCCTAAGCCCTGCTATTGGGTGATATGAATGTGCTGTACAGTTAGTGGTCATGTCTTCCCATCACGAGATGACCCCCTATGCCCTGGTATTGGGTGATATGAATGTGCTGTACAGATAGTGGTCATGTCTTCCCACCATGAGTTGTCCCACTGAGCCCTGCATTGGGTGATATAAATGCTCTGTACAGTTAGTTGTCATGTCTTCCCACCACAAGGTGACCCCGTGAGCCCTGTTATTGGGTGATATGAAGGCTCTGTATAGTTAGTGGTCATGTCTTCTCACCACGAGTTGACCCCCTGAGCCCTGGTATTGGGTGATATGAATGGTCTGTACAGTTAGTGGTCATGTCTTCCCACCACACAGTGACCCCCCCTGAGCCCTGCTATTGGGTGATATGAATGCTTTTTACAGTTAGTGGTCATGTCTTCCCACCATGAGGTGACCCCCTGAGCCCTGCTCTTGGGTGATATAAATGCTCTGTACAGTTAGTGGTCATGACTTCCCAGCACGAAGTGACCCCCCTGAGCCCTGCTATTGGGTGATATGAATGCGCTGTACAGTTAGTGGCCATGTCTTCCCACCACGAGGTGACCCCCTGAGCCCAGTTATTGGGTGATATGAATGTGCTGTACAGTTAGTGGTCATGTCTACTCACCATGAGGTGACCCCCTGAGCCCTGCTATTGAGTGATATGAATGATCTGTACAGTTAGTGGTCATGTCTTCCCAGCACGAGGTGACCCCCCCTGAGCCTGCTATTGGGTGATATGAATGCGCTGTACAGTTAGTGGCCATGTCTTCCCACCACGAGGAGACCCCCTGTGTCCTGCTAATGGGTGATGTGATGCTCTGTACAGTTAGTGGTCATGTCTTCCCACCACGAGGTGACCCCCTGAGCCTTACTATTGGGTGATATGAATGCTCTGTACAGTTTGTGGCCATGTCTTCCCACCACGAGGTGACCCCCTTGAGCCCTGTTATTGGGTGATATGAATTTGCTGAACAGTTAGTGGTGATGTCTTCCCAGGACGAGGTGACCACCCTGAGCCCTGCTATTGGGTGTTATGAATGCACTGTACAGTTAGTGGTCATGTCATCCCACCACGAGGTGATCCCCTGAGCCCAGCTATTGGGTGATATGAATGCTCTGTACAGTTAGTGGTGATGTCTTCCAAGCACGAGGTGTCCCCCTGAGCTCTGCTATTGGGTGATATGAATGCGCTGTACAGTTAGTGGTCATGTCTTCCCACCACGAGGTGACCCCCTGAGCCCTGCTATTGGGGGATATAAATGCTCTGTACAGAGTGGTCATGTTTCCCACCACGAGGTGACCCCCTGAGTCCTGCTATTGGGTGATATGCATGCTCTGTACAGTTAGTGGTGATGTTTTCCCAGCACAAGGTGACCCCCCTGAGCCCTGCTATTGGGTGATATGAATGCGCTGTACAGTTAGTGGTCATGTCTTCCCACCATGAGGTGACCCCCTGAGTCCTGCTATTGGGTGATGTGAATGCTCTGTACAGTTAGTGGTCATGTCTTCCCCCCATGAGGTGACGCCCTGAGTCCTGGTATTGGGTGATATGAATGCTCTGTATAGTTAGTGGTCATGTCTTCCCACCACAAGGTGACCCCCCCTGTGCCCAGGTATTGGGTGATATGAAGGTGCTGCACAGTCAGTGGTCATGTCTTCCCACCATGAGGTGACCCCTTGAGCACTGCTATTGGGTGATATGATTGCGCTGTACAGTTAGTGGTCATGTCTACCCCCCACGAGGTGACCCCCTGAACCCTGCTATTGGGTGATATGATGTGCTGTACAGTTAGTGGTCATGTCTTCCCACCACAAGGTGACCCCCTGAACCCTGGTATTGGGTGATATGAATGCTCTGTACGGTTAGTGGTGATGTCTTCCCACCATGAGGTGACCCCCTGAGCCCTGCAATTGGGTGATATGAATGCGCTGTACAGTTAGTGGTCATGTCTTCCCACCACGAGGTGACCCCCTGAGCCCTGGTATTGGGTGAAATGAATGCTCTGTATAGTTAGTGGTCATTTCTTCCCACAATGAGGTGACCCCCTGAGCCCAGGTATTGGGTGATATGAATGCTCTGTACAGTTAGTGGTCATGTCTTCCCACCATGAGGTGACTCCCTGAGTCCTGGTATTGGGTGATATGAATGCGCTGTACAGTTAGTGGTCATGTCTTCCCTCCACGAGGTGATGCCCACGAGCCCTGCTATTGGGTGATATGAATTCGCTGTACAGTTAGTGATCTCGTCTTCCCACCACAAGGTGACCCCCTGAGCCCTGCTATTAGGTGATATGAATGCTCTGTACAGTTAGTGGTCATGTCTTCCCACCACAAGGTGACCCCCTGAGCCCTGCTATTGGGTGATATGAATGCTCTGTACAGTTAGTGGTCATGTCTTCCCACCACGATGTGACCCCCTGAGCCCTAGTATTGGGTGATATGATGCTCTGTACAGTTAGTGGTCATGTCTTCCCACCACGATGTGACCCCCTGAGCCCTGCTATTGGGTGATATGAAGACTCTGTACAGTTAGTGGTCAAGTGTTCCCACCACGAGGTGACCCCCTGAGCCCTGCTATTGGGTGATGTGAAGGTGCTGTACAGTTAGTGGTCATGTCTTCCCACCACAAGGTGACCCCGTGAGCCCTGCTATTGGGTGATATGAATGGTCTGTATAGTTAGTGGTCATGTTTTCTCACCACGAGTTGACCCCCTGAGCCCTGGTATTGGGTGATATGAATGGTCTGTACAGTTAGTGGTCATGTCTTCCCACCACACAGTGACCCCCCCTGAGCCGTGCTGTTGGGTGATATGAATGCTCTTTACAGTTAGTGGTCATGTCTTCCCACCATGAGGTGACCCCCTGAGCCCTGCTCTTGGGTGATATAAATGCTCTGTACAGTTAGTGGTCATGTCTTCCCAGCACGAAGTGACCCCCCTGAGCCCTGCTATTGGGTGATATGAATGCGCTGTACAGTTAGTGGTCATGTCTTCCCACCATGAGGTGACCCCCTGAGTCCTGCTATTCGGTGATGTGATGCTCTGTACAGTTAGTGGTTATGTCTTCCCACCACGAGGAGACTCCCTGAGTCCTGCTATTGGGTGATATGAATGCTCTGTACAGTTAGTGGCCATGTCTTCCCACCACGACGTGACCCCCTGAGCCCTGTTATTGGGTGATATGAATGTGCTGTACAGTTAGTGGTCATGTCTACCCACCAAGAGGTGACCCCCTGAGCCCTGCTATTGAGTGATATGAATGATCTGTACAGTTAGTGGTCATGTATTCCCAGCACGAGGTGACCCCCTGAGCCCTGGTATTGAGTGATAAGAATGCTCTGTGCAGTTAGTGGTCATGTCTTCCCACCATGAGGTGACACCCTGAGCCCAGGTATTGGGTGATATGAAAGCTCTGTACAGTTAGTGGTCATGTCTTCCCACCACGAGGTGACCCCCCTGAGCTCTGATATTGGGTGATATGAAGACTCTATACAGTTAGTGGTCATGTGTTCCCACCACGAGGTGACCCCATGAGCCCTGCTATTGCTTGATATGAATGTGCTGTACAGTTAGTAGTCATGTCTTCCCACCACGAGGCGACCCCCTGAGCCCTGCTATTGGGTGATATGAATGCTCTTTACAGTTAGTGGTGATGTCTTCCCACCATGAGATGACCCCCTGAGCCCTGCTATTGCGTGATATGAATGTGCTGTAGAGTTAGTGGTCATGTATTCCCAACACGAGGTGACCCCCTGAGCCCTGCTATTGGGTGATATGAATGCTCTGTACAGTTAGTGGTGATGTCTTCCCACCATGAGGTGACCCCCTGAGCCCTGCAATTGGTTGATATGAATGCACTGTACAGTTAGTGGTCATGTCTTCCCACCATGAGGTGACCCCCTGAGCCCTGGTATTGGGTGATATGAATGCTCTGTACAGTTAGTGGTCATTTCTTCCCACAATGAGGTGACCCCCTGAGCCCAGGTATTGGGTGATATGAATGCTCTGTACTGTTAGTGGTCATGTCTTCCCACCATGAGGTGACCCCCTGAGTCCTGCTATTGGGTGATATGAAGGTGCTGTACAGTTCGTGGCCATGTCTTCTCACCATGAGGTGACCCCATCAGCCCTGGTATTGGGTGATATGAATGCTCGGTACAGTTAGTGGTCATTTCTTCCCACAATGAGGTGACCCCCTGAGTCCTGCTATTGGGTGATGTGAATGTGCTGTACAGTTAGTGGCCATGTCCTCCCACCATGAGGTGACCCCCTGAGTCCTGCTATTAGGTGATATGAAGGTGCTGTACAGTTCGTGGCCATGTCTTCTCACCATGAGGTGACCCCCTGAGTCCTGGTATTGGGTGATATGAATGCGCTGTACAGTTAGTGGTCATGTCTTCCCTCCACGAGGTGACGCCCACGAGCCCTGCTATTGGGTGATATGAATTCACTGTACAGTTAGTGATCTCGTTTTCCCACCTCAAGGTGACCCCCTGAGCCCTGCTTTTGGGTGATATGAATGCTCTGTACAGTTAGTGGTCATGTCTTCCCACCACGATGTGACCCCCTGAGTCCTAGTATTGGGTGATATGATGCTCTGTACAGTTAGTGGTCATGTCTTCCCACCACGATGTGACCCCCTGAGCCCTGCTATTGGGTGATATGAAGACTCTGTACAGTTAGTGGTCATGTGTTCCCACCACGAGGTGATCCCCTGAGCCCAGCACTTGGGTGATGTGAAGGTGCTGTACAGTTAGTGGTCATGTCTTCCCATCACGAGATGACCCCCTAAGCCCTGGTATTGGGAGATATGAAGATTCTGTACAGTTAGTGGTCATGTGTTCCCACCATGAGGTGACCCCCTGAGTCCTGCTATTGGGTGATGTGAATGTGCTGTACAGTTAGTGGCCATGTCCTCCCACCATGAGGTGACCCTCTGAGTCCTGCTATTGGGTGATATGAAGGTGCTGTACAGTTAGTGGTCATGTCTTCCCACCACGAGGTGACCCCATGAGCTCTGATATTGGGTGATATGAAGACTCTGTACAGTTAGTGGTCATGTGTTCCCACCACGAGGTGACCCCCTGAGCCCTGCTATTGCGTGATATGAATGTGCTGTTCAGTTATTGGTCATGTCTTCCCACCACGAGGTGACCCCCTGAGCCCTGCTATTGGGTGATATGAATGCTCTTTACAGTTAGTGGTGATGTCGTCCCACCATGAGATGTCCCCCTGAGCCCTGCTATTGGGTGATATGAATGTGCTGTAGAGTTAGTGGTCATGAATTCCCACCACGAGGTGACCCCCTGAGCCCTGCTATTGGGTGATATGAATGCTCTGTACAGTTAGTGGTGATGTCTTCCCACCATGAGGTGACCCCCTGAGCCCTGGTATTGGGTGATATGAAGGCGCTGTACAGTTAGTGGTCATGTCTTCCCACCATGAGGTGACCCCCTGAGCCCTGGTATTGGGTGAAATGAATGCTCTGTACAGTTAGTTGTCATGTCTTCCCTCCACAAGGTGACCCCGTGAGCCCTGCTATTGGGTGATATGAATGCTCTGTATAGTTAATGGTCATGTCTTCTCACCACGAGTTGACCCCCTGAGCCCTGGTATTGGGTGATATGAATGGTCTGTACAGTTAGTGGTCATGTCTTCCCACCACACAGTGACCCCCCCTGAGCCCTGCTATTGGGTGATATGAATGCTCTTTACAGTTAGTGGTCATGTCTTCCCACCATGAGGTGACCCCCTGAGCCCTGCTCTTGGGTGATATAAATGCTCTGTACAGTTAGTGGTCATGTCTTCCCAGCACGAAGTGACCCCCCTGAGCCCTGCTATTGGGTGATATGAATGCTCTGTACAGTTAGTGGCCATGTCTTCCCACCATGAGGTGACCCCCTGAGTCCTGCTATTGGGTGATGTGATGCTCTGTACAGTTAGTGGTTATGTCTTCCCACCACGAGGAGACTCCCTGAGTCCTGCTATTGGGTGATATGAATGCTCTGTACAGTTAGTGGCCATGTCTTCCCACCACGAGGTGACCCCCTGAGCCCTGTTATTGGGTGATATGAATGTGCTGTACAGTTAGTGGTCATGTCTACCCACCATGAGGTGACCCCCTGAGCCCTGCTATTGAGTGATATGAATGCTCTGTACAGTTTGTGGCCATGTCTTCCCACCACGAGGTGACCCCCTTGAGCCCTGTTATTGGGTGATATGAATTTGCTGTACAGTTAGTGGTCATGTCTTCCCTCCACGAGGTGACCCCCTGAGCCCTGCTACTGGGTGATATGAAGGTGCTGTACAGTTAGTGGTCATTTCTTCCCACCATGTGACCCCCTGAGCCCTGATATTGGGTGATATGAAGGTGCTGTACAGTTAGTGGTCATGTCTTCCCAGCATGAGTTGACCCCCTGAGCCCTGGTATTGAGTGATAAGAATGCTCTGTGCAGTTAGAGGTCATGTCTTCCCACCATGAGGTGACACCCTGAGCCCTGGTATTGGGTGATATGAATGCTCTGTAAAGTTAGTGGTCGTGTCTTCCCACCACAAGGTGACCCCCCTGAGCCCTGGTATTTGGTGATATGAAGGTGCTGCACAGTTAGTGGTCATGTCTTCCCACCATGAGGTGACCCCCTGAGCACTGCTTTTGGGTGATATGATTGCGCTGTACAGTTAGTGGTCATGTCTACCCCCCACGAGGTGACCCCCTGAGCCCTGGTAATGGGTGATATGAATGCTCTGTACAGTTAGTGGTCATGTCTTCCCAACATGAGCTGACTCCCCTGAGCCCTGGTATTGGGTGATATGAAAGCTCTGTACAGTTAGTGGTCATGTCTTCCCACCACGAGGTGACCCCCTGAGCTCTGATATTGGGTGATATGAAGACTCTGTACAGTTAGTGGTCATGTGTTCCCACCACGAGGTGACCCGCTGAGCCGTGCTATTGCGTGATATGAATGTGCTGTACAGTTAGTGGTCATGTCTTCCCACCATGAGGTGACCCCCTGAGCCCTGCTATTGGGTGATATGAATGCTCTTTACAGTTAGTGGTGATGTCTTCCCACCATGAAGTGACCCCTTAAGCCCTGCTACTGGTTGATATGAAGGTGCTGTACAGTTAGTGGTCATGTCTTCCCACCTCGAGGTGACCCCCTGAGCCCTGCTATTGCGTGATATGAATGTGCTGTAGAGTTAGTGGTCATGTATTCCCACCACGAGGTGACCCCCTGAGCCCTGCAATTGGTTGATATGAATGCTCTGTACAGTTAGTGGTCATGTCTACCCACCATGAGGTGACCCCCTGAGCCCTGGTATTGGGTGATATGAATGCTCTGTACAGTTAGTGGTCATTTCTTCCCACAATGAGGTGACCCCCTGAGCCCAGGTATTGGGTGATATGAATGCTCTGTACAGTTAGTGGTCATGTCTTCCCACCATGAGGTGACCCCCTGAGTCCTGCTATTGGGTGATGTGAATGTGCTGTACAGTTAGTGGCCATGTCCTCCCACCAAGAGGTGACCCCTTGAGTCCTGGTATTGGGTGATATGAATGCGCTGTACAGTTAGTGGTCATGTCTTCCCTCCACGAGGTGACGCCCACGAGCCCTGCTATTGGGTGATATGAATTCGCTGTACAGTTAGTGATCTCGTCTTCCCACCACAAGGTGACCCCCTGAGCCCTGCTATTGGGTGATATGAATGCTCTGTACAGTTAGTGGTCATGTCTTCCCACCACGAGGTGACCCCCTGAGCCTTGCTATTGGGTGATATGATGCTCTGTACAGTTAGTGGTCATGTATTCCCACCACGAGGTAACCCCCAAAGCCCTGGTATTGGGTGATATGAATGTGCTGTACAGTTAGTGGTCATGTCTTCCCACCACGAGATGACCCCCTGAGCCCTGCAATTGGTTGATATGAAGGTGCTGTACAGTTTGTGGCCATGTCTTCCCACCACGAGGAGACCCCCTGAGCCCTGCTATTGGGTGATATGAATGTGCTGTACAGTAAGTGGTCATGTCTTCCACCACGAGGTGACCCCCTGAGCCCTGCAATTGGGTGATATGAATGCTCTGTACAGTTAGTGGTCATGTCTTCCCACCACGAGGTGACCCCCTGAGCCCTGCTCTTGGGTGATATCAATGCTCTGTACAGTTAGTGGTCATGTTTCCCAACACGAGGTGACCCCCTGAGTCCTGCTATTGGGTGATATGCATGCCCTGTACAGTTAGTGGTGATGTCTTCCCAGCACGAGGTGACCCCCCTGAGCCCTGCTATTGGGTGATATGAATGCGCTGTACAGTTAGTGGTCATGTCTTCCCACCATGAGGTGACCCCCTGAGTCATGCTATTGGGTGATGTGAATGTGCAGTACAGTTAGTGGCCATGTCTTCCTACCATGAGCTGACCCACCTGAGCCCTGCTATTGGGTGATATGAATGCTCTGTACAGTTAGTGGTTATGTCTTCCCACCACGCGGTGACCCCCTGTGCCCTGCTATTGGGTGATATGAATGCTCTGTACAGTTAGTGGTCATGTCTTCCCACCACGAGGTGACCCCCTGTGCCCTGCTATTGGGTGATTTGAATGTGCTTTACAGTTAGTGGTGATGTCTTCCCACCACGAGGTGACCCCCCTGAGCACTACTATTGGGTGATATGAAGACTCTGTACAGTTAGTGGTCATGTCTTCCCACCAAGATGTGACCCCCTGAGCCCAAGTATTGGGTGATATGATGCTCTGTACAGTTAGTGGTCATGTATTCCCACCACGAGGTGACCCCCTGAGCCTTGCTATTGGGTGCTATGAAGACTCTGTACAGTTAGTGGTCATGTGTTCCCACCACGAAGTGACCCCTTAAGCCCTGCTACTGGTTGATATGAAGGTGCTGTACAGTTAGTGGTCATGTCTTCCCACCTCGAGGTGACCCCCTGAGCCCTGCTATTGGGTGATATGAAGGTGCTGTACAGTAAGTGGTCATGTCTTCCCACCACAAGGTGACCCCCTGAGCCCTGCTATTGGGTGATATGAATGCTCTGTACAGTTAGTGGTCATGTCTTCCCACCACGATGTGACCCCCTGAGCCATGGTATTGGGTGATATGAAGACTCTGTACAGTTAGTGGTCATGTCTTCCCACCACGATGTGACCCCCCTGAGCCCTAGTATTGGGTGATATGATGCTCTGTACAGTTAGTGGTCATGTCTTCCCACCACGATGTGACCCCCTGAGCCCTGCTATTGGGTGATATGAAGACTCTGTACAGTTAGTGGTCAAGTGTTCCCACCACGAGGTGACCCCCTGAGCCCTGCTATTGGGTGATGTGAAGGTGCTGTACAGTTAGTGGTCATGTCTTCCCACCACAAGGTGACCCCGTGAGCCCTGCTATTGGGTGATATGAATGGTCTGTATAGTTAGTGGTCATGTTTTCTCACCACGAGTTGACCCCCTGAGCCCTGGTATTGGGTGATATGAATGGTCTGTACAGTTAGTGGTCATGTCTTCCCACCACACAGTGACCCCCCCTGAGCCGTGCTGTTGGGTGATATGACTGCTCTTTACAGTTAGTGGTCATGTCTTCCCACCATGAGGTGACCCCCTGAGCCCTGCTCTTGGGTGATATAAATGCTCTGTACAGTTAGTGATCATGTCTTCCAAGCACGAAGTGACCCCCCTGAGCCCTGCTATTGGGTGATATGAATGCGCTGTACAGTTAGTGGTCATGTCTTCCCACCATGAGGTGACCCCCTGAGTCCTGCTATTCGGTGATGTGATGCTCTGTACAGTTAGTGGTTATGTCATCCCACCACGAGGAGACTCCCTGAGTCCTGCTATTGGGTGATATGAATGCTCTGTACAGTTAGTGGCCATGTCTTCCCACCACGACGTGACCCCCTGAGCCCTGTTATTGGGTGATATGAATGTGCTGTACAGTTAGTGGTCATGTCTACCCACCAAGAGGTGACCCCCTGAGCCCTGCTATTGAGTGATATGAATGATCTGTACAGTTAGTGGTCATGTATTCCCAGCACGAGGTGACCCCCTGAGCCCTGGTATTGAGTGATAAGAATGCTCTGTGCAGTTAGTGGTCATGTCTTCCCACCATGAGGTGACACCCTGAGCCCAGGTATTGGGTGATATGAAAGCTCTGTACAGTTAGTGGTCATGACTTCCCACCACGAGGTGACCCCCCTGAGCTCTGATATTGGGTGATATGAAGACTCTATACAGTTAGTGGTCATGTGTTCCCACCACGAGGTGACCCCATGAGCCCTGCTATTGCTTGATATGAATGTGCTGTACAGTTAGTGGTCATGTCTTCCCACCACGAGGCGACCCCCTGAGCCCTGCTATTGGGTGATATGAATGCTCTTTACAGTTAGTGGTGATGTCTTCCCACCATGAGATGACCCCCTGAGCCCTGCTATTGCGTGATATGAATGTGCTGTAGAGTTAGTGGTCATGTATTCCCAACACGAGGTGACCCCCTGAGCCCTGCTATTGGGTGATATGAATGCTCTGTACAGTTAGTGGTGATGTCTTCCCACCATGAGGTGACCCCCTGAGCCCTGCAATTGGTTGATATGAATGCACTGTACAGTTAGTGGTCATGTCTTTCCACCATGAGGTGACCCCCTGAGCCCTGGTATTGGGTGATATGAATGCTCTGTACAGTTAGTGGTCATTTCTTCCGACAATGAGGTGACCCCCTGAGCCCAGGTATTGGGTGATATGAATGCTCTGTACTGTTAGTGGTCATGTCTTCCCACCATGAGGTGACCCCCTGAGTCCTGCTACTGGGTGATATGAAGGTGCTGTACAGTTCGTGGCCATGTCTTCTCACCATGAGGTGACCCCATCAGCCCTGGTATTGGGTGATATGAATGCTCGGTACAGTTAGTGGTCATTTCTTCCCACAATGAGGTGACCCCCTGAGTCCTGCTATTGGGTGATGTGAATGTGCTGTACAGTTAGTGGCCATGTCCTCCCACCATGAGGTGACCCCCTGAGTCCTGCTATTGGGTGATATGAAGGTGCTGTACAGTTCGTGGCCATGTCTTCTCACCATGAGGTGACCCCCTGAGTCCTGGTATTGGGTGATATGAATGCGCTGTACAGTTAGTGGTCATGTCTTCCCTCCACGAGGTGACGCCCACGAGCCCTGCTATTGGGTGATATGAATTCGCTGTACAGTTAGTGATCTCGTTTTCCCACCTCAAGGTGACCCCCTGAGCCCTGCTTTTGGGTGATATGAATGCTCTGTACAGTTAGTGGTCATGTCTTCCCACCACGATGTGACCCCCTGAGTCCTAGTATTGGGTGATATGATGCTCTGTACAGTTAGTGGTCATGTCTTCCCACCACGATGTGACCCCCTGAGCCCTGCTATTGGGTGATATGAAGACTCTGTACAGTTAGTGGTCATGTGTTCCCACCACGAGGTGATCCCCTGAGCCCAGCAATTGGGTGATGTGAAGGTGCTGTACAGTTAGTGGTCATGTCTTCCCATCACGAGATGACCCCCTAAGCCCTGGTATTGGGAGATATGAAGATTCTGTACAGTTAGTGGTCATGTGTTCCCACCATGAGGTGACCCCCTGAGTCCTGCTATTGGGTGATGTGAATGTGCTGTACAGTTAGTGGCCATGTCCTCCCACCATGAGGTGACCCTCTGAGTCCTGCTATTGGGTGATATGAAGGTGCTGTACAGTTAGTGGTCATGTCTTCCCACCACGAGGTGACCCCCCTGAGCTCTGATATTGGGTGATATGAAGACTCTGTACAGTTAGTGGTCATGTGTTCCCACCACGAGGTGACCCCCTGAGCCCTGCTATTGCGTGATATGAATGTGCTGTACAGTTATTGGTCATGTCTTCCCACCACGAGGTGACCCCCTGAGCCCTGCTATTGGGTGATATGAATGCACTTTACAGTTAGTGGTGATGTCGTCCCACCATGAGATGTCCCCCTGAGCCCTGCTATTGCGTGATATGAATGTGCTGTAGAGTTAGTGGTCATGTATTCCCACCACGAGGTGACCCCCTGAGCCCTGCTATTGGGTGATGTGAAGGTGCTGTACAGTTAGTGGTCATGTCTTCCCACAACAAGGTGACCCCGTGAGCCCTGCTATTGGGTGATATGAATGGTCTGTATAGTTAGTGGTCATGTTTTCTCACCACGAGTTGACCCCCTGAGCCCTGGTATTGGGTGATATGAATGGTCTGTACAGTTAGTGGTCATGTCTTCCCACCACACAGTGACCCCCCCTGAGCCGTGCTGTTGGGTGATATGAATGCTCTTTACAGTTAGTGGTCATGTCTTCCCACCATGAGGTGACCCCCTGAGCCCTGCTCTTGAGTGATATAAATGCTCTGTACAGTTAGTGGTCATGTCTTCCCAGCACGAAGTGACCCCCCTGAGCCCTGCTATTGGGTGATATGAATGCGCTGTACAGTTAGTGGTCATGTCTTCCCACCATGAGGTGACCCCCTGAGTCCTGCTATTCGGTGATGTGATGCTCTGTACAGTTAGTGGTTATGTCTTCCCACCACGAGGAGACTCCCTGAGTCCTGCTATTGGGTGATATGAATGCTCTGTACAGTTAGTGGCCATGTCTTCCCACCACGACGTGACCCCCTGAGCCCTGTTATTAGGTGATATGAATGTGCTGTACAGTTAGTGGTCATGTCTACCCACCAAGAGGTGACCCCCTGAGCCCTGCTATTGAGTGATATGAATGATCTGTACAGTTAGTGGTCATGTGTTCCCAGCACGAGGTGACCCCCTGAGCCCTGGTATTGGGTGATATGAAGACTCTATACAGTTAGTGGTCATGTGTTCCCACCACGAGGTGACCCCATGAGCCCTGCTATTGCTTGATATGAATGTGCTGTACAGTTAGTGGTCATGTCTTCCCACCACGAGGCGACCCCCTGAGCCCTGCTATTGGGTGATATGAATGCTCTTTACAGTTAGTGGTGATGTCTTCCCACCATGAGATGACCCCCTGAGCCCTGCTATTGCGTGATATGAATGTGCTGTAGAGTTAGTGGTCATGTATTCCCAACACGAGGTGACCCCCTGAGCCCTGCTATTGGGTGATATGAATGCTCTGTACAGTTAGTGGTGATGTCTTCCCACCATGAGGTGACCCCCTGAGCCCTGCAATTGGTTGATATGAATGCACTGTACATTTAGTGGTCATGTCTTCCCACCATGAGGTGACCCCCTGAGCCCTGGTATTGGGTGATATGAATGCTCTGTACAGTTAGTGGTCATTTCTTCCCACAATGAGGTGACCCCCTGAGCCCAGGTATTGGGTGATATGAATGCTCTGTACTGTTAGTGGTCATGTCTTCCCACCATGAGGTGACCCCCTGAGTCCTGCTATTGGGTGATATGAAGGTGCTGTACAGTTCGTGGCCATGTCTTCTCACCATGAGGTGACCCCATCAGCCCTGGTATTGGGTGATATGAATGCTCGGTACAGTTAGTGGTCATTTCTTCCCACAATGAGGTGACCCCCTGAGTCCTGCTATTGGGTGATGTGAATGTGCTGTACAGTTAGTGGCCATGTCCTCCCACCATGAGGTGACCCCCTGAGTCCTGCTATTGGGTGATATGAAGGTGCTGTACAGTTCGTGGCCATGTCTTCTCACCATGAGGTGACCCCCTGAGTCCTGGTATTGGGTGATATGAATGCGCTGTACAGTTAGTGGTCATGTCTTCCCTCCACGAGGTGACGCCCACGAGCCCTGCTATTGGGTGATATGAATTCGCTGTACAGTTAGTGATCTCGTTTTCCCACCTCAAGGTGACCCCCTGAGCCCTGCTTTTGGGTGATATGAATGTTCTGTACAGTTAGTGGTCATGTCTTCCCACCACGATGTGACCCCCTGAGTCCTTGTATTGGGTGATATGATGCTCTGTACAGTTAGTGGTCATGTCTTCCCACCACAATGTGACCCCCTGAGCCCTGCTATTGGGTGATATGAAGACTCTGTACAGTTAGTGGTCATGTGTTCCCACCACGAGGTGATCCCCTGAGCCCAGCAATTGGGTGATGTGAAGGTGCTGTACAGTTAGTGGTCATGTCTTCCCATCACGAGATGACCCCCTAAGCCCTGGTATTGGGAGATATGAAGATTCTGTACAGTTAGTGGTCATGTGTTCCCACCATGAGGTGACCCCCTGAGTCCTGCTATTGGGTGATGTGAATGTGCTGTACAGTTAGTGGCCATGTCCTCCCACCATGAGGTGACCCTCTGAGTCCTGCTATTGGGTGATATGAAGGTGCTGTACAGTTAGTGGTCATGTCTTCCCACCACGAGGTGACCCCCCTGAGCTCTGATATTGGGTGATATGAAGACTCTGTACAGTTAGTGGTCATGTGTTCCCACCACGAGGTGACCCCCTGAGCCCTGCTATTGCGTGATATGAATGTGCTGTACAGTTATTGGTCATGTCTTCCCACCACGAGGTGACCCCCTGAGCCCTGCTATTGGGTGATATGAATGCTCTTTACAGTTAGTGGTGATGTCGTCCCACCATGAGATGTCCCCCTGAGCCCTGCTATTGCGTGATATGAATGTGCTATAGAGTTAGTGGTCATGTATTCCCACCACGAGGTGACCCCCTGAGTCCTGCTATTGGGTGATGTGAAGGTGCTGTACAGTTAGTGGTCATGTCTTCCCATAACAAGGTGACCCCGTGAGCCCTGCTATTGGGTGATATGAATGGTCTGTATAGTTAGTGGTCATGTTTTCTCACCACGAGTTGACCCCCTGAGCCCTGGTATTGGGTGATATGAATGGTCTGTACAGTTAGTGGTCATGTCTTCCCACCACACAGTGACCCCCCCTGAGCCGTGCTGTTGGGTGATATGAATGCTCTTTACAGTTAGTGGTCATGTCTTCCCACCATGAGGTGACCCCCTGAGCCCTGCTCTTGGGTGATATAAATGCTCTGTACAGTTAGTGGTCATGTCTTCCCAGCACGAAGTGACCCCCCTGAGCCCTGCTATTGGGTGATATGAATGCGCTGTACAGTTAGTGGTCATGTCTTCCCACCATGAGGTGACCCCCTGAGTCCTGCTATTCGGTGATGTGATGCTCTGTACAGTTAGTGGTTATGTCTTCCCACCACGAGGAGACTCCCTGAGTCCTGCTATTGGGTGATATGAATGCTCTGTACAGTTAGTGGCCATGTCTTCCCACCACGACGTGACCCCCTGAGCCCTGTTATTGAGTGATATGAATGTGCTGTACAGTTAGTGGTCATGTCTACCCACCAAGAGGTGACCCCCTGAGCCCTGCTATTGAGTGATATGAATGATCTGTACAGTTAGTGGTCATGTATTCCCAGCACGAGGTGACCCCCTGAGCCCTGGTATTGAGTGATAAGAATGCTCTGTGCAGTTAGTGGTCATGTCTTCCCACCATGAGGTGACACCCTGAGCCCAGGTATTGGGTGATATGAAAGCTCTGTACAGTTAGTGGTCATGTCTTCCCACCACGAGGTGACCCCCCTGAGCTCTGATATTGGGTGATATGAAGACTCTATACAGTTAGTGGTCATGTGTTCCCACCACGAGGTGACCCCATGAGCCCTGCTATTGCTTGATATGAATGTGCTGTACAGTTAGTGGTCATGTCTTCCCACCACGAGGCGACCCCCTGAGCCCTGCTATTGGGTGATATGAATGCTCTTTACAGTTAGTGGTGATGTCTTCCCACCATGAGATGACCCCCTGAGCCCTGCTATTGCGTGATATGAATGTGCTGTAGAGTTAGTGGTCATGTATTCCCAACACGAGGTGACCCCCTGAGCCCTGCTATTGGGTGATATGAATGCTCTGTACAGTTAGTGGTGATGTCTTCCCACCATGAGGTGACCCCCTGAGCCCTGCAATTGGTTGATATGAATGCACTGTACAGTTAGTGGTCATGTCTTCCCACCATGAGGTGACCCCCTGAGCCCTGGTATTGGGTGATATGAATGCTCTGTACAGTTAGTGGTCATTTCTTCCCACAATGAGGTGACCCCCTGAGCCCAGGTATTGGGTGATATGAATGCTCTGTACTGTTAGTGGTCATGTCTTCCCACCATGAGGTGACCCCCTGAGTCCTGCTATTGGGTGATATGAAGGTGCTGTACAGTTCGTGGCCATGTCTTCTCACCATGAGGTGACCCCATCAGCCCTGGTATTGGGTGATATGAATGCTCGGTACAGTTAGTGGTCATTTCTTCCCACAATGAGGTGACCCCCTGAGTCCTGCTATTGGGTGATGTGAATGTGCTGTACAGTTAGTGGCCATGTCCTCCCACCATGAGGTGACCCCCTGAGTCCTGCTATTGGGTGATATGAAGGTGCTGTACAGTTCGTGGCCATGTCTTCTCACCATGAGGTGACCCCCTGAGTCCTGGTATTGGGTGATATGAATGCGCTGTACAGTTAGTGGTCATGTCTTCCCTCCACGAGGTGACGCCCACGAGCCCTGCTATTGGGTGATATGAATTCGCTGTACAGTTAGTGATCTCGTTTTCCCACCTCAAGGTGACCCCCTGAGCCCTGCTTTTGGGTGATATGAATGCTCTGTACAGTTAGTGGTGATGTCTTCCCACCACGATGTGACCCCCTGAGTCCTAGTATTGGGTGATATGATGCTCTGTACAGTTAGTGGTCATGTCTTCCCACCACGATGTGACCCCCTGAGCCCTGCTATTGGGTGATATGAAGACTCTGTACAGTTAGTGGTCATGTGTTCCCACCACGAGGTGATCCCCTGAGCCCAGCAATTGGGTGATGTGAAGGTGCTGTACAGTTAGTGGTCATGTCTTCCCATCACGAGATGACCCCCTAAGCCCTGGTATTGGGAGATATGAAGATTCTGTACAGTTAGTGGTCATGTGTTCCCACCATGAGGTGACCCCCTGAGTCCTGCTATTGGGTGATGTGAATGTGCTGTACTGTTAGTGGCCATGTCCTCCCACCATGAGGTGACCCTCTGAGTCCTGCTATTGGGTGATATGAAGGTGCTGTACAGTTAGTGGTCATGTCTTCCCACCACGAGGTGACCCCATGAGCTCTGATATTGGGTGATATGAAGACTCTGTACAGTTAGTGGTCATGTGTTCCCACCACGAGGTGACCCCCTGAGCCCTGCTATTGCGTGATATGAATGTGCTGTACAGTTATTGGTCATGTCTTCCCACCACGAGGTGACCCCCTGAGCCCTGCTATTGGGTGATATGAATGCTCTTTACAGTTAGTGGTGATGTCGTCCCACCATGAGATGTCCCCCTGAGCCCTGCTATTGCGTGATATGAATGTGCTGTAGAGTTAGTGGTCATGTATTCCCACCACGAGGTGACCCCCTGAGCCCTGCTATTGGGTGATGTGAAGGTGCTGTACAGTTAGTGGTCATGTCTTCCCACAACAAGGTGACCCCGTGAGCCCTGCTATTGGGTGATATGAATGGTTTGTATAGTTAGTGGTCATGTTTTCTCACCACGAGTTGACCCCCTGAGCCCTGGTATTGGGTGATATGAATGGTCTGTACAGTTAGTGGTCATGTCTTCCCACCACACAGTGACCCCCCCTGAGCCGTGCTGTTGGGTGATATGAATGCTCTTTACAGTTAGTGGTCATGTCTTCCCACCATGAGGTGACCCCCTGAGCCCTGCTCTTGGGTGATATAAATGCTCTGTACAGTTAGTGGTCATGTCTTCCCACCATGAGGTGACCCCCTGAGTCCTGCTATTCGGTGATGTGATGCTCTGTACAGTTAGTGGTTATGTCTTCCCACCACGAGGAGACTCCCTGAGTCCTGCTATTGGGTGATATGAATGCTCTGTACAGTTAGTGGCCATGTCTTCCCACCACGACGTGACCCCCTGAGCCCTGTTATTGGGTGATATGAATGTGCTGTACAGTTAGTGGTCATGTCTACCCACCAAGAGGTGACCCCCTGAGCCCTGCTATTGGGTGATATGAAAGCTCTGTACAGTTAGTGGTCATGTCTTCCCACCACGAGGTGACCCCCCTGAGCTCTGATATTGGGTGATATGAAGACTCTATACAGTTAGTGGTCATGTGTTCCCACCACGAGGTGACCCCATGAGCCCTGCTATTGCTTGATATGAATGTGCTGTACAGTTAGTGGTCATGTCTTCCCACCACGAGGCGACCCCCTGAGCCCTGCTATTGGGTGATATGAATGCTCTTTACAGTTAGTGGTGATGTCTTCCCACCATGAGATGACCCCCTAAGCCCTGCTATTGCGTGATATGAATGTGCTGTAGAGTTAGTGGTCATGTATTCCCAACACGAGGTGACCCCCTGAGCCCTGCTATTGGGTGATATGAATGCTCTGTACAGTTAGTGGTGATGTCTTCCCACCATGAGGTGACCCCCTGAGCCCTGCAATTGGTTGATATGAATGCACTGTACAGTTAGTGGTCATGTCTTCCCACCATGAGGTGACCCCCTGAGCCCTGGTATTGGGTGATATGAATGCTCTGTACAGTTAGTGGTCATTTCTTCCCACAAGGAGGTGACCCCCTGAGCCCAGGTATTGGGTGATATGAATGCTCTGTACTGTTAGTGGTCATGTCTTCCCACCATGAGGTGACCCCCTGAGTCCTGCTATTGGGTGATATGAAGGTGCTGTACAGTTCGTGGCCATGTCTTCTCACCATGAGGTGACCCCATCAGCCCTGGTATTGGGTGATATGAATGCTCGGTACAGTTAGTGGTCATTTCTTCCCACAATGAGGTGACCCCCTGAGTCCTGCTATTGGGTGATGTGAATGTGCTGTACAGTTAGTGGCCATGTCCTCCCACCATGAGGTGACCCCATGAGCTCTGATATTGGGTGATATGAAGACTCTGTACAGTTAGTGGTCATGTGTTCCCACCACGAGGTGACCCCCTGAGCCCTGCTATTGCGTGATATGAATGTGCTGTTCAGTTATTGGTCATGTCTTCCCACCACGAGGTGACCCCCTGAGCCCTGCTATTGGGTGATATGAATGCTCTTTACAGTTAGTGGTGATGTCGTCCCACCATGAGATGTCCCCCTGAGCCCTGCTATTGCGTGATATGAATGTGCTGTAGAGTTAGTGGTCATGAATTCCCACCACGAGGTGACCCCCTGAGCCCTGCTATTGGGTGATATGAATGCTCTGTACAGTTAGTGGTGATGTCTTCCCACCATGAGGTGACCCCCTGAGCCCTGGTATTGGGTGATATGAAGGCGCTGTACAGTTAGTGGTCATGTCTTCCCACCATGAGGTGACCCCCTGAGCCCTGGTATTGGGTGAAATGAATGCTCTGTACAGTTAGTTGTCATGTCTTCCCTCCACAAGGTGACCCCGTGAGCCCTGCTATTGGGTGATATGAATGCTCTGTATAGTTAATGGTCATGTCTTCTCACCACGAGTTGACCCCCTGAGCCCTGGTATTGGGTGATATGAATGGTCTGTACAGTTAGTGGTCATGTCTTCCCACCACACAGTGACCACCCCTGAGCCCTGCTATTGGGTGATATGAATGCTCTTTACAGTTAGTGGTCATGTCTTCCCACCATGAGGTGACCCCCTGAGCCCTGCTCTTGGGTGATATAAATGCTCTGTACAGTTAGTGGTCATGTCTTCCCAGCACGAAGTGACCCCCCTGAGCCCTGCTATTGGGTGATATGAATGCTCTGTACAGTTAGTGGCCATGTCTTCCCACCATGAGGTGACCCCCTGAGTCCTGCTATTGGGTGATGTGATGCTCTGTACAGTTAGTGGTTATGTCTTCCCACCACGAGGAGACTCCCTGAGTCCTGCTATTGGGTGATATGAATGCTCTGTACAGTTAGTGGCCATGTCTTCCCACCACGAGGTGACCCCCTGAGCCCTGTTATTGGGTGATATGAATGTGCTGTACAGTTAGTGGTCATGTCTACCCACCATGAGGTGACCCCCTGAGCCCTGCTATTGAGTGATATGAATGCTCTGTACAGTTTGTGGCCATGTCTTCCCACCACGAGGTGACCCCCTTGAGCCCTGTTATTGGGTGATATGACCACTAACTGTACAGCAAATTCATATCACCCAATAACAGGGCTCAAGGGGGTCACCTCGTGGAGGGAAGACATGACCACTAACTGTACAGCAAATTCGTGTCTTCTCTCTACGAGGTGACCCCCTGAGCCCTGCTACTGGGTGATATGAAGGTGCTGTACAGTTAGTGGTCATTTCTTCCCACCATGTGACCCCCTGAGCCCTGATATTGGGTGATATGAAGGTGCTGTACAGTTAGTGGTCATGTCTTCCCAGCATGAGTTGACCCCCTGAGCCCTGGTATTGAGTGATAAGAATGCTCTGTGCAGTTAGAGGTCATGTCTTCCCACCATGAGGTGACACCCTGAGCCCTGGTATTGGGTGATATGAATGCTCTGTAAAGTTAGTGGTCGTGTCTTCCCACCACAAGGTGACCACCCTGAGCCCTGGTATTCGGTGATATGAAGGTGCTGCACAGTTAGTGGTCATGTCTTCCCACCATGAGGTGACCCCCTGAGCACTGCTATTGGGTGATATGATTGCGCTGTACAGTTAGTGGTCATGTCTACCCCCCACGAGGTGACCCCCTGAGCCCTGGTAATGGGTGATATGAATGCTCTGTACAGTTAGTGGTCATGTCTTCCCAACATGAGCTGACTCCCCTGAGCCCTGGTATTGGGTGATATGAAAGCTCTGTACAGTTAGTGGTCATGTCTTCCCACCACGAGGTGACCCCCTGAGCTCTGATATTGGGTGATATGAAGACTCTGTACAGTTAGTGGTCATGTGTTCCCACCACGAGGTGACCCCCTGAGCCGTGCTATTGCGTGATATGAATGTGCTGTACAGTTAGTGGTCATGTCTTCCCACCACGAGGTGACCCCCTGAGCCCTGCTATTGGGTGATATGAATGCTCTTTACAGTTAGTGGTCATTTCTTCCCACAATGAGATGACCCCCTGAGCCCTGCTATTGCGTGATATGAATGTGCTGTAGAGTTAGTGGTCATGTATTCCCACCACGAGGTGACCCCCTGAGCCCTGCTATTGGGTGATATGAATGCTCTGTACAGTTAGTGGTGATATCTTCCCACCATGAGGTGACCCCCTGAGCCCTGCAATTGGTTGATATGAATGCGCTGTACAGTTAGTGGTCATGTCTACCCACCATGAGGTGACCCCCTGAGCCCTGGTATTGGGTGATATGAATGCTCTGGACAGTTAGTGGTCATTTCTTCCCACAATGAGGTGACCCCCTGAGCCCAGGTATTGGGTGATATGAATGCTCTGTACAGTTAGTGGTCATGTCTTCCCACCATGAGGTGACCCCCTGAGTCCTGCTATTGGGTGATGTGAATGTGCTGTACAGTTAGTGGCCATGTCCTCCCACCATGAGGTGACCCCTTGAGTCCTGGTATTGGGTGATATGAATGCGCTGTACAGTTAGTGGTCATGTCTTCCCTCCACGAGGTGACGCCCACGAGCCCTGCTATTGGGTGATATGAATTCGCTGTACAGTTAGTGATCTCGTCTTCCCACCACAAGGTGACCCCCTGAGCCCTGCTATTGGGTGATATGAATGCTCTGTACAGTTAGTGGTCATGTCTTCCCACCACGAGGTGACCCCCTGAGCCTTGCTATTGGGTGATATGATGCTCTGTACAGTTAGTGGTCATGTATTCCCACCACGAGGTAACCCCCAAAGCCCTGGTATTGGGTGATATGAATGTGCTGTACAGTTAGTGGTCATGTCTTCCCACCACGAGATGACACCCTGAGCCCTGCAATTGGGTGATATGAAGGTGCTGTACAGTTTGTGGCCATGTCTTCCCACCACGAGGAGACCCCTTGAGCCCTGCTATTGGGTGATATGAATGTGCTGTACAGTAAGTGGTCATGTCTTCCACCACGAGGTGACCCCCTGAGCCCTGCAATTGGGTGATATGAATGCTCTGTACAGTTAGTGGTCATGTCTTCCCACCAAGAGGTGACCCCCTGAGCCCTGCTCTTGGGTGATATCAATGCTCTGTACAGTTAGTGGTCATGTTTCCCAACACGAGGTGACCCCCTGAGTCCTGCTATTGGGTGATATGCATGCCCTGTACAGTTAGTGGTGATGTCTTCCCAGCACGAGGTGACCCCCCTGAGCCCTGCTATTGGGTGATATGAATGCGCTGTACAGTTAGTGGTCATGTCTTCCCACCATGAGGTGACCCCCTGAGTCATGCTATTGGGTGATATGAATGCTCTGTACAGTTAGTGGCCATGTCTTCCCACCACGACGTGACCCCCTGAGCCCTGTTATTGGGTGATATGAATGTGCTGTACAGTTAGTGGTCATGTCTACCCACCAAGAGGTGACCCCCTGAGCCCTGCTATTGGGTGATATGAAAGCTCTGTACAGTTAGTGGTCATGTCTTCCCACCACGAGGTGACCCCCCTGAGCTCTGATATTGGGTGATATGAAGACTCTATACAGTTAGTGGTCATGTGTTCCCACCACGAGGTGACCCCATGAGCCCTGCTATTGCTTGATATGAATGTGCTGTACAGTTAGTGGTCATGTCTTCCCACCACGAGGCGACCCCCTGAGCCCTGCTATTGGGTGATATGAATGCTCTTTACAGTTAGTGGTGATGTCTTCCCACCATGAGATGACCCCCTAAGCCCTGCTATTGCGTGATATGAATGTGCTGTAGAGTTAGTGGTCATGTATTCCCAACACGAGGTGACCCCCTGAGCCCTGCTATTGGGTGATATGAATGCTCTGTACAGTTAGTGGTGATGTCTTCCCACCATGAGGTGACCCCCTGAGCCCTGCAATTGGTTGATATGAATGCACTGTACAGTTAGTGGTCATGTCTTCCCACCATGAGGTGACCCCCTGAGCCCTGGTATTGGGTGATATGAATGCTCTGTACAGTTAGTGGTCATTTCTTCCCACAAGGAGGTGACCCCCTGAGCCCAGGTATTGGGTGATATGAATGCTCTGTACTGTTAGTGGTCATGTCTTCCCACCATGAGGTGACCCCCTGAGTCCTGCTATTGGGTGATATGAAGGTGCTGTACAGTTCGTGGCCATGTCTTCTCACCATGAGGTGACCCCATCAGCCCTGGTATTGGGTGATATGAATGCTCGGTACAGTTAGTGGTCATTTCTTCCCACAATGAGGTGACCCCCTGAGTCCTGCTATTGGGTGATGTGAATGTGCTGTACAGTTAGTGGCCATGTCCTCCCACCATGAGGTGACCCCATGAGCTCTGATATTGGGTGATATGAAGACTCTGTACAGTTAGTGGTCATGTGTTCCCACCACGAGGTGACCCCCTGAGCCCTGCTATTGCGTGATATGAATGTGCTGTTCAGTTATTGGTCATGTCTTCCCACCACGAGGTGACCCCCTGAGCCCTGCTATTGGGTGATATGAATGCTCTTTACAGTTAGTGGTGATGTCGTCCCACCATGAGATGTCCCCCTGAGCCCTGCTATTGCGTGATATGAATGTGCTGTAGAGTTAGTGGTCATGAATTCCCACCACGAGGTGACCCCCTGAGCCCTGCTATTGGGTGATATGAATGCTCTGTACAGTTAGTGGTGATGTCTTCCCACCATGAGGTGACCCCCTGAGCCCTGGTATTGGGTGATATGAAGGCGCTGTACAGTTAGTGGTCATGTCTTCCCACCATGAGGTGACCCCCTGAGCCCTGGTATTGGGTGAAATGAATGCTCTGTACAGTTAGTTGTCATGTCTTCCCTCCACAAGGTGACCCCGTGAGCCCTGCTATTGGGTGATATGAATGCTCTGTATAGTTAATGGTCATGTCTTCTCACCACGAGTTGACCCCCTGAGCCCTGGTATTGGGTGATATGAATGGTCTGTACAGTTAGTGGTCATGTCTTCCCACCACACAGTGACCACCCCTGAGCCCTGCTATTGGGTGATATGAATGCTCTTTACAGTTAGTGGTCATGTCTTCCCACCATGAGGTGACCCCCTGAGCCCTGCTCTTGGGTGATATAAATGCTCTGTACAGTTAGTGGTCATGTCTTCCCAGCACGAAGTGACCCCCCTGAGCCCTGCTATTGGGTGATATGAATGCTCTGTACAGTTAGTGGCCATGTCTTCCCACCATGAGGTGACCCCCTGAGTCCTGCTATTGGGTGATGTGATGCTCTGTACAGTTAGTGGTTATGTCTTCCCACCACGAGGAGACTCCCTGAGTCCTGCTATTGGGTGATATGAATGCTCTGTACAGTTAGTGGCCATGTCTTCCCACCACGAGGTGACCCCCTGAGCCCTGTTATTGGGTGATATGAATGTGCTGTACAGTTAGTGGTCATGTCTACCCACCATGAGGTGACCCCCTGAGCCCTGCTATTGAGTGATATGAATGCTCTGTACAGTTTGTGGCCATGTCTTCCCACCACGAGGTGACCCCCTTGAGCCCTGTTATTGGGTGATATGACCACTAACTGTACAGCAAATTCATATCACCCAATAACAGGGCTCAAGGGGGTCACCTCGTGGAGGGAAGACATGACCACTAACTGTACAGCAAATTCGTGTCTTCTCTCTACGAGGTGACCCCCTGAGCCCTGCTACTGGGTGATATGAAGGTGCTGTACAGTTAGTGGTCATTTCTTCCCACCATGTGACCCCCTGAGCCCTGATATTGGGTGATATGAAGGTGCTGTACAGTTAGTGGTCATGTCTTCCCAGCATGAGTTGACCCCCTGAGCCCTGGTATTGAGTGATAAGAATGCTCTGTGCAGTTAGAGGTCATGTCTTCCCACCATGAGGTGACACCCTGAGCCCTGGTATTGGGTGATATGAATGCTCTGTAAAGTTAGTGGTCGTGTCTTCCCACCACAAGGTGACCACCCTGAGCCCTGGTATTCGGTGATATGAAGGTGCTGCACAGTTAGTGGTCATGTCTTCCCACCATGAGGTGACCCCCTGAGCACTGCTATTGGGTGATATGATTGCGCTGTACAGTTAGTGGTCATGTCTACCCCCCACGAGGTGACCCCCTGAGCCCTGGTAATGGGTGATATGAATGCTCTGTACAGTTAGTGGTCATGTCTTCCCAACATGAGCTGACTCCCCTGAGCCCTGGTATTGGGTGATATGAAAGCTCTGTACAGTTAGTGGTCATGTCTTCCCACCACGAGGTGACCCCCTGAGCTCTGATATTGGGTGATATGAAGACTCTGTACAGTTAGTGGTCATGTGTTCCCACCACGAGGTGACCCCCTGAGCCGTGCTATTGCGTGATATGAATGTGCTGTACAGTTAGTGGTCATGTCTTCCCACCACGAGGTGACCCCCTGAGCCCTGCTATTGGGTGATATGAATGCTCTTTACAGTTAGTGGTCATTTCTTCCCACAATGAGATGACCCCCTGAGCCCTGCTATTGCGTGATATGAATGTGCTGTAGAGTTAGTGGTCATGTATTCCCACCACGAGGTGACCCCCTGAGCCCTGCTATTGGGTGATATGAATGCTCTGTACAGTTAGTGGTGATGTCTTCCCACCATGAGGTGACCCCCTGAGCCCTGCAATTGGTTGATATGAATGCGCTGTACAGTTAGTGGTCATGTCTACCCACCATGAGGTGACCCCCTGAGCCCTGGTATTGGGTGATATGAATGCTCTGGACAGTTAGTGGTCATTTCTTCCCACAATGAGGTGACCCCCTGAGCCCAGGTATTGGGTGATATGAATGCTCTGTACAGTTAGTGGTCATGTCTTCCCACCATGAGGTGACCCCCTGAGTCCTGCTATTGGGTGATGTGAATGTGCTGTACAGTTAGTGGCCATGTCCTCCCACCATGAGGTGACCCCTTGAGTCCTGGTATTGGGTGATATGAATGCGCTGTACAGTTAGTGGTCATGTCTTCCCTCCACGAGGTGACGCCCACGAGCCCTGCTATTGGGTGATATGAATTCGCTGTACAGTTAGTGATCTCGTCTTCCCACCACAAGGTGACCCCCTGAGCCCTGCTATTGGGTGATATGAATGCTCTGTACAGTTAGTGGTCATGTCTTCCCACCACGAGGTGACCCCCTGAGCCTTGCTATTGGGTGATATGATGCTCTGTACAGTTAGTGGTCATGTATTCCCACCACGAGGTAACCCCCAAAGCCCTGGTATTGGGTGATATGAATGTGCTGTACAGTTAGTGGTCATGTCTTCCCACCACGAGATGACACCCTGAGCCCTGCAATTGGGTGATATGAAGGTGCTGTACAGTTTGTGGCCATGTCTTCCCACCACGAGGAGACCCCTTGAGCCCTGCTATTGGGTGATATGAATGTGCTGTACAGTAAGTGGTCATGTCTTCCACCACGAGGTGACCCCCTGAGCCCTGCAATTGGGTGATATGAATGCTCTGTACAGTTAGTGGTCATGTCTTCCCACCAAGAGGTGACCCCCTGAGCCCTGCTCTTGGGTGATATCAATGCTCTGTACAGTTAGTGGTCATGTTTCCCAACACGAGGTGACCCCCTGAGTCCTGCTATTGGGTGATATGCATGCCCTGTACAGTTAGTGGTGATGTCTTCCCAGCACGAGGTGACCCCCCTGAGCCCTGCTATTGGGTGATATGAATGCGCTGTACAGTTAGTGGTCATGTCTTCCCACCATGAGGTGACCCCCTGAGTCATGCTATTGGGTGATGTGAATGTGCAGTACAGTTAGTGGCCATGTCTTCCTACCATGAGCTGACCCACCTGAGCCCTGCTATTGGCTGATATGAATGCTCTGTACAGTTAGTGGTTATGTCTTCCCACCACGCGGTGACCCCCTGTGCCCTGCTATTGGGTGATATGAATGCTCTGTACAGTTAGTGGTCATGTCTTCCCACCACGAGGTGACCCCCTGTGCCCTGCTATTGGGTGATTTGAATGTGCTTTACAGTTAGTGGTGATGTCTTCCCACCACGAGGTGACCCCCCTGAGCACTACAATTGGGTGATATGAAGACTCTGTACAGTTAGTGGTCATGTCTTCCCACCATGATGTGACCCCCTGAACCCAAGTATTGGGTGATATGATGCTCTGTACAGTTAGTGGTCATGTATTCCCACCACGAGGTGACCCCCTGAGCCTTGCTATTGGGTGCTATGAAGACTCTGTACAGTTAGTGGTCATGTGTTCCCACCACGAGGTGACCCCTTAAGCCCTGCTACTGGTTGATATGAAGGTGCTGTACAGTTAGTGGTCATGTCTTCCCACCTCGAGGTGACCCCCTGAGCCCTGCTATTGGGTGATATGAAGGTGCTGTACAGTAAGTGGTCATGTCTTCCCACCACAAGGTGACCCCCTGAGCCCTGCTATTGGGTGATATGAATGCTCTGTACAGTTAGTGGTCATGTCTTCCCACCACGATGTGACCCCCTGAGCCATGGTATTGGGTGATATGAAGACTCTGTACAGTTAGTGGTCATGTCTTCCCACCACGATGTGACCCCCCTGAGCCCTAGTATTGGGTGATATGATGCTCTGTACAATTAGTGGTCATGTCTTCCCACCACGATGTGACCCCCTGAGCCCTGCTATTGGGTGATATGAAGACTCTGTACAGTTAGTGGTCAAATGTTCCCACCACGAGGTGACCCCCTGAGCCCTGCTATTGGGTGATGTGAAGGTGCTGTACAGTTAGTGGTCATGTCTTCCCACCACAAGGTGACCCCGTGAGCCCTGCTATTGGGTGATATGAATGGTCTGTATAGTTAGTGGTCATGTTTTCTCACCACGAGTTGACCCCCTGAGCCCTGGTATTGGGTGATATGAATGGTCTGTACAGTTAGTGGTCATGTCTTCCCACCACACAGTGACCCCCCCTGAGCCGTGCTGTTGGGTGATATGAATGCTCTTTACAGTTAGTGGTCATGTCTTCCCACCATGAGGTGACCCCATGAGCCCTGCTCTTGGGTGATATAAATGCTCTGTACAGTTAGTGGTCATGTCTTCCCAGCACGAAGTGACCCCCCTGAGCCCTGCTATTGGGTGATATGAATGCGCTGTACAGTTAGTGGTCATGTCTTCCCACCATGAGGTGACCCCCTGAGTCCTGCTATTCGGTGATGTGATGCTCTGTACAGTTAGTGGTTATGTCATCCCACCACGAGGAGACTCCCTGAGTCCTGCTATTGGGTGATATGAATGCTCTGTACAGTTAGTGGCCATGTCTTCCCACCACGACGTGACCCCCTGAGCCCTGTTATTGGGTGATATGAATGTGCTGTACAGTTAGTGGTCATGTTTACCCACCAAGAGGTGACCCCCTGAGCCCTGCTATTGAGTGATATGAATGATCTGTACAGTTAGTGGTCATGTATTCCCAGCACGAGGTGACCCCCTGAGCCCTGGTATTGAGTGATAAGAATGCTCTGTGCAGTTAGTGGTCATGTCTTCCCACCATGAGGTGACACCCTGAGCCCAGGTATTGGGTGATATGAAAGCTCTGTACAGTTAGTGGTCATGACTTCCCACCACGAGGTGACCCCCCAGAGCTCTGATATTGGGTGATATGAAGACTCTATACAGTTAGTGGTCATGTGTTCCCACCACGAGGTGACCTCATGAGCCCTGCTATTGCTTGATATGAATGTGCTGTACAGTTAGTGGTCATGTCTTCCCACCACGAGGCGACCCCCTGAGCCCTGCTATTGGGTGATATGAATGCTCTGGACAGTTAGTGGTCATTTCTTCCCACAATGAGGTGACCCCCTGAGCCCAGGTATTGGGTGATATGAATGCTCTGTACAGTTAGTGGTCATGTCTTCCCACCATGAGGTGACCCCCTGAGTCCTGCTATTGGGTGATGTGAATGTGCTGTACAGTTAGTGGCCATGTCCTCCCACCATGAGGTGACCCCTTGAGTCCTGGTATTGGGTGATATGAATGCGCTGTACAGTTAGTGGTCATGTCTTCCCTCCACGAGGTGACGCCCACGAGCCCTGCTATTGGGTGATATGAATTCGCTGTACAGTTAGTGATCTCGTCTTCCCACCACAAGGTGACCCCCTGAGCCCTGCTATTGGGTGATATGAATGCTCTGTACAGTTAGTGGTCATGTCTTCCCACCACGAGGTGACCCCCTGAGCCTTGCTATTGGGTGATATGATGCTCTGTACAGTTAGTGGTCATGTATTCCCACCACGAGGTAACCCCCAAAGCCCTGGTATTGGGTGATATGAATGTGCTGTACAGTTAGTGGTCATGTCTTCCCACCACGAGATGACACCCTGAGCCCTGCAATTGGGTGATATGAAGGTGCTGTACAGTTTGTGGCCATGTCTTCCCACCACGAGGAGACCCCTTGAGCCCTGCTATTGGGTGATATGAATGTGCTGTACAGTAAGTGGTCATGTCTTCCACCACGAGGTGACCCCCTGAGCCCTGCAATTGGGTGATATGAATGCTCTGTACAGTTAGTGGTCATGTCTTCCCACCAAGAGGTGACCCCCTGAGCCCTGCTCTTGGGTGATATCAATGCTCTGTACAGTTAGTGGTCATGTTTCCCAACACGAGGTGACCCCCTGAGTCCTGCTATTGGGTGATATGCATGCCCTGTACAGTTAGTGGTGATGTCTTCCCAGCACGAGGTGACCCCCCTGAGCCCTGCTATTGGGTGATATGAATGCGCTGTACAGTTAGTGGTCATGTCTTCCCACCATGAGGTGACCCCCTGAGTCATGCTATTGGGTGATGTGAATGTGCAGTACAGTTAGTGGCCATGTCTTCCTACCATGAGCTGACCCACCTGAGCCCTGCTATTGGGTGATATGAATGCTCTGTACAGTTAGTGGTTATGTCTTCCCACCACGCGGTGACCCCCTGTGCCCTGCTATTGGGTGATATGAATGCTCTGTACAGTTAGTGGTCATGTCTTCCCACCACGATGTGACCCCCCTGAGCACTACAATTGGGTGATATGAAGACTCTGTACAGTTAGTGGTCATGTCTTCCCACCACGATGTGACCCCCTGAACCCAAGTATTGGGTGATATGATGCTCTGTACAGTTAGTGGTCATGTATTCCCACCACGAGGTGACCCCCTGAGCCTTGCTATTGGGTGCTATGAAGACTCTGTACAGTTAGTGGTCATGTGTTCCCACCACGAGGTGACCCCTTAAGCCCTGCTACTGGTTGATATGAAGGTGCTGTACAGTTAGTGGTCATGTCTTCCCACCTCGAGGTGACCCCCTGAGCCCTGCTATTGGGTGATATGAAGGTGCTGTACAGTAAGTGGTCATGTCTTCCCACCACAAGGTGACCCCCTGAGCCCTGCTATTGGGTGATATGAATGCTCTGTACAGTTAGTGGTCATGTCTTCCCACCACGATGTGACCCCCTGAGCCATGGTATTGGGTGATATGAAGACTCTGTACAGTTAGTGGTCATGTCTTCCCACCACGATGTGACCCCCCTGAGCCCTAGTATTGGGTGATATGATGCTCTGTACAATTAGTGGTCATGTCTTCCCACCACGATGTGACCCCCTGAGCCCTGCTATTGGGTGATATGAAGACTCTGTACAGTTAGTGGTCAAATGTTCCCACCACGAGGTGACCCCCTGAGCCCTGCTATTGGGTGATGTGAAGGTGCTGTACAGTTAGTGGTCATGTCTTCCCACCACAAGGTGACCCCGTGAGCCCTGCTATTGGGTGATATGAATGGTCTGTATAGTTAGTGGTCATGTCTTCCCACCACGAAGTGACCCCCTGAGTCCTAGTATTGGGTGATATGATGCTCTGTACAGTTAGTGGTCATGTCTTCCCACCACGATGTGACCCCCTGAGCCCTGCTATTGGGTGATATGAAGACTCTGTACAGTTAGTGGTCATGTGTTCCCCCCACGAGGTGACCCCCTGAACCCAGCAACTGGGTGATGTGAAGGTGCTGTACAGTTAGTGGTCATGTCTTCCCACCATGAGGTGACCTCCTAAGCCCTGCTATTGGGTGATATGAATGTGCTGTACAGTTCGTGGTCATGTCTTCCCATCACGAGATGACCCCCTAAGCCCTGGTATTGGGAGATATGAAGATTCTGTACAGTTAGTGGTCATGTGTTCCCACCATGAGGTGACCCCCTGAGTCCTGCTATTGGGTGATGTGAATGTGCTGTACAGTTAGTGGCCATGTCCTCCCACCATGAGGTGACCCCCTGAGTCCTGCTATTGGGTGATATGAAGGTGCTGTACAGTTAGTGGTCATGTCATCCCACCTCGAGGTGACCCCCTGAGCTCTGATATTGGGTGATATGAAGACTCTGTACAGTTAGTGGTCATGTGTTCCCAACACGAGGTGACCCCCTGAGCCCTGCTATTGCGTGATATGAATGTGCTGTACAGTTATTGGTCATGTCTTCCCACCACGAGGTGACCCCCTGAGCCCTGCTATTGGGTGATGTGAATGTGCTGTACAGTTAGTGGCCATGTCCTCCCACCACGAGGTGACCCCCTGAGCCCTGCTATTGGGTGATATGAATGCTCTGTACAGTTAGTGGTGATGTCTTCCCACCACGAGGTGACCCCCTGAGCCCTGCTATTGGGTGAAATGATTGTGCTGTACAGTTAGTGGTCATGTCTTCCCACCACGAGATAACCCCCTGAGCCCTGATATTGGGCGATATGAATGCTCTGTACAGTTAGTGGTCATGTCTTCCCACCACGAGATAACCCCCTGAGCCCTGCTATTTGGTGATATGAAGGTGCTGTACAGTTAGTGGTTATGTCTTCCCTCCACGAGGTGACCCCCCTGAGCACTGCTATTGGGTGATATGAATGTGCTGTACAGTGAGTGGTCATGTCTTCCCACCACGAGGTGACCCCCCTGAGCACTGCTATTGGGTGATATGAATGTGCTGTACAGTGAGTGGTCATGTGTTCCCTCCATGAGGTGACCCCCTGAGCCCTGGTATTGGGTGATATGAATGCTCTGTACAGTTAGTGGTCATTTCTTCCCACAATGAGGTGACCCCCTGAGCCCAGGTATTGGGTGATATGAATGCTCTGTACAGTTAGTGGTCATGTCTTCCCACCATGAGGTGACCCCCTGAGTCCTGCTATTGGGTGATGTGAATGTGCTGTACAGTTAGTGGCCATGTCTTCCCACCATGAGGTGACCCCCTGAGTCCTGCTATTGGGTGATATGAAGGTACTGTACAGTTAGTGGCCATGTCTTCTCACCACGAGGTGACCCCCTGAGTCCTGGTATTGGGTGATATGAATGCGCTGTACAGTTAGTGGCCATGTCTTCCCTCCACGAGGTGATGCCCCTGAGCCCTGCTATTGGGTGATATGAATGTGCTGTACAGTGAGTGGTCATGTCTTCCACCACGAGGTGACCCCCCTGAGCCCTGCAATTGGGTGATATGAATGCTCTGTACAGTTAGTGGTCATGTCTTCCCACCACGAGGTGACCCCCTGAGCCCTACTCTTGGGTGATATAAATGCTCTGTACAGTGAGTGGTCATGTCTTCCACCACGAGGTGACCCCCCTGAGCCCTGCAATTGGGTGATATGAATGCTCTGTACAGTTAGTGGTCATGTCTTCCCACCACGAGGTGACCCCCTGAGCCCTACTCTTGGGTGATATAAATGCTCTGTACAGTTAGTGGTCATGTTTCCACCACGAGGTGACCCCATGAGTCCTGCTATTGGGTGATATGAATGCTCTTTACAGTTAGTGTTGATGTCTTCCCACCATGAGATGACCCACTGAGCCCTGCTATTGCGTGATATGAATGTGCTGTAGAGTTAGTGTTCATGTATTCCCACCACGAGGTGACCCCCTGAGCCCTGATCTTGGGTGATATAAATGCTATGTACAGTTAGTGGTGATGTCTTCCCAGCACAAGGTGACCCCCCTGAGCCCTGCTATTGGGTGATATGAATGCGCTATACAGTTAGTGGTCATGTCTTCCCACCATGAGGTGACCCCCTGAGTCCTGCTATTATGTGATGTGAATGTGCTGTACAGTTAGTGGCCATGTCTTCCCACCATGAGCTGACCCACCTGAGCCCTGCTATTGGGTGATATGAATGCTCTGTACAGTTAGTGGTCATGTCTTCCCACCACAAGGTGACCCCCTAAGCCCTGCTATTGGGTGATATGAATGCTCTGTACAGTTAGTGGTCATGTCTTCCCACCACGAGGTGACCCCCTAAGCCCTGCTATTGGGTGATATGAATGCTCTGTACAGTTAGTGGTCATGTCTTCCCACCACGAGGTGACCCCCCTGAGCCCTGCTATTGGGTGATATGATGCTCTGTACAGTTAGTGGACATGTAATCCCACCACGAGGTGACCCCCCTGAATCCTGTTATTGGGTGATATGAATGCTCTGTACAGTTAGTGGTCATGTCTTCTCGCCACGAGGTGACCCCCTGAGCCCTGCTATTGGGTGATATGAATGCTCTGTACAGTTAGTGGCCATGTCTTCCCACCACGAGGTGACCCCCTTGAGCCCTGTTATTGGGTGATATGAATGTGCTGTACAGTTAGTGGTCATGTCTTCCCAGCATGAGGTGACCCCCTGAGCCCTGGTATTGAGTGATATGAATGCTCTGTACAGTTAGTGGTCATGTCTTCCCACCATGAGGTGACGCCCTGAGCCCTGGTATTGGGTGATATGAATGCTCTGTATAGTTAGTGGTCATGTCTTCCCACAACAAGGTGACCCCCCCTGAGCCCAGGTATTGGGTGATATGAAGGTGCTGCACAGTTAGTGGTCATGTCTTCCCACCATGAGGTGACCCCCTGAGCACTGCTATTGGGTGATATGATTGCGCTGTACAGTTAGTGGTCATGTTTACCGCCCACGAGGTGACCCCCTGAGCCCTGCTATTGGGTGATAAGAATGTGCTGTACAGTTAGGTGTCATGTCTTCCCACCACAAGGTGACCCCCTGAGCCCTGGTATTGGGTGATATGAATGCTCTGTACAGTTACTGGTCATGTGTTCCCACCACGAGGTGACCCCCTGAGCCCTGCTATTGCGTGATATGAATGTGCTGTACAGTTAGTGGTCATGTCTTCCCACCACGAGGTGACCCCCTGAGCCCTGCTATTGGGTGATATGAATGCTCTGTACAGTTAGTGGTGATGTCTTCCCACGATGAGGTGACCCCCTGAGCCATGCAATTGGGTGATATGAATGCGCAGTACAGTTAGTGGTCATGTCTTCCCACCAAGAGGTGACCCCCTGAGCCCTGGTATTGGGTGATATGAATGCTCTGTACAGTTAGTGGTCATGTCTTCCCACAATGAGGTGACCCCCTGAGCCCTGGTATTAGGTGATATGAATGCTCTGTACAGTTAGTGGTCATGTTTTCCCACCATGAGGTGACCCCCTGAGTCCTGCTATTGGTTGATTTGAATGTGCTGTACAGTTAGTGGCCATGTCTTCCCACCATGAGGTGACCACCTGAGTCCTGCTATTGGGTGATATGAAGGTGCTGTACAGTTAGTGGCCATGTCTTCCTACCACGAGGTGACCCCCTGAGTCCTGGTATTGGGTGATATGAATGCGCTGTACAGTTAGTGGTCATGTCTTCCCTGCATGAGGTGATGCCCACGAGCCCTGCTATTGGGTGATATGAATGCTTTTTACAGTTAGTGATCTCGTCTTCCCACCAAAAGGTGACCCCCTGAGCCCTGCTATTGGGTGATATGAATGCTTTGTACAGTTAGTGGTCATGTCTTCCCACCACAATGTGACCCCCTGAGCCCTAGTATTGGGTGATATGATGCTCTGTACAGTTAGTGGTCATGTCTTCCCACCACGATGTGACCCCCTGAGCCCTGCTATTGGGTGATATGAATACTCTGTACAGTTAGTGGTCATGTCTTCCCACCACGAGGTGACCCCCTGAGCCCTGCTATTGGGTGATATGAATGTGCTGTACAGTTAGTGGTCATGTCTTCCCACCATGAGGTGACCCCCTACGCCCTGCTATTGGGTGATATGAATGTGCTGTACAGTTAGTGGTCATGTCTTCCCATCACGAGGTGACCCCCTAAGCCCTGGTATTGGGTGATATGAATGTGCTGTACAGTTAGTGGTCATGTCTTCCTACCATGAGTTGTCCCCCTGAGCCCTGCATTGGGTGATATAAATGCTCTGTACAGTTAGTTGTCATGTCTTCCCACCACAAGGTGACCCCCTGAGCCCTGCTATTGGGTGATATGAATGCTCTGTATAGTTAGTGGTCATGTCTTCTCACCACGAGGTGACCCCCTGAGCCCTGGTATTGGGTGATATGAATGGTCTGTACAGTTAGTGGTCATGTCTTCCCACCACACAGTGACCCCCCCTGAGCCCTGCTATTGGGTTATATGAATGCTCTTTACAGTTAGTGGTCATGTCTTCCCACCATGAGGTGACCCCCTGAGCCCTGCTCTTGGGTGATATAAATGCTCTGTACAGTTAGTGGTCATGTCTTCCCAGCACGAAGTGACCACCCTGAGCCCTGCTATTGGGTGATATGAATGCGCTGTACAGTTAGTGGTCATGTCTTCCCACCATGAGGTGACCCCCTGAGCCCTGCTATTGGGTGATGTGAAGGTGCTGTACAGTTAGTGGTCATGTCTTCCCACCATGTGACCCCCTGAGCCCTGATATTGGGTGATATGAAGGTGCTGTACAGTTAGTGGTCATGTCTTCCCAGCATGAGGTGACCCCCTGAGCCCTGGTATTGAGTGATATGAATGCTCTGTGCAGTAAGTGGTCATGTCTTCCCACCATGAGGTGACACCCTGAGCCCTGGTATTGGGTGATATGAATGCTCTGTAAAGTTAGTGGTCATGTCTTCCCACCACAAGGTGACCCCCCTGAGCCCTGGTATTGGGTGATATGAAGGTGCTGCACAGTTAGTGGTCATGTCATCCCACCATGAGGTGACCCCCTGAGCACTGCTATTGGGTGATATGATTGCGCTGTACAGTTAGTGGTCATGTCTACCCCCCACGAGGTGACCCCCTGAGACCTGGTATTGGGTGATATGAATGCTCTGTACAGTTAGTGGTCATGTCTTCCCAACATGAGCTGACTCCCCTGAGCCCTGGTATTGGGTGATATGAAAGCTCTGTACAGTTAGTGGTCATGTCTTCCCACCACGAGGTGACCCCCTGAGCCCAGATATTGGGTGATATGAAGACTCTGTACAGTTAGTTGTCATGTGTTCCCACCATGAGGTGACCCCCTGAGCCCTGCTATTGCGTGATATGAATGTGCTGTACAGTTAGTGGTCATGTCTTCCCACCATGAGATGACCCCCTGAGCCCTCCTATTGCGTGATATGAATGTGCTGTAGAGTTATTGGTCATGTATTCCCACCACGAGGTGACCCCCTGAGCCCTGCTATTGGGTGATATGAATGCTCTGTACAGTTAGTGGTGATGTCTTCCCACCATGAGGTGACCCCCTGAGCCCTGCAATTGGGTGATATGATTGCGCTGTACAGTTAGTGGTCATGTCTTCCCACCATGAGGTGACCCCCTGAGCCCTGGTATTGGGTGATATGAATGCTCTGTACAGTTAGTGGTCATTTCTTCCCACAATGAGGTGACCCCCTGAGCCCTGCTATTGGGTGATATGAATGCTCTGTACAGTTAGTGTTCATGTCTTCCCACCATGAGGTGACCCCCTGAGTCCTGCTATTGGGTGATGTGAATGTGCTGTACATATGTGGCCATGTCTTCCCACCATGAGGTGACCCCCTGAGTCCTGCTATTGGGTGATATGAAGGTGCTGTACAGTTAGTGGCCATGTCTTCTCACCACGAGGTGACCCCCTGAGTCCTGGTATTGGGTGAATTGAAAGCGCTGTACAGTTAGTGGTCATGTCTTCCCTCCACGAGGTGACGCCCACGAGCCCTGCTATTGGGTGATATGAATTCACTGTACAGTTAGTGATCTCGTCTTCCCACCACAAGGTGACCCCCTTAGCTCTGCTATTGGGTGATATGAATGCTCTGTACAGTTAGTGGTCATGTCTTCCCACCACAATGTGACCCCATGAGCCATGGTATTGGGTGATATGAAGACACTGTACAGTTAGTGGTCATGTCTTCCCACCACGATGTGACCCCCTGAGCCCAAGTATTGGGTGATATGATGCTCTGTACAGTTAGTGGTCATGTATTCCCACCACGAGGTGACCCCCAGAGCCCTGCTATTGGGTGATATGAAGACTCTGTACAGTTAGTGGTCATGTGTTCCCACCACGAGGTGACCCCCTGAGCCCTGCTATTGGGTGATATGAAGGTTCTGTACAGTTAGTGGTCATGTCTTCCCACCATGAGGTGACCTCCTAAGCCCTGCTATTGGGTGATATGAATGTGCTGTACAGTTAGTGGTCATGTCTTCCCATCACGAGATGACCCCCTAAGCCCTGGTATTGGGTGATATGAATGTGCTGTACAGTTAGTGGTCATGTCTTCCCACCATGAGTTGTCCCCCTGAGCCCTGCATTGGGTGATATAAATGCTCTGTACAGTTAGTTGACATGTCTTCCCACCACGAGGAGACCCCCTGAGCCCTGATATTGGGTGATATGAAGACTCTGTACAGTTAGTGGTCATGTGTTCCCACCACGAGGTGACCCCCTGAGCCCTGCTATTGCGTGATATGAATGTGCTGTACAGTTATTGGTCATGTCTTCCCACCACGAGGTGACCCCCTGAGCCCTGCTATTGGGTGATATGAATGCACTTTACAGTTAGTGGTGATGTCGTCCCACCATGAGATGTCCCCCTGAGCCCTGCTATTGCGTGATATGAATGTGCTGTAGAGTTAGTGGTCATGTATTCCCACCACGAGGTGACCCCCTGAGCCCTGCTATTGGGTGATGTGAAGGTGCTGTACAGTTAGTGGTCATGTCTTCCCACAACAAGGTGACCCCGTGAGCCCTGCTATTGGGTGATATGAATGGTCTGTATAGTTAGTGGTCATGTTTTCTCACCACGAGTTGACCCCCTGAGCCCTGGTATTGGGTGATATGAATGGTCTGTACAGTTAGTGGTCATGTCTTCCCACCACACAGTGACCCCCCCTGAGCCGTGCTGTTGGGTGATATGAATGCTCTTTACAGTTAGTGGTCATGTCTTCCCACCATGAGGTGACCCCCTGAGCCCTGCTCTTGAGTGATATAAATGCTCTGTACAGTTAGTGGTCATGTCTTCCCAGCACGAAGTGACCCCCCTGAGCCCTGCTATTGGGTGATATGAATGCGCTGTACAGTTAGTGGTCATGTCTTCCCACCATGAGGTGACCCCCTGAGTCCTGCTATTCGGTGATGTGATGCTCTGTACAGTTAGTGGTTATGTCTTCCCACCACGAGGAGACTCCCTGAGTCCTGCTATTGGGTGATATGAATGCTCTGTACAGTTAGTGGCCATGTCTTCCCACCACGACGTGACCCCCTGAGCCCTGTTATTAGGTGATATGAATGTGCTGTACAGTTAGTGGTCATGTCTACCCACCAAGAGGTGACCCCCTGAGCCCTGCTATTGAGTGATATGAATGATCTGTACAGTTAGTGGTCATGTGTTCCCAGCACGAGGTGACCCCCTGAGCCCTGGTATTGGGTGATATGAAGACTCTATACAGTTAGTGGTCATGTGTTCCCACCACGAGGTGACCCCATGAGCCCTGCTATTGCTTGATATGAATGTGCTGTACAGTTAGTGGTCATGTCTTCCCACCACGAGGCGACCCCCTGAGCCCTGCTATTGGGTGATATGAATGCTCTTTACAGTTAGTGGTGATGTCTTCCCACCATGAGATGACCCCCTGAGCCCTGCTATTGCGTGATATGAATGTGCTGTAGAGTTAGTGGTCATGTATTCCCAACACGAGGTGACCCCCTGAGCCCTGCTATTGGGTGATATGAATGCTCTGTACAGTTAGTGGTGATGTCTTCCCACCATGAGGTGACCCCCTGAGCCCTGCAATTGGTTGATATGAATGCACTGTACATTTAGTGGTCATGTCTTCCCACCATGAGGTGACCCCCTGAGCCCTGGTATTGGGTGATATGAATGCTCTGTACAGTTAGTGGTCATTTCTTCCCACAATGAGGTGACCCCCTGAGCCCAGGTATTGGGTGATATGAATGCTCTGTACTGTTAGTGGTCATGTCTTCCCACCATGAGGTGACCCCCTGAGTCCTGCTATTGGGTGATATGAAGGTGCTGTACAGTTCGTGGCCATGTCTTCTCACCATGAGGTGACCCCATCAGCCCTGGTATTGGGTGATATGAATGCTCGGTACAGTTAGTGGTCATTTCTTCCCACAATGAGGTGACCCCCTGAGTCCTGCTATTGGGTGATGTGAATGTGCTGTACAGTTAGTGGCCATGTCCTCCCACCATGAGGTGACCCCCTGAGTCCTGCTATTGGGTGATATGAAGGTGCTGTACAGTTCGTGGCCATGTCTTCTCACCATGAGGTGACCCCCTGAGTCCTGGTATTGGGTGATATGAATGCGCTGTACAGTTAGTGGTCATGTCTTCCCTCCACGAGGTGACGCCCACGAGCCCTGCTATTGGGTGATATGAATTCGCTGTACAGTTAGTGATCTCGTTTTCCCACCTCAAGGTGACCCCCTGAGCCCTGCTTTTGGGTGATATGAATGTTCTGTACAGTTAGTGGTCATGTCTTCCCACCACGATGTGACCCCCTGAGTCCTTGTATTGGGTGATATGATGCTCTGTACAGTTAGTGGTCATGTCTTCCCACCACAATGTGACCCCCTGAGCCCTGCTATTGGGTGATATGAAGACTCTGTACAGTTAGTGGTCATGTGTTCCCACCACGAGGTGATCCCCTGAGCCCAGCAATTGGGTGATGTGAAGGTGCTGTACAGTTAGTGGTCATGTCTTCCCATCACGAGATGACCCCCTAAGCCCTGGTATTGGGAGATATGAAGATTCTGTACAGTTAGTGGTCATGTGTTCCCACCATGAGGTGACCCCCTGAGTCCTGCTATTGGGTGATGTGAATGTGCTGTACAGTTAGTGGCCATGTCCTCCCACCATGAGGTGACCCTCTGAGTCCTGCTATTGGGTGATATGAAGGTGCTGTACAGTTAGTGGTCATGTCTTCCCACCACGAGGTGACCCCCCTGAGCTCTGATATTGGGTGATATGAAGACTCTGTACAGTTAGTGGTCATGTGTTCCCACCACGAGGTGACCCCCTGAGCCCTGCTATTGCGTGATATGAATGTGCTGTACAGTTATTGGTCATGTCTTCCCACCACGAGGTGACCCCCTGAGCCCTGCTATTGGGTGATATGAATGCTCTTTACAGTTAGTGGTGATGTCGTCCCACCATGAGATGTCCCCCTGAGCCCTGCTATTGCGTGATATGAATGTGCTATAGAGTTAGTGGTCATGTATTCCCACCACGAGGTGACCCCCTGAGTCCTGCTATTGGGTGATGTGAAGGTGCTGTACAGTTAGTGGTCATGTCTTCCCATAACAAGGTGACCCCGTGAGCCCTGCTATTGGGTGATATGAATGGTCTGTATAGTTAGTGGTCATGTTTTCTCACCACGAGTTGACCCCCTGAGCCCTGGTATTGGGTGATATGAATGGTCTGTACAGTTAGTGGTCATGTCTTCCCACCACACAGTGACCCCCCCTGAGCCGTGCTGTTGGGTGATATGAATGCTCTTTACAGTTAGTGGTCATGTCTTCCCACCATGAGGTGACCCCCTGAGCCCTGCTCTTGGGTGATATAAATGCTCTGTACAGTTAGTGGTCATGTCTTCCCAGCACGAAGTGACCCCCCTGAGCCCTGCTATTGGGTGATATGAATGCGCTGTACAGTTAGTGGTCATGTCTTCCCACCATGAGGTGACCCCCTGAGTCCTGCTATTCGGTGATGTGATGCTCTGTACAGTTAGTGGTTATGTCTTCCCACCACGAGGAGACTCCCTGAGTCCTGCTATTGGGTGATATGAATGCTCTGTACAGTTAGTGGCCATGTCTTCCCACCACGACGTGACCCCCTGAGCCCTGTTATTGAGTGATATGAATGTGCTGTACAGTTAGTGGTCATGTCTACCCACCAAGAGGTGACCCCCTGAGCCCTGCTATTGAGTGATATGAATGATCTGTACAGTTAGTGGTCATGTATTCCCAGCACGAGGTGACCCCCTGAGCCCTGGTATTGAGTGATAAGAATGCTCTGTGCAGTTAGTGGTCATGTCTTCCCACCATGAGGTGACACCCTGAGCCCAGGTATTGGGTGATATGAAAGCTCTGTACAGTTAGTGGTCATGTCTTCCCACCACGAGGTGACCCCCCTGAGCTCTGATATTGGGTGATATGAAGACTCTATACAGTTAGTGGTCATGTGTTCCCACCACGAGGTGACCCCATGAGCCCTGCTATTGCTTGATATGAATGTGCTGTACAGTTAGTGGTCATGTCTTCCCACCACGAGGCGACCCCCTGAGCCCTGCTATTGGGTGATATGAATGCTCTTTACAGTTAGTGGTGATGTCTTCCCACCATGAGATGACCCCCTGAGCCCTGCTATTGCGTGATATGAATGTGCTGTAGAGTTAGTGGTCATGTATTCCCAACACGAGGTGACCCCCTGAGCCCTGCTATTGGGTGATATGAATGCTCTGTACAGTTAGTGGTGATGTCTTCCCACCATGAGGTGACCCCCTGAGCCCTGCAATTGGTTGATATGAATGCACTGTACAGTTAGTGGTCATGTCTTCCCACCATGAGGTGACCCCCTGAGCCCTGGTATTGGGTGATATGAATGCTCTGTACAGTTAGTGGTCATTTCTTCCCACAATGAGGTGACCCCCTGAGCCCAGGTATTGGGTGATATGAATGCTCTGTACTGTTAGTGGTCATGTCTTCCCACCATGAGGTGACCCCCTGAGTCCTGCTATTGGGTGATATGAAGGTGCTGTACAGTTCGTGGCCATGTCTTCTCACCATGAGGTGACCCCATCAGCCCTGGTATTGGGTGATATGAATGCTCGGTACAGTTAGTGGTCATTTCTTCCCACAATGAGGTGACCCCCTGAGTCCTGCTATTGGGTGATGTGAATGTGCTGTACAGTTAGTGGCCATGTCCTCCCACCATGAGGTGACCCCCTGAGTCCTGCTATTGGGTGATATGAAGGTGCTGTACAGTTCGTGGCCATGTCTTCTCACCATGAGGTGACCCCCTGAGTCCTGGTATTGGGTGATATGAATGCGCTGTACAGTTAGTGGTCATGTCTTCCCTCCACGAGGTGACGCCCACGAGCCCTGCTATTGGGTGATATGAATTCGCTGTACAGTTAGTGATCTCGTTTTCCCACCTCAAGGTGACCCCCTGAGCCCTGCTTTTGGGTGATATGAATGCTCTGTACAGTTAGTGGTGATGTCTTCCCACCACGATGTGACCCCCTGAGTCCTAGTATTGGGTGATATGATGCTCTGTACAGTTAGTGGTCATGTCTTCCCACCACGATGTGACCCCCTGAGCCCTGCTATTGGGTGATATGAAGACTCTGTACAGTTAGTGGTCATGTGTTCCCACCACGAGGTGATCCCCTGAGCCCAGCAATTGGGTGATGTGAAGGTGCTGTACAGTTAGTGGTCATGTCTTCCCATCACGAGATGACCCCCTAAGCCCTGGTATTGGGAGATATGAAGATTCTGTACAGTTAGTGGTCATGTGTTCCCACCATGAGGTGACCCCCTGAGTCCTGCTATTGGGTGATGTGAATGTGCTGTACTGTTAGTGGCCATGTCCTCCCACCATGAGGTGACCCTCTGAGTCCTGCTATTGGGTGATATGAAGGTGCTGTACAGTTAGTGGTCATGTCTTCCCACCACGAGGTGACCCCATGAGCTCTGATATTGGGTGATATGAAGACTCTGTACAGTTAGTGGTCATGTGTTCCCACCACGAGGTGACCCCCTGAGCCCTGCTATTGCGTGATATGAATGTGCTGTACAGTTATTGGTCATGTCTTCCCACCACGAGGTGACCCCCTGAGCCCTGCTATTGGGTGATATGAATGCTCTTTACAGTTAGTGGTGATGTCGTCCCACCATGAGATGTCCCCCTGAGCCCTGCTATTGCGTGATATGAATGTGCTGTAGAGTTAGTGGTCATGTATTCCCACCACGAGGTGACCCCCTGAGCCCTGCTATTGGGTGATGTGAAGGTGCTGTACAGTTAGTGGTCATGTCTTCCCACAACAAGGTGACCCCGTGAGCCCTGCTATTGGGTGATATGAATGGTTTGTATAGTTAGTGGTCATGTTTTCTCACCACGAGTTGACCCCCTGAGCCCTGGTATTGGGTGATATGAATGGTCTGTACAGTTAGTGGTCATGTCTTCCCACCACACAGTGACCCCCCCTGAGCCGTGCTGTTGGGTGATATGAATGCTCTTTACAGTTAGTGGTCATGTCTTCCCACCATGAGGTGACCCCCTGAGCCCTGCTCTTGGGTGATATAAATGCTCTGTACAGTTAGTGGTCATGTCTTCCCACCATGAGGTGACCCCCTGAGTCCTGCTATTCGGTGATGTGATGCTCTGTACAGTTAGTGGTTATGTCTTCCCACCACGAGGAGACTCCCTGAGTCCTGCTATTGGGTGATATGAATGCTCTGTACAGTTAGTGGCCATGTCTTCCCACCACGACGTGACCCCCTGAGCCCTGTTATTGGGTGATATGAATGTGCTGTACAGTTAGTGGTCATGTCTACCCACCAAGAGGTGACCCCCTGAGCCCTGCTATTGGGTGATATGAAAGCTCTGTACAGTTAGTGGTCATGTCTTCCCACCACGAGGTGACCCCCCTGAGCTCTGATATTGGGTGATATGAAGACTCTATACAGTTAGTGGTCATGTGTTCCCACCACGAGGTGACCCCATGAGCCCTGCTATTGCTTGATATGAATGTGCTGTACAGTTAGTGGTCATGTCTTCCCACCACGAGGCGACCCCCTGAGCCCTGCTATTGGGTGATATGAATGCTCTTTACAGTTAGTGGTGATGTCTTCCCACCATGAGATGACCCCCTAAGCCCTGCTATTGCGTGATATGAATGTGCTGTAGAGTTAGTGGTCATGTATTCCCAACACGAGGTGACCCCCTGAGCCCTGCTATTGGGTGATATGAATGCTCTGTACAGTTAGTGGTGATGTCTTCCCACCATGAGGTGACCCCCTGAGCCCTGCAATTGGTTGATATGAATGCACTGTACAGTTAGTGGTCATGTCTTCCCACCATGAGGTGACCCCCTGAGCCCTGGTATTGGGTGATATGAATGCTCTGTACAGTTAGTGGTCATTTCTTCCCACAAGGAGGTGACCCCCTGAGCCCAGGTATTGGGTGATATGAATGCTCTGTACTGTTAGTGGTCATGTCTTCCCACCATGAGGTGACCCCCTGAGTCCTGCTATTGGGTGATATGAAGGTGCTGTACAGTTCGTGGCCATGTCTTCTCACCATGAGGTGACCCCATCAGCCCTGGTATTGGGTGATATGAATGCTCGGTACAGTTAGTGGTCATTTCTTCCCACAATGAGGTGACCCCCTGAGTCCTGCTATTGGGTGATGTGAATGTGCTGTACAGTTAGTGGCCATGTCCTCCCACCATGAGGTGACCCCATGAGCTCTGATATTGGGTGATATGAAGACTCTGTACAGTTAGTGGTCATGTGTTCCCACCACGAGGTGACCCCCTGAGCCCTGCTATTGCGTGATATGAATGTGCTGTTCAGTTATTGGTCATGTCTTCCCACCACGAGGTGACCCCCTGAGCCCTGCTATTGGGTGATATGAATGCTCTTTACAGTTAGTGGTGATGTCGTCCCACCATGAGATGTCCCCCTGAGCCCTGCTATTGCGTGATATGAATGTGCTGTAGAGTTAGTGGTCATGAATTCCCACCACGAGGTGACTCCCTGAGCCCTGCTATTGGGTGATATGAATGCTCTGTACAGTTAGTGGTGATGTCTTCCCACCATGAGGTGACCCCCTGAGCCCTGGTATTGGGTGATATGAAGGCGCTGTACAGTTAGTGGTCATGTCTTCCCACCATGAGGTGACCCCCTGAGCCCTGGTATTGGGTGAAATGAATGCTCTGTACAGTTAGTTGTCATGTCTTCCCTCCACAAGGTGACCCCGTGAGCCCTGCTATTGGGTGATATGAATGCTCTGTATAGTTAATGGTCATGTCTTCTCACCACGAGTTGACCCCCTGAGCCCTGGTATTGGGTGATATGAATGGTCTGTACAGTTAGTGGTCATGTCTTCCCACCACACAGTGACCACCCCTGAGCCCTGCTATTGGGTGATATGAATGCTCTTTACAGTTAGTGGTCATGTCTTCCCACCATGAGGTGACCCCCTGAGCCCTGCTCTTGGGTGATATAAATGCTCTGTACAGTTAGTGGTCATGTCTTCCCAGCACGAAGTGACCCCCCTGAGCCCTGCTATTGGGTGATATGAATGCTCTGTACAGTTAGTGGCCATGTCTTCCCACCATGAGGTGACCCCCTGAGTCCTGCTATTGGGTGATGTGATGCTCTGTACAGTTAGTGGTTATGTCTTCCCACCACGAGGAGACTCCCTGAGTCCTGCTATTGGGTGATATGAATGCTCTGTACAGTTAGTGGCCATGTCTTCCCACCACGAGGTGACCCCCTGAGCCCTGTTATTGGGTGATATGAATGTGCTGTACAGTTAGTGTTCATGTCTACCCACCATGAGGTGACCCCCTGAGCCCTGCTATTGAGTGATATGAATGCTCTGTACAGTTTGTGGCCATGTCTTCCCACCACGAGGTGACCCCCTTGAGCCCTGTTATTGGGTGATATGACCACTAACTGTACAGCAAATTCATATCACCCAATAACAGGGCTCAAGGGGGTCACCTCGTGGAGGGAAGACATGACCACTAACTGTACAGCAAATTCGTGTCTTCTCTCTACGAGGTGACCCCCTGAGCCCTGCTACTGGGTGATATGAAGGTGCTGTACAGTTAGTGGTCATTTCTTCCCACCATGTGACCCCCTGAGCCCTGATATTGGGTGATATGAAGGTGCTGTACAGTTAGTGGTCATGTCTTCCCAGCATGAGTTGACCCCCTGAGCCCTGGTATTGAGTGATAAGAATGCTCTGTGCAGTTAGAGGTCATGTCTTCCCACCATGAGGTGACACCCTGAGCCCTGGTATTGGGTGATATGAATGCTCTGTAAAGTTAGTGGTCGTGTCTTCCCACCACAAGGTGACCACCCTGAGCCCTGGTATTCGGTGATATGAAGGTGCTGCACAGTTAGTGGTCATGTCTTCCCACCATGAGGTGACCCCCTGAGCACTGCTATTGGGTGATATGATTGCGCTGTACAGTTAGTGGTCATGTCTACCCCCCACGAGGTGACCCCCTGAGCCCTGGTAATGGGTGATATGAATGCTCTGTACAGTTAGTGGTCATGTCTTCCCAACATGAGCTGACTCCCCTGAGCCCTGGTATTGGGTGATATGAAAGCTCTGTACAGTTAGTGGTCATGTCTTCCCACCACGAGGTGACCCCCTGAGCTCTGATATTGGGTGATATGAAGACTCTGTACAGTTAGTGGTCATGTGTTCCCACCACGAGGTGACCCCCTGAGCCGTGCTATTGCGTGATATGAATGTGCTGTACAGTTAGTGGTCATGTCTTCCCACCACGAGGTGACCCCCTGAGCCCTGCTATTGGGTGATATGAATGCTCTTTACAGTTAGTGGTCATTTCTTCCCACAATGAGATGACCCCCTGAGCCCTGCTATTGCGTGATATGAATGTGCTGTAGAGTTAGTGGTCATGTATTCCCACCACGAGGTGACCCCCTGAGCCCTGCTATTGGGTGATATGAATGCTCTGTACAGTTAGTGGTGATGTCTTCCCACCATGAGGTGACCCCCTGAGCCCTGCAATTGGTTGATATGAATGCGCTGTACAGTTAGTGGTCATGTCTACCCACCATGAGGTGACCCCCTGAGCCCTGGTATTGGGTGATATGAATGCTCTGGACAGTTAGTGGTCATTTCTTCCCACAATGAGGTGACCCCCTGAGCCCAGGTATTGGGTGATATGAATGCTCTGTACAGTTAGTGGTCATGTCTTCCCACCATGAGGTGACCCCCTGAGTCCTGCTATTGGGTGATGTGAATGTGCTGTACAGTTAGTGGCCATGTCCTCCCACCATGAGGTGACCCCTTGAGTCCTGGTATTGGGTGATATGAATGCGCTGTACAGTTAGTGGTCATGTCTTCCCTCCACGAGGTGACGCCCACGAGCCCTGCTATTGGGTGATATGAATTCGCTGTACAGTTAGTGATCTCGTCTTCCCACCACAAGGTGACCCCCTGAGCCCTGCTATTGGGTGATATGAATGCTCTGTACAGTTAGTGGTCATGTCTTCCCACCATGAGGTGACCCCCTGAGCCTTGCTATTGGGTGATATGATGCTCTGTACAGTTAGTGGTCATGTATTCCCACCACGAGGTAACCCCCAAAGCCCTGGTATTGGGTGATATGAATGTGCTGTACAGTTAGTGGTCATGTCTTCCCACCACGAGATGACACCCTGAGCCCTGCAATTGGGTGATATGAAGGTGCTGTACAGTTTGTGGCCATGTCTTCCCACCACGAGGAGACCCCTTGAGCCCTGCTATTGGGTGATATGAATGTGCTGTACAGTAAGTGGTCATGTCTTCCACCACGAGGTGACCCCCTGAGCCCTGCAATTGGGTGATATGAATGCTCTGTACAGTTAGTGGTCATGTCTTCCCACCAAGAGGTGACCCCCTGAGCCCTGCTCTTGGGTGATATCAATGCTCTGTACAGTTAGTGGTCATGTTTCCCAACACGAGGTGACCCCCTGAGTCCTGCTATTGGGTGATATGCATGCCCTGTACAGTTAGTGGTGATGTCTTCCCAGCACGAGGTGACCCCCCTGAGCCCTGCTATTGGGTGATATGAATGCGCTGTACAGTTAGTGGTCATGTCTTCCCACCATGAGGTGACCCCCTGAGTCATGCTATTGGGTGATGTGAATGTGCAGTACAGTTAGTGGCCATGTCTTCCTACCATGAGCTGACCCACCTGAGCCCTGCTATTGGCTGATATGAATGCTCTGTACAGTTAGTGGTTATGTCTTCCCACCACGCGGTGACCCCCTGTGCCCTGCTATTGGGTGATATGAATGCTCTGTACAGTTAGTGGTCATGTCTTCCCACCACGAGGTGACCCCCTGTGCCCTGCTATTGGGTGATTTGAATGTGCTTTACAGTTAGTGGTGATGTCTTCCCACCACGAGGTGACCCCCCTGAGCACTACAATTGGGTGATATGAAGACTCTGTACAGTTAGTGGTCATGTCTTCCCACCACGATGTGACCCCCTGAACCCAAGTATTGGGTGATATGATGCTCTGTACAGTTAGTGGTCATGTATTCCCACCACGAGGTGACCCCCTGAGCCTTGCTATTGGGTGCTATGAAGACTCTGTACAGTTAGTGGTCATGTGTTCCCACCACGAGGTGACCCCTTAAGCCCTGCTACTGGTTGATATGAAGGTGCTGTACAGTTAGTGGTCATGTCTTCCCACCTCGAGGTGACCCCCTGAGCCCTGCTATTGGGTGATATGAAGGTGCTGTACAGTAAGTGGTCATGTCTTCCCACCACAAGGTGACCCCCTGAGCCCTGCTATTGGGTGATATGAATGCTCTGTACAGTTAGTGGTCATGTCTTCCCACCACGATGTGACCCCCTGAGCCATGGTATTGGGTGATATGAAGACTCTGTACAGTTAGTGGTCATGTCTTCCCACCACGATGTGACCCCCCTGAGCCCTAGTATTGGGTGATATGATGCTCTGTACAATTAGTGGTCATGTCTTCCCACCACGATGTGACCCCCTGAGCCCTGCTATTGGGTGATATGAAGACTCTGTACAGTTAGTGGTCAAATGTTCCCACCACGAGGTGACCCCCTGAGCCCTGCTATTGGGTGATGTGAAGGTGCTGTACAGTTAGTGGTCATGTCTTCCCACCACAAGGTGACCCCGTGAGCCCTGCTATTGGGTGATATGAATGGTCTGTATAGTTAGTGGTCATGTTTTCTCACCACGAGTTGACCCCCTGAGCCCTGGTATTGGGTGATATGAATGGTCTGTACAGTTAGTGGTCATGTCTTCCCACCACACAGTGACCCCCCCTGAGCCGTGCTGTTGGGTGATATGAATGCTCTTTACAGTTAGTGGTCATGTCTTCCCACCATGAGGTGACCCCATGAGCCCTGCTCTTGGGTGATATAAATGCTCTGTACAGTTAGTGGTCATGTCTTCCCAGCACGAAGTGACCACCCTGAGCCCAGGTATTGGGTGATATGAAAGCTCTGTACAGTTAGTGGTCATGACTTCCCACCACGAGGTGACCCCCCAGAGCTCTGATATTGGGTGATATGAAGACTCTATACAGTTAGTGGTCATGTGTTCCCACCACGAGGTGACCCCATGAGCCCTGCTATTGCTTGATATGAATGTGCTGTACAGTTAGTGGTCATGTCTTCCCACCACGAGGCGACCCCCTGAGCCCTGCTATTGGGTGATATGAATGCTCTGGACAGTTAGTGGTCATTTCTTCCCACAATGAGGTGACCCCCTGAGCCCAGGTATTGGGTGATATGAATGCTCTGTACAGTTAGTGGTCATGTCTTCCCACCATGAGGTGACCCCCTGAGTCCTGCTATTGGGTGATGTGAATGTGCTGTACAGTTAGTGGCCATGTCCTCCCACCATGAGGTGACCCCTTGAGTCCTGGTATTGGGTGATATGAATGCGCTGTACAGTTAGTGGTCATGTCTTCCCTCCACGAGGTGACGCCCACGAGCCCTGCTATTGGGTGATATGAATTCGCTGTACAGTTAGTGATCTCGTCTTCCCACCACAAGGTGACCCCCTGAGCCCTGCTATTGGGTGATATGAATGCTCTGTACAGTTAGTGGTCATGTCTTCCCACCACGAGGTGACCCCCTGAGCCTTGCTATTGGGTGATATGATGCTCTGTACAGTTAGTGGTCATGTATTCCCACCACGAGGTAACCCCCAAAGCCCTGGTATTGGGTGATATGAATGTGCTGTACAGTTAGTGGTCATGTCTTCCCACCACGAGATGACACCCTGAGCCCTGCAATTGGGTGATATGAAGGTGCTGTACAGTTTGTGGCCATGTCTTCCCACCACGAGGAGACCCCTTGAGCCCTGCTATTGGGTGATATGAATGTGCTGTACAGTAAGTGGTCATGTCTTCCACCACGAGGTGACCCCCTGAGCCCTGCAATTGGGTGATATGAATGCTCTGTACAGTTAGTGGTCATGTCTTCCCACCAAGAGGTGACCCCCTGAGCCCTGCTCTTGGGTGATATCAATGCTCTGTACAGTTAGTGGTCATGTTTCCCAACACGAGGTGACCCCCTGAGTCCTGCTATTGGGTGATATGCATGCCCTGTACAGTTAGTGGTGATGTCTTCCCAGCACGAGGTGACCCCCCTGAGCCCTGCTATTGGGTGATATGAATGCGCTGTACAGTTAGTGGTCATGTCTTCCCACCATGAGGTGACCCCCTGAGTCATGCTATTGGGTGATGTGAATGTGCAGTACAGTTAGTGGCCATGTCTTCCTACCATGAGCTGACCCACCTGAGCCCTGCTATTGGGTGATATGAATGCTCTGTACAGTTAGTGGTTATGTCTTCCCACCACGCGGTGACCCCCTGTGCCCTGCTATTGGGTGATATGAATGCTCTGTACAGTTAGTGGTCATGTCTTCCCACCACGATGTGACCCCCCTGAGCACTACAATTGGGTGATATGAAGACTCTGTACAGTTAGTGGTCATGTCTTCCCACCACGATGTGACCCCCTGAACCCAAGTATTGGGTGATATGATGCTCTGTACAGTTAGTGGTCATGTATTCCCACCACGAGGTGACCCCCTGAGCCTTGCTATTGGGTGCTATGAAGACTCTGTACAGTTAGTGGTCATGTGTTCCCACCACGAGGTGACCCCTTAAGCCCTGCTACTGGTTGATATGAAGGTGCTGTACAGTTAGTGGTCATGTCTTCCCACCTCGAGGTGACCCCCTGAGCCCTGCTATTGGGTGATATGAAGGTGCTGTACAGTAAGTGGTCATGTCTTCCCACCACAAGGTGACCCCCTGAGCCCTGCTATTGGGTGATATGAATGCTCTGTACAGTTAGTGGTCATGTCTTCCCACCACGATGTGACCCCCTGAGCCATGGTATTGGGTGATATGAAGACTCTGTACAGTTAGTGGTCATGCCTTCCCACCACGATGTGACCCCCCTGAGCCCTAGTATTGGGTGATATGATGCTCTGTACAATTAGTGGTCATGTCTTCCCACCACGATGTGACCCCCTGAGCCCTGCTATTGGGTGATATGAAGACTCTGTACAGTTAGTGGTCAAATGTTCCCACCACGAGGTGACCCCCTGAGCCCTGCTATTGGGTGATGTGAAGGTGCTGTACAGTTAGTGGTCATGTCTTCCCACCACAAGGTGACCCCGTGAGCCCTGCTATTGGGTGATATGAATGGTCTGTATAGTTAGTGGTCATGTCTTCCCACCACGAAGTGACCCCCTGAGTCCTAGTATTGGGTGATATGATGCTCTGTACAGTTAGTGGTCATGTCTTCCCACCACGATGTGACCCCCTGAGCCCTGCTATTGGGTGATATGAAGACTCTGTACAGTTAGTGGTCATGTGTTCCCCCCACGAGGTGACCCCCTGAACCCAGCAACTGGGTGATGTGAAGGTGCTGTACAGTTAGTGGTCATGTCTTCCCACCATGAGGTGACCTCCTAAGCCCTGCTATTGGGTGATATGAATGTGCTGTACAGTTCGTGGTCATGTCTTCCCATCACGAGATGACCCCCTAAGCCCTGGTATTGGGAGATATGAAGATTCTGTACAGTTAGTGGTCATGTGTTCCCACCATGAGGTGACCCCCTGAGTCCTGCTATTGGGTGATGTGAATGTGCTGTACAGTTAGTGGCCATGTCCTCCCACCATGAGGTGACCCCCTGAGTCCTGCTATTGGGTGATATGAAGGTGCTGTACAGTTAGTGGTCATGTCATCCCACCTCGAGGTGACCCCCTGAGCTCTGATATTGGGTGATATGAAGACTCTGTACAGTTAGTGGTCATGTGTTCCCAACACGAGGTGACCCCCTGAGCCCTGCTATTGCGTGATATGAATGTGCTGTACAGTTATTGGTCATGTCTTCCCACCACGAGGTGACCCCCTGAGCCCTGCTATTGGGTGATGTGAATGTGCTGTACAGTTAGTGGCCATGTCCTCCCACCACGAGGTGACCCCCTGAGCCCTGCTATTGGGTGATATGAATGCTCTGTACAGTTAGTGGTGATGTCTTCCCACCACGAGGTGACCCCCTGAGCCCTGCTATTGGGTGAAATGATTGTGCTGTACAGTTAGTGGTCATGTCTTCCCACCACGAGATAACCCCCTGAGCCCTGATATTGGGCGATATGAATGCTCTGTACAGTTAGTGGTCATGTCTTCCCACCACGAGATAACCCCCTGAGCCCTGCTATTGGGTGATATGAAGGTGCTGTACAGTTAGTGGTTATGTCTTCCCTCCACGAGGTGACCCCCCTGAGCACTGCTTTGGGTGATATGAATGTGCTGTACAGTGAGTGGTCATGTCTTCCCACCACGAGGTGACCCCCCTGAGCACTGCTATTGGGTGATATGAATGTGCTGTACAGTGAGTGGTCATGTGTTCCCTCCATGAGGTGACCCCCTGAGCCCTGGTATTGGGTGATATGAATGCTCTGTACAGTTAGTGGTCATTTCTTCCCACAATGAGGTGACCCCCTGAGCCCAGGTATTGGGTGATATGAATGCTCTGTACAGTTAGTGGTCATGTCTTCCCACCATGAGGTGACCCCCTGAGTCCTGCTATTGGGTGATGTGAATGTGCTGTACAGTTAGTGGCCATGTCTTCCCACCATGAGGTGACCCCCTGAGTCCTGCTATTGGGTGATATGAAGGTACTGTACAGTTAGTGGCCATGTCTTCTCACCACGAGGTGACCCCCTGAGTCCTGGTATTGGGTGATATGAATGCGCTGTACAGTTAGTGGTCATGTCTTCCCTCCACGAGGTGATGCCCCTGAGCCCTGCTATTGGGTGATATGAATGTGCTGTACAGTGAGTGGTCATGTCTTCCACCACGAGGTGACCCCCCTGAGCCCTGCAATTGGGTGATATGAATGCTCTGTACAGTTAGTGGTCATGTCTTCCCACCACGAGGTGACCCCCTGAGCCCTACTCTTGGGTGATATAAATGCTCTGTACAGTGAGTGGTCATGTCTTCCACCACGAGGTGACCCCCCTGAGCCCTGCAATTGGGTGATATGAATGCTCTGTACAGTTAGTGGTCATGTCTTCCCACCACGAGGTGACTCCCTGAGCCCTACTCTTGGGTGATATAAATGCTCTGTACAGTTAGTGGTCATGTTTCCACCACGAGGTGACCCCATGAGTCCTGCTATTGGGTGATATGAATGCTCTTTACAGTTAGTGTTGATGTCTTCCCACCATGAGATGACCCACTGAGCCCTGCTATTGCGTGATATGAATGTGCTGTAGAGTTAGTGTTCATGTATTCCCACCACGAGGTGACCCCCTGAGCCCTGATCTTGGGTGATATAAATGCTATGTACAGTTAGTGGTGATGTCTTCCCAGCACAAGGTGACCCCCCTGAGCCCTGCTATTGGGTGATATGAATGCGCTATACAGTTAGTGGTCATGTCTTCCCACCATGAGGTGACCCCCTGAGTCCTGCTATTATGTGATGTGAATGTGCTGTACAGTTAGTGGCCATGTCTTCCCACCATGAGCTGACCCACCTGAGCCCTGCTATTGGGTGATATGAATGCTCTGTACAGTTAGTGGTCATGTCTTCCCACCACAAGGTGACCCCCTAAGCCCTGCTATTGGGTGATATGAATGCTCTGTACAGTTAGTGGTCATGTCTTCCCACCACGAGGTGACCCCCTAAGCCCTGCTATTGGGTGATATGAATGCTCTGTACAGTTAGTGGTCATGTCTTCCCACCACGAGGTGACCCCCCTGAGCCCTGCTATTGGGTGATATGATGCTCTGTACAGTTAGTGGACATGTAATCCCACCACGAGGTGACCCCCCTAAATCCTGTTATTGGGTGATATGAATGCTCTGTACAGTTAGTGGTCATGTCTTCTCGCCACGAGGTGACCCCCTGAGCCCTGCTATTGGGTGATATGAATGCTCTGTACAGTTAGTGGCCATGTCTTCCCACCACGAGGTGACCCCCTTGAGCCCTGTTATTGGGTGATATGAATGTGCTGTACAGTTAGTGGTCATGTCTTCCCAGCATGAGGTGACCCCCTGAGCCCTGGTATTGAGTGATATGAATGCTCTGTACAGTTAGTGGTCATGTCTTCCCACCATGAGGTGACGCCCTGAGCCCTGGTATTGGGTGATATGAATGCTCTGTATAGTTAGTGGTCATGTCTTCCCACAACAAGGTGACCCCCCCTGAGCCCAGGTATTGGGTGATATGAAGGTGCTGCACAGTTAGTGGTCATGTCTTCCCACCATGAGGTGACCCCCTGAGCACTGCTATTGGGTGATATGATTGCGCTGTACAGTTAGTGGTCATGTTTACCGCCCACGAGGTGACCCCCTGAGCCCTGCTATTGGGTGATAAGAATGTGCTGTACAGTTAGGTGTCATGTCTTCCCACCACAAGGTGACCCCCTGAGCCCTGGTATTGGGTGATATGAATGCTCTGTACAGTTACTGGTCATGTGTTCCCACCACGAGGTGACCCCCTGAGCCCTGCTATTGCGTGATATGAATGTGCTGTACAGTTAGTGGTCATGTCTTCCCACCACGAGGTGACCCCCTGAGCCCTGCTATTGGGTGATATGAATGCTCTGTACAGTTAGTGGTGATGTCTTCCCACGATGAGGTGACCCCCTGAGCCATGCAATTGGGTGATATGAATGCGCAGTACAGTTAGTGGTCATGTCTTCCCACCAAGAGGTGACCCCCTGAGCCCTGGTATTGGGTGATATGAATGCTCTGTACAGTTAGTGGTCATGTCTTCCCACAATGAGGTGACCCCCTGAGCCCTGGTATTAGGTGATATGAATGCTCTGTACAGTTAGTGGTCATGTTTTCCCACCATGAGGTGACCCCCTGAGTCCTGCTATTGGTTGATTTGAATGTGCTGTACAGTTAGTGGCCATGTCTTCCCACCATGAGGTGACCACCTGAGTCCTGCTATTGGGTGATATGAAGGTGCTGTACAGTTAGTGGCCATGTCTTCCTACCACGAGGTGACCCCCTGAGTCCTGGTATTGGGTGATATGAATGCGCTGTACAGTTAGTGGTCATGTCTTCCCTGCATGAGGTGATGCCCACGAGCCCTGCTATTGGGTGATATGAATGCTTTTTACAGTTAGTGATCTCGTCTTCCCACCAAAAGGTGACCCCCTGAGCCCTGCTATTGGGTGATATGAATGCTTTGTACAGTTAGTGGTCATGTCTTCCCACCACAATGTGACCCCCTGAGCCCTAGTATTGGGTGATATGATGCTCTGTACAGTTAGTGGTCATGTCTTCCCACCACGATGTGACCCCCTGAGCCCTGCTATTGGGTGATATGAATACTCTGTACAGTTAGTGGTCATGTCTTCCCACCACGAGGTGACCCCCTGAGCCCTGCTATTGGGTGATATGAATGTGCTGTACAGTTAGTGGTCATGTCTTCCCACCATGAGGTGACCCCCTACGCCCTGCTATTGGGTGATATGAATGTGCTGTACAGTTAGTGGTCATGTCTTCCCATCACGAGGTGACCCCCTAAGCCCTGGTATTGGGTGATATGAATGTGCTGTACAGTTAGTGGTCATGTCTTCCTACCATGAGTTGTCCCCCTGAGCCCTGCATTGGGTGATATAAATGCTCTGTACAGTTAGTTGTCATGTCTTCCCACCACAAGGTGACCCCCTGAGCCCTGCTATTGGGTGATATGAATGCTCTGTATAGTTAGTGGTCATGTCTTCTCACCACGAGGTGACCCCCTGAGCCCTGGTATTGGGTGATATGAATGGTCTGTACAGTTAGTGGTCATGTCTTCCCACCACACAGTGACCCCCCCTGAGCCCTGCTATTGGGTTATATGAATGCTCTTTACAGTTAGTGGTCATGTCTTCCCACCATGAGGTGACCCCCTGAGCCCTGCTCTTGGGTGATATAAATGCTCTGTACAGTTAGTGGTCATGTCTTCCCAGCACAAAGTGACCACCCTGAGCCCTGCTATTGGGTGATATGAATGCGCTGTACAGTTAGTGGTCATGTCTTCCCACCATGAGGTGACCCCCTGAGCCCTGCTATTGGGTGATGTGAAGGTGCTGTACAGTTAGTGGTCATGTCTTCCCACCATGTGACCCCCTGAGCCCTGATATTGGGTGATATGAAGGTGCTGTACAGTTAGTGGTCATGTCTTCCCAGCATGAGGTGACCCCCTGAGCCCTGGTATTGAGTGATATGAATGCTCTGTGCAGTAAGTGGTCATGTCTTCCCACCATGAGGTGACACCCTGAGCCCTGGTATTGGGTGATATGAATGCTCTGTAAAGTTAGTGGTCATGTCTTCCCACCACAAGGTGACCCCCCTGAGCCCTGGTATTGGGTGATATGAAGGTGCTGCACAGTTAGTGGTCATGTCATCCCACCATGAGGTGACCCCCTGAGCACTGCTATTGGGTGATATGATTGCGCTGTACAGTTAGTGGTCATGTCTACCCCCCACGAGGTGACCCCCTGAGACCTGGTATTGGGTGATATGAATGCTCTGTACAGTTAGTGGTCATGTCTTCCCAACATGAGCTGACTCCCCTGAGCCCTGGTATTGGGTGATATGAAAGCTCTGTACAGTTAGTGGTCATGTCTTCCCACCATGAGGTGACCCCCTGAGCCCTGCTCTTGGGTGATATAAATGCTCTGTACAGTTAGTGGTCATGTCTTCCCAGCACGAAGTGACCACCCTGAGCCCTGCTATTGGGTGATATGAATGCGCTGTACAGTTAGTGGTCATGTCTTCCCACCATGAGGTGACCCCCTGAGCCCTGCTATTGGGTGATGTGAAGGTGCTGTACAGTTAGTGGTCATGTCTTCCCACCATGTGACCCCCTGAGCCCTGATATTGGGTGATATGAAGGTGCTGTACAGTTAGTGGTCATGTCTTCCCAGCATGAGGTGACCCCCTGAGCCCTGGTATTGAGTGATATGAATGCTCTGTGCAGTAAGTGGTCATGTCTTCCCACCATGAGGTGACACCCTGAGCCCTGGTATTGGGTGATATGAATGCTCTGTAAAGTTAGTGGTCATGTCTTCCCACCACGAGGTGACCCCCTGAGCCCAGATATTGGGTGATATGAAGACTCTGTACAGTTAGTTGTCATGTGTTCCCACCATGAGGTGACCCCCTGAGCCCTGCTATTGCGTGATATGAATGTGCTGTACAGTTAGTGGTCATGTCTTCCCACCATGAGATGACCCCCTGAGCCCTCCTATTGCGTGATATGAATGTGCTGTAGAGTTATTGGTCATGTATTCCCACCACGAGGTGACCCCCTGAGCCCTGCTATTGGGTGATATGAATGCTCTGTACAGTTAGTGGTGATGTCTTCCCACCATGAGGTGACCCCCTGAGCCCTGCAATTGGGTGATATGATTGCGCTGTACAGTTAGTGGTCATGTCTTCCCACCATGAGGTGACCCCCTGAGCCCTGGTATTGGGTGATATGAATGCTCTGTACAGTTAGTGGTCATTTCTTCCCACAATGAGGTGACCCCCTGAGCCCTGCTATTGGGTGATATGAATGCTCTGTACAGTTAGTGTTCATGTCTTCCCACCATGAGGTGACCCCCTGAGTCCTGCTATTGGGTGATGTGAATGTGCTGTACATATGTGGCCATGTCTTCCCACCATGAGGTGACCCCCTGAGTCCTGCTATTGGGTGATATGAAGGTGCTGTACAGTTAGTGGCCATGTCTTCTCACCACGAGGTGACCCCCTGAGTCCTGGTATTGGGTGAATTGAAAGCGCTGTACAGTTAGTGGTCATGTCTTCCCTCCACGAGGTGACGCCCACGAGCCCTGCTATTGGGTGATATGAATTCACTGTACAGTTAGTGATCTCGTCTTCCCACCACAAGGTGACCCCCTTAGCTCTGCTATTGGGTGATATGAATGCTCTGTACAGTTAGTGGTCATGTCTTCCCACCACAATGTGACCCCATGAGCCATGGTATTGGGTGATATGAAGACACTGTACAGTTAGTGGTCATGTCTTCCCACCACGATGTGACCCCCTGAGCCCAAGTATTGGGTGATATGATGCTCTGTACAGTTAGTGGTCATGTATTCCCACCACGAGGTGACCCCCAGAGCCCTGCTATTGGGTGATATGAAGACTCTGTACAGTTAGTGGTCATGTGTTCCCACCACGAGGTGACCCCCTGAGCCCTGCTATTGGGTGATATGAAGGTTCTGTACAGTTAGTGGTCATGTCTTCCCACCATGAGGTGACCTCCTAAGCCCTGCTATTGGGTGATATGAATGTGCTGTACAGTTAGTGGTCATGTCTTCCCATCACGAGATGACCCCCTAAGCCCTGGTATTGGGTGATATGAATGTGCTGTACAGTTAGTGGTCATGTCTTCCCACCATGAGTTGTCCCCCTGAGCCCTGCATTGGGTGATATAAATGCTCTGTACAGTTAGTTGACATGTCTTCCCACCACGAGGAGACCCCCTGAGCCCTGGTATTGGGTGATTTGAATGCGCTGTACAGTTAGTGGTCATGTCTTCCCACCATGAGATGACCCCCTGAGCCCTGCAATTGGGTGATATGAAGGTGCTGTACAGTTAGTGGCCATGTCTTCCCACCACGAGGAGACCCCCTGAGCCCTGCTATAGGGTGATATGAATGTGCTGTACAATGAGTGGTCATGTCTTCCACCACGAGGAGACCCCCCTGAGCCCTGCAATTGTGTGATATGAATGCTCTGTACAGTTAGTGGTCATGTCTTCCCACCACGAGGTGACCCCCTGAGCCCTGCTCTTGGGTGATATAAATGCTCTGTACAGTTAGTGGTCATGTTTCCCACCACGAGGTGACCCCCTGAGCCATGCTATTGGGTGATATGAATGCTCTGTACAGTTAGTGGTGATGTCTTCCCACAAGGAGGTGACCCCCTGAGCCCTGGTATTGGGTGATATGAATGCTCTGTAGTGTTAGTGGTCATTTCTTCCCACAAAGAGGTGACCCCCTGAGCCCAGGTATTGGGTGATATGAATGCTCTGTACAGTTAGTGGCAATGTCTTCTCACCACGAGGTGACCCCCTGAGTCCTGGTATTGGGTGATATGAATGCGCTATACAGTTAGTGGTCATGTCTTCCCACCACGAGGAGACCCCCTGAGCCCTGCTATAGGGTGATATGAAGACTCTGTACAGTTAGTGGTCATGTGTTCCCACCACGAGGTGACCCCCTGAGCCCTGCAATTGGGTGATATGAATTCGCTGTACAGTTAGTGATCTCGTCATCCCACCACAAGGTGACCCCCTGAGCCCTGCTATTGGGTGATATGATGCTCTGTACAGTTAGTGGTCATGTCTTCCCACCACGATGTGACCCCCTGAGCCTTGGTATTGGGTGATATGAAGACTCTGTACAGTTAGAGGTCATGTCTTCCCACCACGTTGTGACCCCCTGAGCACTAGTATTGGGTGATATGATGCTCTGTACAGTTAGTGGTCATGTCTTCCCACCATGAGTTGTCCCCCTGAGCCCTGCATTGGGAGATATAAATGCTCTGTACAGTTAGTTGTCATGTCTTCCCACCACAAGGTGACCCCCTGAGCCCTGCTATTGGGTGATATGAATGCTCTGTATAGTTAGTGGTCATGTCTTCCCACCACACAGTGACCCCCCCTGAGCCCTGCTATTGGGTGATATGAATGCTCTTTACAGTTTGTGGTCATGTCTTCCCACCATGAGGTGAACCCCTGAGCCCTGCTCTTGGGTGATATGAATGCTCTGTACAGTTATTGGTCATGTCTTCCCACCACGAGGTGACCCCCTGCACCCTGCTATTGGGTGATTTGAATGTGTTGTACAGTTATTGGTCATGTCTTCCCACCACGATGTGACCCCCTGAGCCCAAGTATTGGGTAATATGAATGCTCTGTACAGTTAGTGGTCATGTCTTCCCACCATGAGGTGACACCCTGAGCCCTGGTATTGGGTGATATGAATGCTCTGTAAAGTTAGTGGTCATGTCTTCCCACCACAAGGTGACCCCCCTGAGCCCTGGTATTGGGTGATATGAAGGTGCTGCACAGTTAGTGGTCATGTCTTCCCACCATGAGGTGACCCCCTCAGCACTGCTATTGGGTGATATGATTGCGCTGTACAGTTAGTGGTCATGTCTACCCCCCACGAGGTGACCCCCTGAGCCCTGGTATTGGGTGATATGAATGCTCTGTACAGTTAGTGGTCATGTCTTCCCAACATGAGCTGACTCCCCTGAGCCCTGGTATTGGGTGATATGAAAGCTCTGTACAGTTAGTGGTCAAGTCTTCCCACCACGAGGTGACCCCCTGAGCCCTGATATTGGGTGATATGAAGACTCTGTACAGTTAGTGGTCATGTGTTCCCACCACGAGGTGACCCCCTGAGCCCTGCTATTGCGTGATATGAATGTGCTGTACAGTTAGTGGTCATGTATTCCCACCACGAGGTGACCCCCTGAGCCCTGCTATTGGGTGATATGAATGTGCTGTACAGTGAGTGGTCATGTCTTCCACCACGAGGTGACCCCCCTGAGCCCTGCAATTGTGTGATATGAATGCTCTGTACAGTTAGTGGTCATGTCTTCCCACCACGAGGTGACTCCCTGAGCCCTGCTCTTAGGTGATATAAATGCTCTGTACAGTTAGTGGTCATGTTTCCCACCACGAGGTGACCCCCTGAGCCATGCTATTGGGTGATATGAATGCTCTGTACAGTTAGTGGTGATGTCTTCCCACCATGAGGTGACCCCCTGAGCCCTGGTATTGGGTGATATGAATGCTCTGTACAGTTAGTGGTCATTTCTTCCCACAATGAGGTGACCCCCTGAGACCAGGTATTGGGTGATATGAATGCTCTGTACAGTTAGTGGCAATGTCTTCTCACCACGAGGTGACCCCCTGAGTCCTGGTATTGGGTGATATGAATGCGCTGTACAATTAGTGGTCATGTCTTACCTCCACGAGGTGACGCCCACGAGCCCTGCTATTGGGTGATATTAATTCGCTGTACAGTTAGTGATCTTGTCTTCCCACCACAAGGTGACCCCCTGAGCCCTGCTATTGGGAGATATGATGCTCTGTACAGTTAGTGGTCATGTCTTCCCACCACGATGTGACCCCCTGAGCCATGGTATTGGGTGATATGAAGACTCTGTACAGTTAGAGGTCATGTCTTCCCACCACGTTGTGACCCCCTGAGCCCTAGTATTGGGTGATATGATGCTCTGTACAGTTAGTGGTCATGTCTTCCCTCCACGATGTGACCCCCTGAGCCCTAGTATTGGGTGATATGAAGACACTGTACAGTTAGTGGTCATGTCTTCCCACCACGAAGTGACCCCCTGAGCCCAAGTATTGGGTGATATGATGCTCTGTACAGTTAGTGGTCATGTCTTCCCACCACGAGGTGACCTCCTGAGCCCTGCTATTGGGTGATATGAAGACTTTGTACAGTTAGTGGTCATGTGTTCCCACCACGAGGTGACCCCCTGAGCCCTTCTATTGGGTGATGTGAAGGTGCTGTACAGTTAGTGGTCATGTCTTCCCACCACGAGGTGACCCCCCTGAGCCCTGCTATTGGGTGATATGCATGCTCTGTACAGTTAGTGGTGATGTCTTCCCAGCACGAGGTGACACCCCTGAGCCCTGCTATTGGGTGATATGAATGCTCTGTACAGTTAGTGGTCATGTCTTCCCACCACGAGGTGACCCCCTGTGCCCTGCTATTGGGTGATTTTAATGTGTTGTACAGTTAGTGGTCATGTCTTCCCACCACGAGGTGACCCCCTGAGCCCTGCTATTGGGTGATATGAATGCTCTGTACAGTTAGTGGTCATGTCTTCCCACCACGAGGTAACCCCCTGAGCCCTGCTATTGGGTGATATGAAGGTGCTGTACAGTTAGTGGTCATGTCTTCCCACCACGAGGTGACCCCCCCTGAGCCCTGCTATTGGGTGATATGAATGCTCTGTACAGTTAGTGGTCATTTCTTCCCACAATGAGGTGACCCCCTGAGCCCAGGTATTGGGTGATATGAATGCTCTGTACAGTTAGTGGCAATGTCTTCTCACCACGAGGTGACTCCCTGAGTCCTGGTATTGGGTGATATGAATGCGCTGTACAATTAGTGGTCATGTCTTACCTCCATGAGGTGACGCCCACGAGCCCTGCTATTGGGTGATATTAATTCGCTGTACAGTTAGTGATCTTGTCTTCCCACCACAAGGTGACACCCTGAGCCCTGGTATTGGGAGATATGATGCTCTGTACAGTTAGTGGTCATGTCTTCCCACCACGATGTGACCCCCTGAGCCATGGTATTGGGTGATATGAAGACTCTGTACAGTTAGAGGTCATGTCTTCCCACCACGTTGTGACCCCCTGAGCCCTAGTATTGGGTGATATGATGCTCTGTACAGTTAGTGGTCATGTCTTCCCTCCACGATGTGACCCCCTGAGCCATGGTATTGGGTGATATGAAGACACTGTACAGTTAGTGGTCATGTCTTCCCACCACGAAGTGACCCCCTGAGCCCAAGTATTGGGTGATATGATGCTCTGTACAGTTAGTGGTCATGTCTTCCCACCACGAGGTGACCTCCTGAGCCCTGCTATTGGGTGATATGAAGACTTTGTACAGTTAGTGGTCATGTGTTCCCACCACGAGGTGACCCCCTGAGCCCTTCTATTGGGTGATGTGAAGGTGCTGTACAGTTAGTGTTCATGTCTTCCCACCACGAGGTGACCCCCTGAGCCCTGCTATTGGGTGATATGCATGCTCTGTACAGTTAGTGGTGATGTCTTCCCAGCACGAGGTGACCCCCCTGAGCCCTGCTATTGGGTGATATGAAGGTACTGTACAGTTAGTGGTCATGTCTTCCCACCAGGAGGTGACCCCCCCTGAGCCCTGCTATTGGGTGATATAAATGCTCTGTACAGAGTGGTCATGTTTCCCACCACGAGGTGACCCCCTGAGTCCTGCTATTGGGTGATATGCATGCTCTGTACAGTTAGTGGTGATGTCTTCCCAGCACAAGGTGACCCCCCTGAGCCCTGCTATTGGGTGATATGAATGCGCTGTACAGTTAGTGGTCATGACATCCCACCATGATGTGACCCCCTAAGCCTTGGTATTGGGTGATATGAAGACTCTGTACAGTTAGTAGTCATGTCTTCCCACCACGATGTGACCCCCTGAGCCCTAGTATTGGGTGATATGATGCTCTGTACAGTTAGTGGTCATGTCTTCCCACCACAATGTGACCCCCTGAGCCATGGTATTGGGTGATATGAAGACACTGTACAGTTAGTGGTCATGTCTTCCCACCATGATGTGACCCCCTGAGCCCAAGTATTGGGTGATATGATGCTCTGTACAGTTAGTGGTCATGTATTCCCACCACGAGGTGACCCCCTGAGCCCTGCTATTGGGTGATATGAAGACTCTGTACAGTTAGTGGTCATGTGTTCCCACCACGAGGTGACCCCCTGAGCCCTGCAATTGTGTGATATGAATGCTCTGTACAGTTAGTGGTCATGTCTTCCCACCACGAGGTGACCCCCTGAGCCCTGCTCTTGGGTGATATAAATGCTCTGTACAGTTAGTGGTCATGTTTCCCACCACGAGGTGACCCCCTGAGCCATGCTATTGGGTGATATGAATGCTCTGTACAGTTAGTGGTGTTGTCTTCCCACCATGAGGGGACCCCCTGAGCCCTGGTATTGGGTGATATGAATGCTCTGTACAGTTAGTGGTAATTTCTTCCCACAATGAGGTGACCCCCTGAGCCCAGGTATTGGGTGATATGAATGCTCTGTACAGTTAGTGGCAATGTCTTCTCACCACGAGGTGACCCCCTGAGTCCTGGTATTGGGTGATATGAATGCGCTGTACAATTAGTGGTCATGTCTTACCTCCACGAGGTGACGCCCACGAGCCCTGCTATTGGGTGATATTAATTCGCTGTACAGTTAGTGATCTTGTCTTCCCACCACAAGGTGACCCCCTGAGCCCTGCTATTGGGAGATATGATGCTCTGTACAGTTAGTGGTCATGTCTTCCCACCACGATGTGACCCCCTGAGCCATGGTATTGGGTGATATGAAGACTCTGTACAGTTAGAGGTCATGTCTTCCCACCACGTTGTGACCCCCTGAGCCCTAGTATTGGGTGATATGATGCTCTGTACAGTTAGTGGTCATGTCTTCCCACCACAAGGTGACCCCCTGAGCCCTGCTATTGGGTGATATGAATGCTCTGTATAGTTAGTGGTCATGTCTTCCCACCACACAGTGACCCCCCCTGAGCCCTGCTATTGGGTGATATGAATGCTCTTTACAGTTTGTGGTCATGTCTTCCCACCATGAGGTGAACCCCTGAGCCCTGCTCTTGGGTGATATGAATGCTCTGTACAGTTATTGGTCATGTCTTCCCACCACAAGGTGACCCCCTGCGCCCTGCTATTGGGTGATTTGAATGTGTTGTACAGTTATTGGTCATGTCTTCCCACCACGATGTGACCCCCTGAGCCCAAGTATTGGGTAATATGAATGCTCTGTACAGTTAGTGGTCATGTCTTCCCACCATGAGGTGACACCCTGAGCCCTGGTATTGGGTGATATGAATGCTCTGTAAAGTTAGTGGTCATGTCTTCCCACCACAAGGTGACCCCCCTGAGCCCTGGTATTGGGTGATATGAAGGTGCTGCACAGTTAGTGGTCATGTCTTCCCACCATGAGGTGACCCCCTCAGCACTGCTATTGGGTGATATGATTGCGCTGTACAGTTAGTGGTCATGTCTACCCCCCACGAGGTGACCCCCTGAGCCCTGGTATTGGGTGATATGAATGCTCTGTACAGTTAGTGGTCATGTCTTCCCAACATGAGCTGACTCCCCTGAGCCCTGGTATTGGGTGATATGAAAGCTCTGTACAGTTAGTGGTCAAGTCTTCCCACCACGAGGTGACCCCCTGAGCCCTGATATTGGGTGATATGAAGACTCTGTACAGTTAGTGGTCATGTGTTCCCACCACGAGGTGACCCCCTGAGCCCTGCTATTGCGTGATATGAATGTGCTGTACAGTTAGTGGTCATGTATTCCCACCACGAGGTGACCCCCTGAGCCCTGCTATTGGGTGATATGAATGTGCTGTACAGTGAGTGGTCATGTCTTCCACCACGAGGTGACCCCCCTGAGCCCTGCAATTGTGTGATATGAATGCTCTGTACAGTTAGTGGTCATGTCTTCCCACCACGAGGTGACCCCCTGAGCCCTGCTCTTAGGTGATATAAATGCTCTGTACAGTTAGTGGTCATGTTTCCCACCACGAGGTGACCCCCTGAGCCATGCTATTGGGTGATATGAATGCTCTGTACAGTTAGTGGTGATGTCTTCCCACCATGAGGTGACCCCCTGAGCCCTGGTATTGGGTGATATGAATGCTCTGTACAGTTAGTGGTCATTTCTTCCCACAATGAGGTGACCCCCTGAGACCAGGTATTGGGTGATATGAATGCTCTGTACAGTTAGTGGCAATGTCTTCTCACCACGAGGTGACCCCCTGAGTCCTGGTATTGGGTGATATGAATGCGCTGTACAATTAGTGGTCATGTCTTACCTCCACGAGGTGACGCCCACGAGCCCTGCTATTGGGTGATATTAATTCGCTGTACAGTTAGTGATCTTGTCTTCCCACCACAAGGTGACCCCCTGAGCCCTGCTATTGGGAGATATGATGCTCTGTACAGTTAGTGGTCATGTCTTCCCACCACGATGTGACCCCCTGAGCCATGGTATTGGGTGATATGAAGACTCTGTACAGTTAGAGGTCATGTCTTCCCACCACGTTGTGACCCCCTGAGCCCTAGTATTGGGTGATATGATGCTCTGTACAGTTAGTGGTCATGTCTTCCCTCCACAATGTGACCCCCTGAGCCATGGTATTGGGTGATATGAAGACACTGTACAGTTAGTGGTCATGTCTTCCCACCACGAAGTGACCCCCTGAGCCCAAGTATTGGGTGATATGATGCTCTGTACAGTTAGTGGTCATGTCTTCCCACCACGAGGTGACCTCCTGAGCCCTGCTATTGGGTGATATGAAGACTTTGTACAGTTAGTGGTCATGTGTTCCCACCACGAGGTGACCCCCTGAGCCCTTCTATTGGGTGATGTGAAGGTGCTGTACAGTTAGTGGTCATGTCTTCCCACCACGAGGTGACCCCTTGAGCCCTGCTATTGGGTGATATGCATGCTCTGTACAGTTAGTGGTGATGTCTTCCCAGCACGAGGTGACCCCCCTGAGCCCTGCTATTGGGTGATATGAATGCTCTGTACAGTTAGTGGTCATGTCTTCCCACCACGAGGTGACCCCCTGTGCCCTGCTATTGGGTGATTTTAATGTGTTGTACAGTTAGTGGTCATGTCTTCCCACCACGAGGTGACCCCCTGAGCCCTGCTATTGGGTGATATGAATGCTCTGTACAGTTAGTGGTCATGTCTTCCCACCAAGAGGTAACCCCCTGAGCCCTGCTATTGGGTGATATGAAGGTGCTGTACAGTTAGTGGTCATGTCTCCCCACCACGAGGTGACCCCCCCTGAGCCCTGCTATTGGGTGATATGAATGCTCTGTACAGTTAGTGGTCATTTCTTCCCACAATGAGGTGACCCCCTGAGCCCAGGTATTGGGTGATATGAATGCACTGTACAGTTAGTGGCAATGTCTTCTCACCACGAGGTGACCCCCTGAGTCCTGGTATTGGGTGATATGAATGCGCTGTACAATTAGTGGTCATGTCTTACCTCCACGAGGTGACGCCCACGAGCACTGCTATTGGGTGATATTAATTCGCTGTACAGTTAGTGATCTTGTCTTCCCACCACAAGGTGACCCCCTGAGCCCTGCTATTGGGAGATATGATGCTCTGTACAGTTAGTGGTCATGTCTTCCCACCACGATGTGACCCCCTGAGCCATGGTATTGGGTGATATGAAGACTCTGTACAGTTAGAGGTCATGTCTTCCCACCACGTTGTGACCCCCTGAGCCCTAGTATTGGGTGATATGATGCTCTGTACAGTTAGTGGTCATGTCTTCCCTCCACGATGTGACCCCCCGAGCCATGGTATTGGGTGATATGAAGACACTGTACAGTTAGTGGTCATGTCTTCCCACCACGAAGTGACCCCCTGAGCCCAAGTATTGGGTGATATGATGCTCTGTACAGTTAGTGGTCATGTCTTCCCACCACGAGGTGACCTCCTGAGCCCTGCTATTGGGTGATATGAAGACTTTGTACAGTTAGTGGTCATGTGTTCCCACCACGAGGTGACCCCCTGAGCCCTTCTATTGGGTGATGTGAAGGTGCTGTACAGTTAGTGGTCATGTCTTCCCACCACGAGGTGACCCCCTGAGCCCTGCTATTGGGTGATATGCATGCTCTGTACAGTTAGTGGTGATGTCTTCCCAGCACGAGGTGACCCCCCTGAGCCCTGCTATTGGGTGATATGAATGCTCTGTACAGTTAGTGGTCATGTCTGCCCACCACGAGGTGACCCCCTGTGCCCTGCTATTGGGTGATTTTAATGTGTTGTACAGTTAGTGGTCATGTCTTCCCACCACGAGGTGACCCCCTGAGCCCTGCTATTGGGTGATATGAATGCTCTGTACAGTTAGTGGTCATGTCTTCCCACCACGAGGTAACCCCCTGAGCCCTGCTATTGGGTGATATGAAGGTGCTGTACAGTTAGTGGTCATGTCTTCCCACCACAAGGTGACCCCCCCTGAGCCCTGCTATTGGGTGATATGAATGCTCTGTACAGTTAGTGGTCATTTCTTCCCACAATGAGGTGACCCCCTGAGCCCAGGTATTGGGTGATATGAATGCTCTGTACAGTTAGTGGCAATGTCTTCTCACCACGAGGTGACTCCCTGAGTCCTGGTATTGGGTGATATGAATGCGCTGTACAATTAGTGGTCATGTCTTACCTCCACGAGGTGACGCCCACGAGCCCTGCTATTGGGTGATATTAATTCGCTGTACAGTTAGTGATCTTGTCTTCCCACCACAAGGTGACCCCCTGAGCCCTGGTATTGGGAGATATGATGCTCTGTACAGTTAGTGGTCATGTCTTCCCTCCACGATGTGACCCCCTGAGCCATGGTATTGGGTGATATGAAGACACTGTACAGTTAGTGGTCATGTCTTCCCACCACGAAGTGACCCCCTGAGCCCAAGTATTGGGTGATATGATGCTCTGTACAGTTAGTGGTCATGTCTTCCCACCACGAGGTGACCTCCTGAGCCCTGCTATTGGGTGATATGAAGACTTTGTACAGTTAGTGGTCATGTGTTCCCACCACGAGGTGACCCCCTGAGCCCTTCTATTGGGTGATGTGAAGGTGCTGTACAGTTAGTGTTCATGTCTTCCCACCACGAGGTGACCCCCTGAGCCCTGCTATTGGGTGATATGCATGCTCTGTACAGTTAGTGGTGATGTCTTCCCAGCACGAGGTGACCCCCCTGAGCCCTGCTATTGGGTGATATGAAGGTACTGTACAGTTAGTGGTCATGTCTTCCCACCAGGAGGTGACCCCCCCTGAGCCCTGCTATTGGGTGATATAAATGCTCTGTACAGAGTGGTCATGTTTCCCACCACGAGGTGACCCCCTGAGTCCTGCTATTGGGTGATATGCATGCTCTGTACAGTTAGTGGTGATGTCTTCCCAGCACAAGGTGACCCCCCTGAGCCCTGCTATTGGGTGATATGAATGCGCTGTACAGTTAGTGGTCATGACATCCCACCATGATGTGACCCCCTAAGCCTTGGTATTGGGTGATATGAAGACTCTGTACAGTTAGTAGTCATGTCTTCCCACCACGATGTGACCCCCTGAGCCCTAGTATTGGGTGATATGATGCTCTGTACAGTTAGTGGTCATGTCTTCCCACCACAATGTGACCCCCTGAGCCATGGTATTGGGTGATATGAAGACACTGTACAGTTAGTGGTCATGTCTTCCCACCACGATGTGACCCCCTGAGCCCAAGTATTGGGTGATATGATGCTCTGTACAGTTAGTGGTCATGTATTCCCACCACGAGGTGACCCCCTGAGCCCTGCTATTGGGTGATATGAAGACTCTGTACAGTTAGTGGTCATGTGTTCCCACCACGAGGTGACCCCCTGAGCCCTGCAATTGTGTGATATGAATGCTCTGTACAGTTAGTGGTCATGTCTTCCCACCACGAGGTGACCCCCTGAGCCCTGCTCTTGGGTGATATAAATGCTCTGTACAGTTAGTGGTCATGTTTCCCACCACGAGGTGACCCCCTGAGCCATGCTATTGGGTGATATGAATGCTCTGTACAGTTAGTGGTAATGTCTTCCCACCATGAGGTGACCCCCTGAGCCCTGGTATTGGGTGATATGAATGCTCTGTACAGTTAGTGGTAATTTCTTCCCACAATGAGGTGACCCCCTGAGCCCAGGTATTGGGTGATATGAATGCTCTGTACAGTTAGTGGCAATGTCTTCTCACCACGAGGTGACCCCCTGAGTCCTGGTATTGGGTGATATGAATGCGCTGTACAATTAGTGGTCATGTCTTACCTCCACGAGGTGACGCCCACGAGCCCTGCTATTGGGTGATATTAATTCGCTGTACAGTTAGTGGTCATGTCTTCCCACCACGATGTGACCCCCTGAGCCATGGTATTGGGTGATATGAAGACTCTGTACAGTTAGAGGTCATGTCTTCCCACCACGTTGTGACCCCCTGAGCCCTAGTATTGGGTGATATGATGCTCTGTACAGTTAGTGGTCATGTCTTCCCTCCACGATGTGAACCCCTGAGCCATGGTATTGGGTGATATGAAGACACTGTACAGTTAGTGGTCATGTCTTCCCACCACGAAGTGACCCCCTGAGCCCAAGTATTGGGTGATATGATGCTCTGTACAGTTAGTGGTCATGTCTTCCCACCACGAGGTGACCTCCTGAGCCCTGCTATTGGGTGATATGAAGACTTTGTACAGTTAGTGGTCATGTGTTCCCACCACGAGGTGACCCCCTGAGCCCTTCTATTGGGTGATGTGAAGGTGCTGTACAGTTAGTGGTCATGTTTCCCACCACGAGGTGACCCCCTGAGCCCTGCTATTGGGTGATATGCATGCTCTGTACAGTTAGTGGTGATGTCTTCCCAGCACGAGGTGACCCCCCTGAGCCTTGCTATTGGGTGATATGAATGCTCTGTACAGTTAGTGGTCATGTCTTCCCACCACGAGGTGACCCCCTGTGCCCTGCTATTGGGTGATTTTAATGTGTTGTACAGTTAGTGGTCATGTCTTCCCACCACGAGGTGACCCCCTGAGCCCTGCTATTGGGTTATATGAATGCTCTGTACAGTTAGTGGTCATGTCTTCCAACCACGAGGTAACCCCCTGAGCCCTGCTATTGGGTGATATGAAGGTGCTGTACAGTTAGTGGTCATGTCTCCCAACCACGAGGTGAACCCCCTGAGCCCTGCTATTGGGTGATATGAATGCTCTGTACAGTTAGTGGTCATTTCTTCCCACAATGAGGTGACCCCCTGAGCCCAGGTATTGGGTGATATGAATGCTCTGTACAGTTAGTGGCAATGTCTTCTCACCACGAGGTGACCCCCTGAGTCCTGGTATTGGGTGATATGAATGCGCTGTACAATTAGTGGTCATGTCTTACCTCCACGAGGTGAGGCCCACGAGCCCTGCTATTGGGTGATATTAATTCGCTGTACAGTTAGTGATCTTGTCTTCCCACCACAAGGTGACCCCCTGAGCCCTGCTATTGGGAGATATGATGCTCTGTACAGTTAGTGGTCATGTCTTCCCACCACGATGTGACCCCCTGAGCCATGGTATTGGGTGATATGAAGACTCTGTACAGTTAGAGGTCATGTCTTCCCACCACGTTGTGACCCCCTGAGCCCTAGTATTGGGTGATATGATGCTCTGTACAGTTAGTGGTCATGTCTTCCCTCCACGATGTGACCCCCCGAGCCATGGTATTGGGTGATATGAAGACACTGTACAGTTAGTGGTCATGTCTTCCCACCACGAAGTGACCCCCTGAGCCCAAGTATTGGGTGATATGATGCTCTGTACAGTTAGTGGTCATGTCTTCCCACCATGAGGTGACCTCCTGAGCCCTGCTATTGGGTGATATGAAGACTTTGTACAGTTAGTGGTCATGTGTTCCCACCACGAGGTGACCCCCTGAGCCTTCTATTGGGTGATGTGAAGGTGCTGTACAGTTAGTGGTCATGTCTTCCCACCACGAGGTGACCCCCTGAGCCCTGCTATTGGGTGATATGCATGCTCTGTACAGTTAGTGGTGATGTCTTCCCAGCACGAGGTGACCCCCCTGAGCCCTGCTATTGGGTGATATGAATGCTCTGTACAGTTAGTGGTCATGTCTTCCCACCACGAGGTGACCCCCTGTGCCCTGCTATTGGGTGATTTTAATGTGTTGTACAGTTAGTGGTCATGTCTTCCCACCACGAGGTGACCCCCTGAGCCCTGCTATTGGGTGATATGAAGGTGCTGTACAGTTAGTGGTCATGTCTTCCCACCACGAGGTGACCCCCCCTGAGCCCTGCTATTGGGTGATATGAATGCTCTGTACAGTTAGTGGTCATTTCTTCCCACAATGAGGTGACCCCCTGAGCCCAGGTTTTGGGTGATATGAATGCTCTGTACAGTTAGTGGCAATGTCTTCTCACCACGAGGTGACCCCCTGAGTCCTGGTATTGGGTGATATGAATGTGCTGTACAATTAGTGGTCATGTCTTACCTCCACGAGGTGACGCCCACGAGCCCTGCTATTGGGTGATATTAATTCGCTGTACAGTTAGTGATCTTGTCTTCCCACCACAAGGTGACCCCCTGAGCCCTGGTATTGGGAGATATGATGCTCTGTACAGTTAGTGGTCATGTCTTCCCACCACGATGTGACCCCCTGAGCCATGGTATTGGGTGATATGAAGACTCTGTACAGTTAGAGGTCATGTCTTCCCACCACGTTGTGACCCCCTGAGCCCTAGTATTGGGTGATATGATGCTCTGTACAGTTAGTGGTCATGTCTTCCCTCCACGATGTGACCCCCTGAGCCATGGTATTGGGTGATATGAAGACACTGTACAGTTAGTGGTCATGTCTTCCCACCACGAAGTGACCCCCTGAGCCCAAGTATTGGGTGATATGATGCTCTGTACAGTTAGTGGTCATGTCTTCCCACCACGAGGTGACCTCCTGAGCCCTGCTATTGGGTGATATGAAGACTTTGTACAGTTAGTGGTCATGTGTTCCCACCACGAGGTGACCCCCTGAGCCCTTCTATTGGGTGATGTGAAGGTGCTGTACAGTTAGTGGTCATGTCTTCCCACCACGAGGTGACCCCCTGAGCCCTGCTATTGGGTGATATGCATGCTCTGTACAGTTAGTGGTGATGTCTTCCCAGCACGAGGTGACCCCCCTGAGCCCTGCTATTGGGTGATATGAATGCTCTGTACAGTTAGTGGTCATGTCTTCCCACCACGAGGTGACCCCCTGTGCCCTGCTATTGGGTGATATGAATGCTCTGTACAGTTAGTGGTCATGTCTTCCCACCACGAGGTAACCCCCTGAGCCCTGCTATTGGGTGATATGAAGGTGCTGTACAGTTAGTGGTCATGTCTTCCCACCAGGAGGTGACCCCCCCTGAGCCCTGCTATTGGGTGATATAAATGCTCTGTACAGAGTGGTCATGTTTCCCACCACGAGGTGACCCCCTGAGTCCTGCTATTGGGTGATATGCATGCTCTGTACAGTTAGTGGTGATGTCTTCCCAGCACAAGGTGACCCCCCTGAGCCCTGCTATTGGGTGATATGAATGCGCTGTACAGTTAGTGGTCATGACATCCCACCATGATGTGACCCCCTAAGCCTTGGTATTGGGTGATATGAAGACTCTGTACAGTTAGTAGTCATGTCTTCCCACCACGATGTGACCCCCTGAGCCCTAGTATTGGGTGATATGATGCTCTGTACAGTTAGTGGTCATGTCTTCCCACCACAATGTGACCCCCTGAGCCATGGTATTGGGTGATATGAAGACACTGTACAGTTAGTGGTCATGTCTTCCCACCACGATGTGACCCCCTGAGCCCAAGTATTGGGTGATATGATGCTCTGTACAGTTAGTGGTCATGTATTCCCACCACGAGGTGACCCCCTGAGCCCTGCTATTGGGTGATATGAAGACTCTGTACAGTTAGTGGTCATGTGTTCCCACCACGAGGTGACCCCCTGAGCCCTGCTATTGGGTGATATGAAGGTGCTGTACAGTTAGTGGTCATGTTTTCCCACCATGAGGTGACCTCCTAAGCCCTGCTATTGGGTGATATGAATGTGTTGTACAGTTTGTGGTCATGTCTTCCCATCACGAGATGACCCCCTAAGCCCTGGTATTGGGTGATATGAATGTGCTGTACAGTTAGTGGTCATGTCTTCCCACCATGAGTTGTCCCCCTGAGCCCTGCATTGGGTGATATAAATGCTCTGTACAGTTAGTTGTCATGTCTTCCCACCACGAGGAGACCCCCTGAGCCCTGGTATTGGGTGATTTGAATGCGCTGTACAGTTAGTGGTCATGTCTTCCCACCTTGAGATGACCCCCTGAGCCCTGCAATTGGGTGATATGAAGGTGCTGTACAGTTAGTGGCCATGTCTTCCCACCACGAGGAGACCCCCTGAGCCCTGCAATAGGGGGATTTGAATGTGCTGTACAGTGAGTGGTCATGTCTTCCACCACGAGGTGACCCCCCTGAGCCCTGGTATTGGGTGATATGAATGCGCTATACAGTTAGTGGTCATGTCTTACCTCCACGAGGTGACGCCCACGAGCCCTGCTATTGGGTGATATGAATTTGCTGTACAGTTAGTGATCTCGTCTTCCCACCACAAGGTGACCCCCTGAGCCCTGCTATTGGGTGATATGATGCTCTGTACAGTTAGTGGTCATGTCTTCCCACCACGATGTGACCCCCTAAGCCTTGGTATTGGGTGATATGAAGACTCTGTACAGTTAGAGGTCATGTCTTCCCACCACGTTGTGACCCCCTGAGCACTAGTATTGGGTGATATGATGCTCTGTACAGTTAGTGGTCATGTCTTCCCACCATGAGTTGTCCCCCTGAGCCCTGCATTGGGTGATGTAAATGCTCTGTACAGTTAGTTGTCATGTCTTCCCACCACATGGTGACCCCCTGAGCCCTGCTATTGGGTGATATGAATGCACTGTATAGTTAGTGGTCATGTCTTCTCACCACGAGGTGACCCCCTGAGCCCTGGTATTGGGTGATATGAATGGTCTGTACAGTTAGTGGTCATGTCTTCCCACCACACAGTGACCCCCCCTGAGCCCTGCTCTTGGGTGATATGAATGCTCTGTACAGTTAGTGGTCATGTCTTCCCACCACGAGGTGACCCCCTGTGCCCTGCTATTGGGTGATTTAAATGTGTTGTACAGTTAAAAGTCATGTCTTCCCACCACGATGTGACCCCCTGAGCCCAAGTATTGGGTGATATGATGCTCTGTACAGTTAGTGGTCATGTATTCCCACCACGAGGTGACCCCCTGAGCCCTGCTATTGGGTGATATGAAGACTCTGTACAGTTAGTGGTCATGTGTTCCCACCACGAGGTGACCCCCTGAGCCCTGCTATTGGGTGATATGAAGGTGCTGTACAGTTAGTGGTCATGTTTTCCCACCATGAGGTGACCTCCTAAGCCCTGCTATTGGGTGATATGAATGTGTTGTACAGTTTGTGGTCATGTCTTCCCATCACGAGATGACCCCCTAAGCCCTGGTATTGGGTGATATGAATGTGCTGTACAGTTAGTGGTCATGTCTTCCCACCATGAGTTGTCCCCCTGAGCCCTGCATTGGGTGATATAAATGCTCTGTACAGTTAGTTGTCATGTCTTCCCACCACGAGGAGACCCCCTGAGCCCTGGTATTGGGTGATTTGAATGCGCTGTACAGTTAGTGGTCATGTCTTCTCACCTTGAGATGACCCCCTGAGCCCTGCAATTGGGTGATATGAAGGTGCTGTACAGTTAGTGGCCATGTCTTCCCACCACGAGGAGACCCCCTGAGCCCTGCAATAGGGGGATTTGAATGTGCTGTACAGTGAGTGGTCATGTCTTCCACCACGAGGTGACCCCCCTGAGCCCTGGTATTGGGTGATATGAATGCGCTATACAGTTAGTGGTCATGTCTTACCTCCACGAGGTGACGCCCACGAGCCCTGCTATTGGGTGATATGAATTTGCTGTACAGTTAGTGATCTCGTCTTCCCACCACAAGGTGACCCCCTGAGCCCTGCTATTGGGTGATATGATGCTCTGTACAGTTAGTGGTCATGTCTTCCCACCACGATGTGACCCCCTAAGCCTTGGTATTGGGTGATATGAAGACTCTGTACAGTTAGAGGTCATGTCTTCCCACCACGTTGTGACCCCCTGAGCACTAGTATTGGGTGATATGATGCTCTGTACAGTTAGTGGTCATGTCTTCCCAAAATGAGTTGTCCCCCTGAGCCCTGCATTGGGTGATATAAATGCTCTGTACAGTTAGTTGTCATGTCTTCCCACCACAAAGGTGACCCCCTGAGCCCTGCTATTGGGTGATATGAATGCACTGTATAGTTAGTGGTCATGTCTTCTCACCACGAGGTGACCCCCTGAGCCCTGGTATTGGGTGATATGAATGGTCTGTACAGTTAGTGGTCATGTCTTCCCACCACACAGTGACCCCCCCTGAGCCCTGCTCTTGGGTGATATGAATGCTCTGTACAGTTAGTGGTCATGTCTTCCCACCACGAGGTGACCCCCTGTGCCCTGCTATTGGGTGATTTAAATGTGTTGTACAGTTATAAGTCATGTCTTCCCACCACGATGTGACCCCCTGAGCCCAAGTATTGGGTGATATGATGCTCTGTACAGTTAGTGGTCATGTATTCCCACCACGAGGTGACCCCGTGAGCCCTGCTATTGGGTGATATGAAGACTCTGTACAGTTAGTGGTCATGTGTTCCCACCACGAGGTGATCCCCTGAGCCCTGCTATTGGGTGATGTGAAGGTGCTATACAGTTAGTGGTCATGTCTTCCCACCACGAGGTGACCCCCTGAGCCCTGCTATTGGGTGATATGCATGCTCTGTACAGTTAGTGGTGACATCTTCCCAGCACGAGGTGACCCCCCTGAGCCCTGCTATTGGGTGATATGAATGCTCTGTACAGTTAGTGGTCATGTCTTCCCACCACGAGGTGACCCCCTGTGCCCTGCTATTGGGTGATTTGAATGTGTTGTACAGTTAGTGGTCATGTCTTCCCACCACGAGGTGACCCCCTGAGCCCTGCTATTGGGTGATATGAATGCTCTGTACAGTTAGTGGTCATGTCTTCCCACCACGAGGTAACCCCCTGAGCCCTGCTATTGGGTGATATGAAGATGCTGTACAGTTAGTGGTCATGTCTTCCCACCACGAGGTGACCCCCCCTGAGCCCTGCTATTGGGTGATATAAATGCTCTGTACAGAGTGGTCATGTTTCCCACCACGAGGTGACCCCCTGAGTCCTGCTATTGGGTGATATGCATGCTCTGTACAGTTAGTGGTGATGTCTTCCCTGCACAAGGTGACCCCCCTGAGCCCTGCTATTGGGTGATATGAATGCGCTGTACAGTTAGTGGTCATGTCTTCCCACCATGAGGTGACCCCCTGAGTCCTGCTATTGGGTGATGTGAATGTGCTGTACAGTTAGTGGCCATGTCTTCCCACCTTGAGCTGACCCACCTGAGCCCTGCTATTGGGTGATATGAATGCTCTGTACAGTTAGTGGTCATGTCTTCCCACCATGAGGTGACTCCCTGAGTCCTGCTATTGGGTGATGTGATGCTCTGTACAGTTAGTGGTTATGTCTTCCCACCACGAGGTGACCCCCTGAGTCCTGCTATTGGGTGATATGAATGCTCTGTACAGTTAGTGGCCATGTCTTCCCACCACGAGGTGACACCCTTGAGCCCTGTTATTGGGTGTTATGAATTTGCTGTACAGTTAGTGGTCATGTCGTCCCTCCACGAGGTGACCCCATGAGCCCTGTTACTGGGTGATATGAAGGTGCTGTACAGTTAGTGGTCATGTCTTCCCACCATGTGACCCCCTGAGCCCTGATATTGGGTGATATGAAGGTGCAGTACAGTTAGTGGTCATGTCTTCCCAGCATGAGATGACCCCCTGAGCCCTGGTATTGAGTGATATGAATGCTCTGTGCAGTAAGTGGTCATGTCTTCCCACCATGAGGTGACACCCAGAGCACTGGTATTGGGTGATATGAATGCTCTGTAAAGTTAGTGGTCTTGTCTTCCCATCACAAGGTGACCCCCCTGAGCCCTGCAATTGTGTGATATGAAAGCTCTGTACAGTTAGTGGTCATGTCTTCCCACCACGAGGTGAACCCTGAGCCCTGCTATTGGGTGATATGAATGCTCTTTACAGTTAGTGGTGATGTCTTCCCACCATGAGATGACCCCCTGAGCCCTGCTATTGCGTGATATGAATGCGCTGTAGAGTTATTGGTCATGTATTCCCACCACGAGGTGACCCCCTGAGCCCTGCTATTGGGTGATATGAATGTGCTATACAGTGAGTGGTCATGTCTTCCACCACGAGGTGACCCCCCTGAGCCCTGCAATTGTGTGATATGAATGCTCTGTACAGTTAGTGGTCATGTCTTCCCACCACGAGGTGACCCCCTGAGCCCTGCTCTTGGGTGATATAAATGCTCTGTACAGTTAGTGGTCATGTTTCCCACCACGAGGTGACTCCCTGAGCCATGCTATTGGGTGATATGAATGCTCTGTACAGTTAGTGGTGATGTCTTCCCACCATGAGGTGACCCCCTGAGCCCTGGTATTGGGTGATATGAATGCTCTGTACAGTTAGTGGCAATGTCTTCTCACCCCGAGGTGACCCCCTGAGTCCTGGTATTGGGTGATATGAATGCGCTGTACAATTAGTGGTCTTGTCTTCCCACCACGGTATGACCCCCTGAGCCCTGCTATTGGGTGATATGAATGCTCTGTACAGTTAGTGGTCATGTCTTCCCACCACGAGGTAACCCCCTGAGCCCTGACATTGGGTGATATGAAGGTGCTGTACAGTTAGTGGTCATGTCTTCCCACCACGAGGTGACCCCCCCTGAGCCCTGCTATTGGGTGATATAAATGCTCTGTACAGAGTGGTCATGTTTCCCACCACGAGGTGACCCCCTGAGTCCTGCTATTGGGTGATATGCATGATCTGTACAGTTAGTGGTGATGTCTTCCCAGCACAAGGTGACCCCCCTGAGCCCTGCTATTGGGTGATATGAATGCGCTGTACAGTTAGTGGTCATGTCTTCCCACCATGAGGTGACCCCCTGAGTCCTGCTATTGGGTGATGTGAATGTGCTGTACAGTTAGTGGCGATGTCTTCCCACCTTGAGCTGACCCACCTGAGCCCTGCTATTGGGTGATATGAATGCTCTGTACAGTTAGTGGTCATGTCTTCCCACCACGAGGTAACCCCCTGAGCCCTGCTATTGGGTGATATGAATGCTCTGTACAGTGAGTGGTCATGTCTTCCCACCACGAGGTAACCCCCTGAGCCCTGCTATTGGGTGATATGAATGCTCTGTACAGTGAGTGGTCATGTCTTCCCACCACAAGGTGAACCCCTGAGCCCTGCTATTGGGTGATATGAATGTGCTGTACAGTGAGTGGTCATGTCTTCCCACCATGAGGTGAACCCTTGAGCCCGGCTCTTGGGTGATTTAAATGCTCTGTACAGTTAGTGGTCATGTCTTCCCACCACGAGGTGACCCCCCTGAGACCTGCTATTGGGTGATGTGATGCTCTGTACAGTTAGTGGTGACGTCTTCCCAGCACGAGGTGACCCCCCTGAGCCCTGCTATTGGGTGATATGAATGCTCTGTACAGTTAGTGGTCATGTCTTCCCACCACGAGGTGACCCCCTGTGCCCTGCTATTGGGTGATTTGAATGTGTTGTACAGTTAGTGGTCATGTCTTCCCACCACGAGGTGACCCCCTGAGCCCTGCTATTGGGTGATATGAATGCTCTGTACAGTTAGTGGTCATGTCTTCCCACCACGAGGTAACCCCCTGAGCCCTGCTATTGGGTGATATGAAGATGCTGTACAGTTAGTGGTCATGTCTTCCCACCACGAGGTGACCCCCCCTGAGCCCTGCTATTGGGTGATATAAATGCTCTGTACAGAGTGGTCATGTTTCCCACCACGAGGCGACCCCCTGAGTCCTGCTATTGGGTGATATGCATGCTCTGTACAGTTAGTGGTGATGTCTTCCCTGCACAAGGTGACCCCCCTGAGCCCTGCTATTGGGTGATATGAATGCGCTGTACAGTTAGTGGTCATGTCTTCCCACCATGAGGTGACCCCCTGAGTCCTGCTATTGGGTGATGTGAATGTGCTGTACAGTTAGTGGCCATGTCTTCCCACCTTGAGCTGACCCACCTGAGCCCTGCTATTGGGTGATATGAATGCTCTGTACAGTTAGTGGTCATGTCTTCCCACCATAAGGTGACCCCCTGAGTCCTGCTATTGGGTGATGTGATGCTCTGTACAGTTAGTGGTTATGTCTTCCCACCACGAGGTGACCCCCTGAGCCCTGCTATTGGGTGATATGAATGTGCTGTACAGTGAGTGGTCATGTCTTCCCACCATGAGGTGAACCCTTGAGCCCGGCTCTTGGGTGATTTAAATGCTCTGTACAGTTAGTGGTCATGTCTTCCCACCACGAGGTGACCCCCCTGAGACCTGCTATTGGGTGATGTGATGCTCTGTACAGTTAGTGGTCATGTCTTCCCACCACGAGGTGACCCCCTGAGTCCTGCTATTGGGTGATATGAATGCTCTGTACAGTTAGTGGCCATGTCTTTCCACCACGAGGTGACACCCTTGAGCCCTGTTATACGGTGTTATGAATTTGCTGTACAGTTAGTGGTCATGTCGTCACTCCACGAGGTGACCCCCTGAGCCCTGTTACTGGGTGATATGAAGGTGCTGTACAGTTAGTGGTCATGTCTTCCAACCATATGACCCCCTGAGCCCTGATATTGGGTGATATGAAGGTGCTGTACAGTTAGTGGTCATGTCTTCTCACCATGAGGTGACCCCCTGAGCACTGCTATTGGGTGATATGATTGCGCTGTACAGTTAGTGGTCATATCTACCCCCCACGAGGTGACCCCCTGAGCCCTGCTTTTGGGTGATATGAATGTGCTGTATAGTTACTGGTCATGTCTTCCCACCACTAGGTGAACCCCTGAGCCCTGGTATTGGGTGATATGAATGCTCTGTACAGTTAGTGGTCATGTCTTCCCATCATGAGTTGACCCCATGAGCCCTGCTATTGGGTGATATGAAGACTCTGTACAGTTAGTGGTCATGTGTTCCCACCACGATGTGACCCCCTGAGCCCTGCTATTGGGTGATGTGAAGGTGCTGTACTGTTAGTGGTCATTTCTTCCCACCACGAGGTGACCCCCTGAGCCCTGCTATTGGGTGATATGAATGTGCAGTACAGTTAGTGGTCATGTCTTCCCACCATGAGGTGACCCCCTAAGCCCTGCTATTGGGTGATATGAATGTGCTGTACAGTTAGTGGTCATGTCTTCCCATCACGAGGTGACCCCCTAAGCCCTGGTATTGGGTGATATGAATGTGCTGTACAGTTAGTGGTCATGTCTTCCCACCATGAGTTGTCCCCCTGAGCCCTGCATTGGGTGATATAAATGCTCTGTACAGCTAGTTGTCATGTCTTCCCACCACAAGGTGACCCCCTGAGCCCTGCTATTGGGTGATATGAATGCTCTGTATAGTTAGTGGTCATGTCTTCTCACCACGAGGTGACCCCCTGAGCCCTGGTATTGGGTGATATGAATGCTCTGTACAGTTAGTGGTCATGTCTTCCCACCACACAGTGACCCCCCCTGAGCCCTGCTCTTGGGTGATATGAATGCTCTGTACAGTTAGTGGTCATGTCTTCCCACCACGAGGTGACCCCCTGTGCCCTGCTATTGGGTGATTTGAATGTGTTGTACAGTTATTGGTCATGTCTTCCCACCACGATGTGACCCCCTGAGCCCAAGTATTGGGTGATATGATGCTCTGTACAGTTAGTGGTCATGTATTCCCACCACGAGGTGACCCCCTGAGCCCTGCTATTGGGTGATATGAAGACTCTGTACAGTTAGTGGTCATGTGTTCCCACCACGAGGTGACCCCCTGAGACCTGCTATTGGGTGATGTGAAGGTGCTGTACAGTTAGTGGTCATGTCTTCCCACCACGAGGTGACCCCCTGAGCCCTGCTATTGGGTGATATGCATGCTCTGTACAGTTAGTGGTGACATCTTCCCAGCACGAGGTGACCCCCCTGAGCCCTGCTATTGGGTGATATGAATGCTCTGTACAGTTAGTGGTCATATCTTCCCACCACGAGGTGACCCCCTGTGCCCTGCTATTGGGTGATTTGAAAGTGTTGTACAGTTAGTGGTCATGTCTTCCCACCACGAGGTGACCCCCTGAGCCCTGCTATTGGGTGATATGAATGCTCTGTACAGTTAGTGGTCATGTCTTCCCACCACGAGGTAACCCCCTGAGCCCTGCTATTGGGTGATATGAAGATGCTGTACAGTTAGTGGTCATGTCTTCCCACCACGAGGTGACCCCCCTGAGCCCTGCTATTGGGTGATATAAATGCTCTGTACAGAGTGGTCATGTTTCCCACCACGAGGCGACCCCCTGAGTCCTGCTATTGGGTGATATGCATGCTCTGTACAGTTAGTGGTGATGTCTTCCCAGCACAAGGTGACCCCCCTGAGCCCTGCTATTGGGTGATATGAATGCGCTGTACAGTTAGTGGTCATGTCTTCCCACCATGAGGTGACCCCCTGAGTCCTGCTATTGGGTGATGTGAATGTGCTGTACAGTTAGTGGCCATGTCTTCCCACCTTGAGCTGACCCACCTGAGCCCTGCTATTGGGTGATATGAATGCTCTGTACAGTTAGTGGTCATGTCTTCCCACCATGAGATGACCCCCTGAGTCCTGCTATTGGGTGATGTGATGCTCTGTACAGTTAGTGGTTATGTCTTCCCACCACGAGGTGACCCCCTGAGTCCTGCTATTGGGTGATATGAATGCTCTGTACAGTTAGTGGCCATGTCTTCCCACCACGAGGTGACACCCTTGAGCCCTGTTATTGGGTGTTATGAATTTGCTGTACAGTTAGTGGTCATGTCGTCCCTCCACGAGGTGACCCCATGAGCCCTGTTACTGGGTGATATGAAGGTGCTGTACAGTTAGTGGTCATGTCTTCCCACCATGTGACCCCCTGAGCCCTGATATTGGGTGATATGAAGGTGCAGTACAGTTAGTGGTCATGTCTTCCCAGCATGAGGTGACCCCCTGAGCCCTGGTATTGAGTGATATGAATGCTCTGTGCAGTAAGTGGTCATGTCTTCCCACCATGAGGTGACACCCAGAGCCCTGGTATTGGGTGATATGAATGCTCTGTAAAGTTAGTGGTCATGTCTTCCCACCACAAGGTGACCCCCCTGAGCCCTGCAATTGTGTGATATGAAAGCTCTGTACAGTTAGTGGTCATGTCTTCCCACCACGAGGTGACCCCCTGAGCCCTGCTATTGGGTGATATGAATGCTCTTTACAGTTAGTGGTGATGTCTTCCCACCATGAGATGAGCCCTGCTATTGCGTGATATGAATGCGCTGTAGAGTTATTGGTCATGTATTCCCACCACGAGGTGACCCCCTGAGCCCTGCTATTGGGTGATATGAATGTGCTGTACAGTGAGTGGTCATGTCTTCCACCACGAGGTGACCCCCCTGAGCCCTGCAATTGTGTGATATGAATGCTCTGTACAGTTAGTGGTCATGTCTTCCCACCACGAGGTGACCCCCTGAGCCCTGCTCTTGGGTGATATAATTGCTCTGTACAGTTAGTGGTCATGTTTCCCACCACGAGGTGACTCCCTGAGCCATGCTATTGGGTGATATGAATGCTCTGTACAGTTAGTGGCAATGTCTTCTCACCCCTAGGTGACCCCCTGAGTCCTGGTATTGGGTGATATGAATGCGCTGTACAATTAGTGGTCTTGTCTTCCCACCACGGTATGACCCCCTGAGCCCTGCTATTGGGTGATATGAATGCTCTGTACAGTTAGTGGTCATGTCTTCCCACCACGAGGTAACCCCCTGAGCCCTGCTATTGGGTGATATGAAGGTGCTGTACAGTTAGTGGTCATGTCTTCCCACCACGAGGTGACCCCCCCTGAGCCCTGCTATTGGGTGATATAAATGCTCTGTACAGAGTGGTCATGTTTCCCACCACGAGGTGACCCCCTGAGTCCTGCTATTGGGTGATATGCATGATCTGTACAGTTAGTGGTGATGTCTTCCCAGCACAAGGTGACCCCCCTGAGCCCTGCTATTGGGTGATATGAATGCGCTGTACAGTTAGTGGTCATGTCTTCCCACCATGAGGTGACCCCCTGAGTCCTGCTATTGGGTGATGTGAATGTGCTGTACAGTTAGTGGCCATGTCTTCCAACCTTGAGCTGACCCACCTGAGCCCTGCTATTGGGTGAAATGAATGCTCTGTACAGTTAGTGGTCATGTCTTCCCACCATGAGGTGAACCCTTGAGCCCGGCTCTTGGGTGATTTAAATGCTCTGTACAGTTAGTGGTCATGTCTTCCCACCACGAGGTGACCCCCCTGAGACCTGCTATTGGGTGATGTGATGCTCTGTACAGTTAGTGGTCATGTCTTCCCACCACGAGGTGACCCCCTGAGTCCTACTATTGGGTGATATGAATGCTCTGTACAGTTAGTGGCCTTGTCTTTCCACCACGAGGTGACACCCTTGAGCCCTGTTATACGGTGTTATGAATTTGCTGTACAGTTAGTGGTCATGTCGTCACTCCACGAGGTGACCCCCTGAGCCCTGTTACTGGGTGATATGAAGGTGCTGTACAGTTAGTGGTCATGTCTTCCAACCATATGACCCCCTGAGCCCTGATATTGGGTGATATGAAGGTGCTGTACAGTTAGTGGTCATGTCTTCCCACCATGAGGTGACCCCCTGAGCACTGCTATTGGGTGATATGATTGCGCTGTACAGTTAGTGGTCATATCTACCCCCCACGAGGTGACCCCCTGAGCCCTGCTTTTGGGTGATATGAATGTGCTGTATAGTTACTGGTCATGTCTTCCCACCACTAGGTGAACCCCTGAGCCCTGGTATTGGGTGATATGAATGCTCTGTACAGTTAGTGGTCATGTCTTCCCATCATGAGTTGACCCCATGAGCCCTGCTATTGGGTGATATGAAGACTCTGTACAGTTAGTGGTCATGTGTTCCCACCACGAGGTGACCCCCTGAGCCCTGCTATTGCGTGATATGAATGTGCTGTACAGTTAGTGGTCATGTCTTCCCACCATGAGGTGACCCCCTGAGCCCTGCTATTGGGTGATATGAATGCTCTGTACAGTTAGTGGTGATGTCTTCACACCATGAGGTGACCCCCTGAGCCATGCAAATGGGTGATATGAATGCGCAGTACAGTTAGTTTTCTTGTCTTCCCACAATGAGGTGACCCCCTGAGCCCTGGTATTGGGTGACATGAATGCTCTGTACAGTTAGTGGTCATGTCTTCCCACAATGAGGTGACCCCCTGAGCCCTGGTAATGGGTGATATGAATGCTATGTACAGTTAGTGGTCATGTCTTCCCACCATGAGGTGACCCCCTGAGTCCTGCTATTGGGTGATGTGAATGTGCTGTACAGTTAGTGGCCATGTCTTCCCACCATGAGGTGACCCCCTGAGTACTGCTATTGGGAGATATGAAGGTGCTGTACAGTTAGTGGTGATGTTTTCCTACCACGAGGTGACCCCCTGAGTCCTGATATTGGGTGATATGAATGCGCCTTACAGTTAGTGGTCATGTCTTCCCTGCACGAGGTGACGCCCACGAGCCCTGCTAATGGGTGATATGAATTCGCTGTACAGTTAGTGATCTCGTCTTCCCACCAAAAGGTGACCCCCTGAGCCCTGCTATTGGGTGATATGAATGCTTTGTACAGTTAGTGGTCATGTTTTCCCACCACGATGTGACCCCCTGAGCCCTGCTATTGGGTGATGTGAAGGTGCTGTACTGTTAGTGGTCATGTCTTCCCACCACGAGGTGACCCCCTGAGCCCTGCTATTGGGTGATATGAATGTGCAGTACAGTTAGTGGTCATGTCTTCCCACCATGAGGTGACCCCCTAAGCCCTGCTATTGGGTGATATGAATGTGCTTTACAGTTAGTGGTCATGTCTTCCCATCACGAGGTGACCCCCTAAGCCCTGGTATTGGGTGATATGAATGTGCTGTACAGTTAGTGGTCATGTCTTCCCTCCATGAGTTGTCCCCCTGAGCCCTGCATTGGGTGATATAAATGCTCTGTACAGCTAGTTGTCATGTCTTCCCACCACAAGGTGACCCCCTGAGCCCTGCTATTGGGTGATATGAATGCTCTGTATAGTTAGTGGTCATGTCTTCTCACCACGAGGTGACCCCCTGAGCCCTGGTATTGGGTGATATGAATGCTCTGTACAGTTAGTGGTCATGTCTTCCCACCACACAGTGACCCCCCCTGAGCCCTGCTCTTGGGTGATATGAATGCTCTGTACAGTTAGTGGTCATGTCTTCCCACCACGAGGTGACCCCCTGTGCCCTGCAATTGGGTGATTTGAATGTGTTGTACAGTTATTGGTCATGTCTTCCCACCACGATGTGACCCCCTGAGCCCAAGTATTGGGTGATATGATGCTCTGTACAGTTAGTGGTCATGTATTCCCACCACGAGGTGACCCCCTGAGCCCTGCTATTGGGTGATATGAAGACTCTGTACAGTTAGTGGTCATGTGTTCCCACCACGAGGTGACCCCCTGAGCCCTGCTATTGGGTGATGTGAAGGTGCTGTACCGTTAGTGGTCATGTCTTCCCACCATGAGGTGACCCCCTGAGCCCTGCTATTGTGTGATATGCATGCTCTGTACAATTAGTGGTGACATCTTCCCAGCTCGAGGTGACCCCCCTGAGCCCTGCTATTGGGTGATATGAATGCTCTGTACAGTTAGTGGTCATGTCTTCCCACCACGAGGTGACCCCCTGTGCCCTGCTATTGGGTGATTTGAATGTGCTGTACAGTTAGTGGTCATGTCTTCCCACCATGAGGTGACCCCCTGAGCCCTGCTATTGGGTGATATGAATGCTCTGTACAGTTAGTGGTCATGTCTTCCCACCACGAGGTAACCCCCTGAGCCCTGCTATTGGGTGATATGAAGATGCTGTACAGTTAGTGGTCATGTCTTCCCACCACGAGGTAACCCCCCTGAGCCCTGCTATTGGGTGATATAAATGCTCTGTACAGAGTGGTCATGTTTCCCACCACGAGGCGACCCCCTGAGTCCTGCTATTGGGTGATATGCATGCTCTGTACAGTTAGTGGTGATGTCTTCCCAGCACAAGGTGACCCCCCTGAGCCCTGCTATTGGGTGATATGAATGCGCTGTACAGTTAGTGGTCATGTCTTCCCACCATGAGGTGACCCCCTGAGTCCTGCTATTGGGTGATGTGAATGTGCTGTACAGTTAGTGGCCATGTCTTCCCACCTTGAGCTGACCCACCTGAGCCCTGCTATTGGGTGATATGATTGCTCTGTACAGTTAGTGGTCATGTCTTCCCACCATGAGATGACCCCCTGAGTCCTGCTATTGGGTGATGTGATGCTCTGTACAGTTAGTGGTTATGTCTTCCCACCACGAGGTGACCCCCTGAGTCCTGCTATTGGGTGATATGAATGCTCTGTACAGTTAGTGGCCATGTCTTCCCACCACGAGGTGACACCCTTGAGCCCTGTTATTGGGTGTTATGAATTTGCTGTACAGTTAGTGGTCATGTCTTCCCACCATGTGACCCCCTGAGCCCTGATATTGGGTGATATGAAGGTGCAGTACAGTTAGTGGTCATGTCTTCCCAGCATGAGGTGACCCCCTGAGCCCTGGTATTGAGTGATATGAATGCTCTGTGCAGTAAGTGGTCATGTCTTCCCACCATGAGGTGACACCCTGAGCCCTGGTATTGGGTGATATGAATGCTCTGTAAAGTTAGTGGTCATGTCTTCCCACCACAAGGTGACCCCCCTGAGCCCTGCAATTGTGTGATATGAAAGCTCTGTACAGTTAGTGGTCATGTCTTCCCACCACGAGGTGACCACCTGAGCCCTGCTATTGGGTGATATGAATGCTCTTTACAGTTAGTGGTGATGTCTTCCCACCATGAGATGACCCCCTGAGCCCTGCTATTGCGTGATATGAATGTGCTGTAGAGTTATTGATCATGTATTCCCACCACGAGGTGACCCCCTGAGCCCTGGTATTGGGTGATATGAATGCTCTGTACAGGTAGTGGTCATTTCTTCCCACAATGAGGTGACCCCCTGAGCCCAGGTATTGGGTGATATGAATATTCTGTACAGCTAGTGGCAATGTCTTTCCACCACGAGGTGACCCCCTGAGCCCTGCTATTGGGTGATATGAAGACTCTGTACAGTTAGTGGTCATGTGTTCCCACCACGAGGTGACCCCCTGAGCCCTTCTATTGGGTGATGTGAAGGTGCTGTACAGTTAGTGGTCATGTCTTCCCACCACGAGGTGACCCCCTGAGCCCTGCTATTGGGTGATATGCATGCTCTGTACAGTTAGTGGTGATGTCTTCCCAGCACGAGGTGACCCCCCTGAGCCCTGCTATTGGGTGATATGAATGCTTTGTACAGTTAGTGGTCATGTCTTCCCTCCACGAGGTGACCCCCTGTGCCCTGCTATTGGGTGATATGAATGCTCTGTGCAGTTAGTGGTCATGTCTTCCCACCACGAGGTAACCCCCTGAGCCCTGCTATTGGGTGATATGAATGCTCTGTACAGTTAGTGGTCATGTCTTCCCACGACGAGGTGATCCCCTTGAGCCCTGCTATTGGGTGATGTGATGCTCTGTACAGTTAGTGGTTATGTCTTCCCACCACGAGGTGACCCCCTGAGTCCTGCTATTGGGTGATATGAATGCTCTGTACCGTTAGTGGCCATGTCTTTCCACCACGAGGTGACACCCTTGAGCCCTGTTATACGGTGTTATGAATTTGCTGTACAGTTAGTGGTCATGTCGTCCCTCCACGAGGTGACCCCCTGAGCCCTGTTACTGGGTGATATGAAGGTGCTGTACAGTTAGTGGTCATGTCTTCCAACCATGTGACCCCCTGAGCCCTGATATTGGGTGATATGAAGGTGCTGTACAGTTAGTGGTCATGTCTTCCCACCATGAGGTGACCCCCTGAGCACTGCTATTGGGTGATATGATTGCGCTGTACAGTTAGTGGTCATGTCTACCCCCCACGAGGTGACCCCCTGAGCCCTGCTTTTGGGTGATATGAATGTGCTGTATAGTTACTGGTCATGTCTTCCCACCACAAGGTGAACCCCTGAGCCCTGGTATTGGGTGATATGAATGCTCTGTACAGTTAGTGGTCATGTCTTCCCATCATGAGTTGACCCCATGAGCCCTGCTATTGGGTGATATGAAGACTCTGTACAGTTAGTGGTCATGTGTTCCCACCACGAGGTGACCCCCTGAGCCCTGCTATTGCGTGATATGAATGTGCTGTACAGTTAGTGGTCATGTCTTCCCACCATGAGGTGACCCCCTGAGCCCTGCTATTGGGTGATATGAATGCTCTGTACAGTTAGTGGTGATGTCTTCACACCATGAGGTGACCCCCTGAGCCATGCAAATGGGTGATATGAATGCGCAGTACAGTTAGTTGTCTTGTCTTCCCACGATGAGGTGACCCCCTGAGCCCTGGTATTGGGTGATATGAATGCTCTGTACAGTTAGTGGTCATGTCTTCCCACCACGATGTGACCCCCTGAGCCCTGCTATTGGGTGATGTGAAGGTGCTGTACAGTTAGTGGTCATGTCTTCCCACCACGAGGTGACCCCCTGAGCCCTGCTATTTGGTGATATGAATGTGCAGTACAGTTAGTGGTCATGTCTTCCCACCATGAGGTGACCCCCTAAGCCCTGCTATTGGGTGATATGAATGTGCTGTACAGTTAGTGGTCATGTCTTCCCATCACGAGGTGACCCCCTAAGCCCTGGTATTGGGTGATATGAATGTGCTGTACAGTTAGTGGTCATGTCTTCCCACCATGAGTTGTCCCCCTGAGCCCTGCATTGGGTGATATAAATGCTCTGTACAGCTAGTTGTCATGTCTTCCCACCACAAGGTGACCCCCTGAGCCCTGCTATTGGGTGATATGAATGCTCTGTATAGTTAGTGGTCATGTCTTCTCACGACGAGGTGACCCCCTGAGCCCTGGTATTGGGTGATATGAATGGTCTGTACAGTTAGTGGTCATATCTTCCCACCACACAGTGACCCCCCCAGAGCCCTGCTATTGGGTGATATGAATGCTCTTTACAGTTAATGGTCATGTCTTCCCACGATGAGGTGAACCCCTGAGCCCTGCTCTTGGGTGATATCAATGCTCTGTACAGTTAGTGGTCATGTTTTCCCAGCACGAAGTGACCACCCTGAGCCCTGCTATTGGGTGATATGAATGCTCTGTACAGTTAGTGGTCATGTCTTCCCACCACGAGGTAACCCCCTGAGCCCTGCTATTGGGTGATATGAAGGTGCTGTACAGTTAGTGGTCATGTCTTCCCACCACGAGGTGACCCCCTGTGCCCTGCTGTTGGGTGATTTGAATGTGCTGTACAGTTAGTGGTCATGTCTTCCCACCATGAGGTGACCCCCTGAGCCCTGCAATTGGGTGATATGAAAGCGCTGTACAGTTAGTGGTCATGTCTTCCCACCATGAGGTGACCCCCTGAGCCCTGGTATTGGGTGATATGAATGCTCTGTACAGTTAGTGGTCATTTCTTCCCACAATGAGGTGACCCCCTGAGCCCTGCTATTGGGTGATATGAATGCTCTGTACAGTTAGAGGTCATGTCTTCCCACCATGAGTTGACCCCCTGTGTCCTGCTATTGGGTGATATGAAGACACTGTACAGTTAGTGGTCATGTCTTCCCACCATGATGTGACCCCCTGAGCCCAAGTATTGGGTGATATGATGCTCTGAACAGTTAGTGGTCATGTATTCCCACCACGAGGTGACCCCCTGAGCCCCGCTATTGGGTGATATGAAGACTCTGTACAGTTAGTGGTCATGTGTTCCCACCACAAGGTGACCCCCTGAGCCCTGCTATTGGGTGATGTGAAGGTGCTGTACAGTTAGTGGTCATGTCTTCCCACCATGAGGTGACCTCCTAAGCCCTGCTATTGGATGATATGAATGTGCTGTACAGTTAGTGGTCATGTCTTCCCATCACGAGATGACCCCCTAAGCCATGGTATTGGGTGATATGAATGTGCTGTACAGTTAGTGGTCATGTCTTCCCACCATGAGTTGTCCCCCTGAGCCCTGCAATGGGTGATATAAATGCTCTGTACAGTTAGTTGTCATGTCTTCCCACCATGAGGTGACCCCCTGAGCCCTGGTATTGGGTGATTTGAATGCGCTGTACAGTTAGTGGTCATGTCTTCCCACCACGAGATGACCCCCTGAGCCCTGCAATTGGGTGATATGAAGGTGCTGTACAGTTAGTGGCCATGTCTTCCCACCTCGAGGAGACCCCCTGAGCCCAAGTATTGGGTGATAAGATGCTCTGTACAGTTAGTGGTCATGTATTCCCACCACGAGGTGACCCCCTAAGCCCTGCTATTGGGTGATATGAAGGTGCTGTACAGTTTGTGGTCATGTCTTCCCACCACGAGGTGACCCACCTGAGCACTGCTATTGGGTGATATGAATGCTCTGTACAGTGAGTGGTCATGTCTTCCCACCACGAGGTGAACCCTTGAGCCCGGCTCTTGGGTGATATAAATGCTCTGTACAGTCAGTGGTCATGTCTTCCCACCACGAGGTGACCCGCCTGAGCCCTGCTATTGGGTGATATGAATGCGCTGTACAGTTAGTGGTCATGTCTTCCCCCCTCGATGTGACGCCCACGAGCCCTACTATTGGGTGATATGAATTTGCTGTACAGTTAGTGATCTCGTCTTCCCACCACAAGGTGCCCCCCTGAGCCCTGCTATTGGGTGATATGAATGCTCTGTACAGTTAGAGGTCATGTCTTCCCACCACGATGTGACCCCCTGAGCCATGGTATTGGGTGATATGAAGAATCTGTACAGTTAGTGGTCATGTCTTCCCACCACGATGTGACCCCCTGTGCCCTAGTATTGGGTGATATGATGCACTGTACAGTTAGTGGTCATGTCTTCCCACCACGATGTGACCCCCTGAGCCATGGTTTTGGGTGATATGAAGACTCTGTACAGTTAGTGGTCATGTCTTCCCACCACGATGTGACCCCCTGAGCCCAAGTATTGGGTGATATGATGCTCTGTACAGTAAGTGGTCATGTATTCCCACCACGAGGTGACCCCCTGAGCCTTGCTATTGGGTGATATGAAGACTCTGTACAGTTCGTGGTCATGTGTTCCCACCACGAGGTAACCTCGTGATCCCTGATATTGGGTGATGTGAAGGTGCTGTACAGTTAGTGGTCAGGTCTTCCCACCATGAGGTGACCCCCTAAGCCCTGCTATTGGGTGTTATGAATGTGCTGTACAGTTAGTGGTCATGTCTTCCCATCACGAGATGACCCCCTAAGCCCTGGTATTGGGTGATATGAATGTGCTGTACAGTTAGTGGTCATGTCTTCCCACCATGAGTTATCCCCCTGAGCCCTGTATTGGGTGATATAAATGCTCTGTACAGTTAGTTGTCATGTCTTCCCACCACGAGGTGACCCCCTGAGCCCTGGTATTGGGTGATTTGAATGCGCTGTACAGTTAGTGGTCATGTCTTGCCACCATGAGATGACCCCTTGAGCCCTGCTATTGGGTGATATGAAGGTGCTGTACAGTTAGTGGCCATGTCTTCCCACCACGAGGAGACCCCCTGAGCCCTGCTATTGGGTGATATGAATGTGCTGTTCAGAGAGTGGTCATGTCTTCCACCACGAGGTGACCTCCTAAGCCCTGCTATTGGGTGATTTGAATGCGCTGTACAGTTAGTGGTCATGTCTTCCCACCATGAGGTGACCCCCTGAGCCCTGCTACTGGGTGATATGAATGCTCTGTACAGTTAGTGGTCATTTCTTCCCACAATGAGGTGACCCCCTGAGCCCTGCTCTTGGGTGATTTGAATGTGCTGTACAGTGAGTGGTCATGTCTTCCACCACGAGGTGACCCCCCTGAGCCCTGCAATTGTGTGATATGAAAGCTCTGTACAGTTATTGGTCATGTCTTCCCACCTCGAGGTGACCCCCTGAGCCCTGCTCTTGAGTGATATAAATGCTCTGTACAGTTAGTGGTCATGTTTCCCACCACGAGGTGACCCCCTGAGCCATGCTATTGGGTGATATGAATGCTCTGTACAGTTAGTGGTGATGTCTTCCCACCATGAGGTGACCCCATGAGCCCTGGTATTGGCTGATATGAATGCTCTGTACAGTTAGTGGTCATTTCTTCCCACAAAGAGGTGACCCCCTGAGCCCAGGTATTGGGTGATATGAATGCTCTGTACAGTTAGTGGCAATGTCTTCTCACCACGAGGTGACCCTCTGAGTCCTGGTATTGGGTGATATGAATGCGCTATACAGTTAGTGGTCATGTCTTACCTCCACGAGGTGACGCCCCCGAGCCCTGCTATTGGGTGATATGAATTCGCTGTACAGTTAGTGATCTCATCTTCCCACCACAAGGTGACCCCCTGAGCCCTGCTATTGGGTGATATGATGCTCTGTACAGTTAGTGGTCATGTCTTCCCACCACGATGTGACCCCCTGAGCCTTGGTATTGGGTGATATGAAGACTCTGTACAGTTAGAGGTCATGTCTTCCCACCACGTTGTGACCCCCTGAGCACTAGTATTGGGTGATATGATGCTCTGTACAGTTAGTGGTCATGTCTTCCCACCATGAGTTGTCCCCCTGAGCCCTGCATTGGGTGATATAAATGCTCTGTACAGTTAGTTGTCATGTCTTCCCACCACAAGGTGACCCCCTGAGCCCTGCTATTGGGTGATATGAATGCTCTGTATAGTTAGTGGTCATGTCTTCTCACCACGAGGTGACCCCCTGAGCCCTGGTATTGGGTGATATGAATGGTCTGTACAGTTAGTGGTCATGTATTCCCACCACGAGGTGACCCCCTGAGCCCTGCTATTGGGTGATATGAAGACTCTGTACAGTTAGTGGTCATGTGTTCCCACCACGAGGTGACCCCCTGAGCCCTGCTATTGGGTGATGTGAAGGTGCTGTACAGTTAGTGGTCATGTCTTCCCACCACGAGGTGACCCCCTGAGCCCTGCTATTGGGTGATATGCATGCTCTGTACAGTTAGTGGTGACGTCTTCCCAGCACGAGGTGACCCCCCTGAGCCCTGCTATTGGGTGATATGAATGCTCTGTACAGTTAGTGGTCATGTCTTCCCACCACGAGGTGACCCCCTGTGCCCTGCTATTGGGTGATTTGAATGTGTTGTACAGTTAGTGGTCATGTCTTCCCACCATGAGGTGACCCCCTGAGTCCTGCTATTGGGTGATGTGAATGTGCTGTACAGTTAGTGGCCATGTCTTCCCACCTTGAGCTGACCCACCTGAGCCCTGCTATTGGGTGATATGAATGCTCTGTACAGTTAGTGGTCATGTCTTCCCACCATGAGGTGACCCCCTGAGTCCTGCTATTGGGTGATGTGATGCTCTGTACAGATAGTGGTTATGTCTTCCCACCACGAGGTGACCCCCTGAGTCCTGCTATTGGGTGATATGAATGCTCTGTACAGTTAGTGGTCATGTATTCCCACCACGAGGTGACCCCCTGAGCCCTGCTATTGGGTGATATGAAGACTCTGTACAGTTAGTGGTCATGTGTTCCCACCACGAGGTGACCCCATGAGCCCTGCTATTGGGTGATGTGAAGGTGCTGTACAGTTAGTGGTCATGTCTTCCCACCACGAGGTGACCCCCTGAGCCCTGCTATTGGGTGATATGCATGCTCTGTACAGTTAGTGGTGACATCTTCCCAGCACGAGGTGACCCCCCTGAGCCCTGCTATTGGGTGATATGAATGCTCTGTACAGTTAGTGGTCATATCTTCCCACCACGAGGTGACCCCCTGTGCCCTGCTATTGGGTGATTTGAAAGTGTTGTACAGTTAGTGGTCATGTCTTCCCACCACGAGGTGACCCCCTGAGCCCTGCTATTGGGTGATATGAATGCTCTGTACAGTTAGTGGTCATGTCTTCCCACCACGAGGTAACCCCCTGAGCCCTGCTATTGGGTGATATGAAGATGCTGTACAGTTAGTGGTCATGTCTTCCCACCACGAGGTGACCCCCCCTGAACCCTGCTATTGGGTGATATAAATGCTCTGTACAGAGTGGTCATGTTTCCCACCACGAGGCGACCCCCTGAGTCCTGCTATTCGGTGATATGCATGCTCTGTACAGTTAGTGGTGATGTCTTCCCAGCACAAGGTGACCCCCCTGAGCCCTGCTATTGGGTGATATGAATGCGCTGTACAGTTAGTGGTCATGTCTTCCCACCATGAGGTGACCCCCTGAGTCCTGCTATTGGGTGATGTGAATGTGCTGTACAGTTAGTGGCCATGTCTTCCCACCTTGAGCTGACCCACCTGAGCCCTGCTATTGGGTGATATGAATGCTCTGTACAGTTAGTGGTCATGTCTTCCCACCATGAGGTGACCCCCTGAGTGCTGCTATTGGGTGATATGAATGCTCTGTACAGTTAGTGGCCATGTCTTCCCACCACGAGGTGACACCCTTGAGCCCTGTTATTGGGTGTTATGAATTTGCTGTACAGTTAGTGGTCATGTCTTCCCACCATGTGACCCCCTGAGCCCTGATATTGGGTGATATGAAGGTGCAGTACAGTTAGTGGTCATGTCTTCCCAGCATGAGGTGACCCCCTGAGCCCTGGTATTGAGTGATATGAATGCTCTGTGCAGTAAGTGGTCATGTCTTCCCACCATGAGGTGACACCCTGAGCCCTGGTATTGGGTGATATGAATGCTCTGTAAAGTTAGTGGTCATGTCTTCCCACCACAAGGTGACCCCCCTGAGCCCTGCAATTGTGTGATATGAAAGCTCTGTACAGTTAGTGGTCATGTCTTCCCACCACGAGGTAAACCCCCTGAGCCCTGCTATTGGGTGATATGAATGCTCTTTACAGTTAGTGGTGATGTCTTCCCACCATGAGATGACCCCCTGAGCCCTGCTATTGCGTGATATGAATGTGCTGTAGAGTTATTGGTCATGTATTCCCACCACGAGGTGACCCCCTGAGCCCTGGTATTGGGTGATATGAATGCTCTGTACAGTTAGTGTTCATTTCTTCCCACAATGAGGTGACCCCCTGAGCCCAGGTATGGGTGATATGAATATTCTGTACAGCTAGTGGCAATGTCTTCTCACCACGAGGTGACCCCCTGAGTCCTGGTATTGGGTGATATGAAGACTCTGTACAGTTAGTGGTCATGTCTTCCCACCACGAGGTGACCCCCTGAGCCCTGCTATTGGGTGATATGAAGACTCTGTACAGTTAGTGGTCATGTGTTCCCACCACGAGGTGACCCCCTGAGCCCTTCTATTGGGTGATGTGAAGGTGCTGTACAGTTAGTGGTCATGTCTTCCCACCACGAGGTGACCCCCTGAGCCCTGCTATTGGGTGATATGCATGCTCTGTACAGTTAGTGGTGATGTCTTCCCAGCACGAGGTGACCCCCCTGAGCCCTGCTATTGGGTGATATGAATGCTCTGTACAGTTAGTGGTCATGTCTTCCCTCCACGAGGTGACCCCCTGTGCCCTGCTATTGGGTGATATGAATGCTCTGTGCAGTTAGTGGTCATGTCTTCCCACCACGAGGTAACCCCCTGAGCCCTGCTATTGGGTGAAATGAATGCTCTGTACAGTTAGTGGTCATGTCTTCCCACCACGAGGTGATCCCCTTGAGCCCTGCTATTGGGTGATGTGATGCTCTGTACAGTTAGTGGTTATGTCTTCCCACCACGAGGTGACCCCCTGAGTCCTGCTATTGGGTGATATGAATGCTCTGTACCGTTAGTGGCCATGTCTTTCCACCACGAGGTGACACCCTTGAGCCCTGTTATACGGTGTTATGAATTTGCTGTACAGTTAGTGGTCATGTCGTCCCTCCATGAGGTGACCCCCTGAGCCCTGTTACTGGGTGATATGAAGGTGCTGTACAGTTAGTGGTCATGTCTTCCAACCATGTGACCCCCTGAGCCCTGATATTGGGTGATATGAAGGTGCTGTACAGTTAGTGGTCATGTCTTCCCACCATGAGGTGACCCCCTGAGCACTGCTATTGGGTGATATGATTGCGCTGTACAGTTAGTGGTCATGTCTAACCCCCCACGAGGTGACCCCCTGAGCCCTGCTTTTGGGTGATATGAATGTGCTGTATAGTTACTGGTCATGTCTTCCCACCACAAGGTGAACCCCTGAGCCCTGGTATTGGGTGATATGAATGCTCTGTACAGTTAGTGGTCATGTCTTCCCATCATGAGTTGACCCCATGAGCCCTGCTATTGGGTGATATGAAGACTCTGTACAGTTAGTGGTCATGTGTTCCCACCACGAGGTGACCCCCTGAGCCCTGCTATTGCGTGATATGAATGTGCTGTACAGTTAGTGGTCATGTCTTCCCACCATGAGGTGACCCCCTGAGCCCTGCTATTGGGTGATATGAATGCTCTGTACAGTTAGTGGTGATGTCTTCACACCATGAGGTGACCCCCTGAGCCATGCAAATGGGTGATATGAATGCGCAGTACAGTTAGTTGTCTTGTCTTCCCACGATGAGGTGACCCCCTGAGCCCTGGTATTGGGTGATATGAATGCTCTGTACAGTTAGTGGTCATGTCTTCCCACAATGAGGTGACCCCCTGAGCCCTGGTAAAGGGTGATATGAATGCTCTGTACAGTTAGTGGTCATGTCTTCCCACCATGAGGTGACCCCCTGAGTCCTGCTATTGGGTGATGTGAATGTGCAGTACAGTTATTGGCCATGTCTTCCCACCATGAGGTGACCCCCTGAGTCCTGCTATTGGGAGATATGAAGGTGCTGTACAGTTAGTGGCGATGTCTTCCTACCACGAGGTGACCCCCTGAGTCCTGGTATTGGGTGATATGAATGCGCTGTACAGTTAGTGGTCATGTCTTCCCTGCACGAGGTGACGCCCACGAGCCCTGCTAATGGGTGATATGAATTCGCTGTACAGTTAGTGATCTCGTCTTCCCACCAAAAGGTGACCCCCTGAGCCCTGCTATTGGGTGATATGAATGCTTTGTACAGTTAGTGGTCATGTCTTCCCACCACGATGTGACCCCCTGAGCCCTGCTATTGGGTGATGTGAAGGTGCTGTACAGTTAGTGGTCATGTCTTCCCACCACGAGGTGACCCCCTGAGCCCTGCTATTGGGTGATATGAATGTGCAGTACAGTTAGTGGTCATGTCTTCCCACCATGAGGTGACCCCCTAAGCCCTGCTATTGGGTGATATGAATGTGCTGTACAGTTAGTGGTCATGTCTTCCCATCACGAGGTGACCCCCTAAGCCCTGGTATTGGGTGATATGAATGTGCTGTACAGTTAGTGGTCATGTCTTCCCACCATGAGTTGTCCCCCTGAGCCCTGCATTGGGTGATATAAATGCTCTGTACAGCTAGTTGTCATGTCTTCCCACCACAAGGTGACCCCCTGAGCCCTGCTATTGGGTGATATGAATGCTCTGTATAGTTAGTGGTCATGTCTTCTCACGACGAGGTGACCCCCTGAGCCCTGGTATTGGGTGATATGAATGGTCTGTACAGTTAGTGGTCATGTCTTCCCACCACACAGTGACCCCCCCAGAGCCCTGCTATTGGGTGATATGAATGCTCTTTACAGTTAGTGGTCATGTCTTCCCACGATGAGGTGACCCCCTGAGCCCTGCTCTTGGGTGATATCAATGCTCTGTACAGTTAGTGGTCATGTCTTCCCAGCACGAAGTGACCACCCTGAGCCCTGCTATTGGGTGATATGAATGCTCTGTACAGTTAGTGGTCATGTCTTCCCACCACGAGGTAACCCCCTGAGCCCTGCTATTGGGTGATATGAAGGTGCTGTACAGTTAGTGGTCATGTCTTCCCACCACGAGGTGACCCCCTGTGCCCTGCTGTTGGGTGATTTGAATGTGCTGTACAGTTAGTGGTCATGTCTTCCCACCATGAGGTGACCCCCTGAGCCCTGCAATTGGGTGATATGAAAGCGCTGTACAGTTAGTGGTCATGTCTTCCCACCATGAGGTGACCCCCTGAGCCCTGGTATTGGGTGATATGAATGCTCTGTACAGTTAGTGGTCATTTCTTCCCACAATGAGGTGACCCCCTGATCCCTGCTATTGGGTGATATGAATGCTCTGTACAGTTAGAGGTCATGTCTTCCCACCATGAGTTGACCCCCTGTGTCCTGCTATTGCGTGATATGAAGACACTGTACAGTTAGTGGTCATGTCTTCCCACCATGATGTGACCCCCTGAGCCCAAGTATTGGGTGATATGATGCTCTGAACAGTTAGTGGTCATGTATTCCCACCACGAGGTGACCCCCTGAGCCCCGCTATTGGGTGATATGAAGACTCTGTACAGTTAGTGGTCATGTGTTCCCACCACGAGGTGACCCCCTGAGCCCTGCTATTGGGTGATGTGAAGGTGCTGTACAGTTAGTGGTCATGTCTTCCCACCATGAGGTGACCTCCTAAGCCCTGCTATTGGATGATATGAATGTGCTGTACAGTTAGTGGTCATGTCTTCCCATCACGAGATGACCCCCTAAGCCATGGTATTGGGTGATATGAATGTGCTGTACAGTTAGTGGTCATGTCTTCCCACCATGAGTTGTCCCCCTGAGCCCTGCATTGGGTGATATAAATGCTCTGTACAGTTAGTTGTCATGTCTTCCCACCATGAGGTGACCCCCTGAGCCCTGGTATTGGGTGATTTGAATGCGCTGTACAGTTAGTGGTCATGTCTTCCCACCACGAGATGACCCCCTGAGCCCTGCAATTGGGTGATATGAAGGTGCTGTACAGTTAGTGGCCATGTCTTCCCACCTCGAGGAGACTCCCTGAGCCCAAGTATTGGGTGATAAGATGCTCTGTACAGTTAGTGGTCATGTATTCCCACCACGAGGTGACCTCCTGAGCCCTGCTATTGGGTGATATGAAGGTGCTGTACAGTTTGTGGTCATGTATTCCCACCACGAGGTGACCCACCTGAGCACTGCTATTGGGTGATATGAATGCTCTGTACAGTGAGTGGTCATGTCTTCCCACCACGAGGTGAACCCTTGAGCCCGGCTCTTGGGTGATATAAATGCTCTGTACAGTCAGTGGTCATGTCTTCCCACCACGAGGTGACCCGCCTGAGCCCTGCTATTGGGTGAAATGAATACGCTGTACAGTTAGTGGTCATGTCTTCCCTCCTCGATGTGACGCCCACGAGCCCTACTATTGGGTGATATGAATTTGCTGTACAGTTAGTGATCTCGTCTTCCCACCACAAGGTGCCCCCCTGAGCCCTGCTATTGGGTGATATGAATGCTCTGTACAGTTAGAGGTCATGTCTTCCCACCACGATGTGACCCCCTGAGCCATGGTATTGGGTGATATGAAGAATCTGTACAGTTAGTGGTCATGTCTTCCCACCACGATGTGACCCCCTGTGCCCTAGTATTGGGTGATATGATGCACTGTACAGTTAGTGGTCATGTCTTCCCACCACGATGTGACCCCCTGAGCCATGGTTTTGGGTGATATGAAGACTCTGTACAGTTAGTGGTCATGTCTTCCCACCACGATGTGACCCCTGAGCCCAAGTATTGGGTGATATGATGCTCTGTACAGTAAGTGGTCATGTATTCCCACCACGAGGTGACCCCCTGAGCCTTGCTATTGGGTGATATGAAGACTCTGTACAGTTCGTGGTCATGTGTTCCCACCACGAGGTAACCTCGTGAGCCCTGATATTGGGTGATGTGAAGGTGCTGTACAGTTAGTGGTCAGGTCTTCCCACCATGAGGTGACCCCCTAAGCCCTGCTATTGGGTGTTATGAATGTGCTGTACAGTTAGTGGTCATGTCTTCCCATCACGAGATGACCCCCTAAGCCCTGGTATTGGGTGATATGAATGTGCTGTACAGTTAGTGGTCATGTCTTCCCACCATGAGTTGTCCCCCTGAGCCCTGTATTGGGTGATATAAATGCTCTGTACAGTTAGTTGTCATGTCTTCCCACCACGAGGTGACCCCCTGAGCCCTGGTATTGGGTGATTTGAATGCGCTGTACAGTTAGTGGTCATGTCTTGCCACCATGAGATGACCCCTTGAGCCCTGCTATTGGGTGATATGAAGGTGCTGTACAGTTAGTGGCCATGTCTTCCCACCACGAGGAGACCCCCTGAGCCCTGCTATTGGGTGATATGAATGTGCTGTTCAGAGAGTGGTCATGTCTTCCACCACGAGGTGACCTCCTAAGCCCTGCTATTGGGTGATTTGAATGCGCTGTACAGTTAGTGGTCATGTTTTCCCACCATGAGGTGACCCCCTGAGCCCTGCTACTGGGTGATATGAATGCTCTGTACAGTTAGTGGTCATTTCTTCCCACAATGAGGTGACCCCCTGAGCACTGCTCTTGGGTGATTTGAATGTGCTGTACAGTGAGTGGTCATGTCTTCCACCACGAGGTGACCCCCCTGAGCCCTGCAATTGTGTGATATGAATGCTCTGTACAGTTATTGGTCATGTCTTCCCACCTCGAGGTGACCCCCTGAGCCCTGCTCTTGGGTGATATAAATGCTCTGTAAAGTTAGTGGTCATGTTTCCCACCACGAGGTGACCCCCTGAGCCATGCTATTGGGTGATATGAATGCTCTGTACAGTTAGTGGTGATGTCTTCCCACCATGAGGTGACCCCATGAGCCCTGGTATTGGCTGATATGAATGCTCTGTACAGTTAGTGGTCATTTCTTCCCACAAAGAGGTGACCCCCTGAGCCCAGATATTGGGTGATATGAATGCTCTGTACAGTTAGTGGCAATGTCTTCTCACCACGAGGTGACCCTCTGAGTCCTGGTATTGGGTGATATGAATGCGCTATACAGTTAGTGGTCATGTCTTACCTCCACGAGGTGATGCCCCCGAGCCCTGCTATTGGGTGATATGAATTCGCTGTACAGTTAGTGATCTCATCTTCCCACCACAAGGTGACCCCCTGAGCCCTGCTATTGGGTGATATGATGCTCTGTACAGTTAGTGGTCATGTCTTCCCACCACGATGTGACCCCCTGAGCCTTGGTATTGGGTGATATGAAGACTGTACAGTTAGAGGTCATGTCTTCCCACCACATTGTGACCCCCTGAGCACTAGTATTGGGTGATATGATGCTCTGTACAGTTAGTGGTCATGTCTTCCCACCATGAGTTGTCCCCCTGAGCCCTGCATTGGGTGATATAAATGCTCTGTACAGTTAGTTGTCATGTCTTCCCACCACAAGGTGACCCCCTGAGCCCTGCTATTGGGTGATATGAATGCTCTGTATAGTTAGTGGTCATGTCTTCTCACCACGAGGTGACCCCCTGAGCCCTGGTATTGGGTGATATGAATGGTCTGTACAGTTAGTGGTCATGTATTCCCACCACGAGGTGACCCCCTGAGCCCTGCTATTGGGTGATATGAAGACTCTGTACAGTTAGTGGTCATGTGTTCCCACCACGAGGTGACCCCCTGAGCCCTGCTATTGGGTGATGTGAAGGTGCTGTACAGTTAGTGGTCATGTCTTCCCACCACGAGGTGACCCCCTGAGCCCTGCTATTGGGTGATATGCATGCTCTGTACAGTTAGTGGTGACGTCTTCCCAGCACGAGGTGACCCCCCTGAGCCCTGCTATTGGGTGATATGAATGCTCTGTACAGTTAGTGGTCATGTCTTCCCACCACGAGGTGACCCCCTGTGCCCTGCTATTGGGTGATTTGAATGTGTTGTACAGTTAGTGGTCATGTCTTCCCACCACGAGGTGACCCCCCCTGAGCCCTGCTATTGGGTGATATGAATGCTCTGTACAGAGTGGTCATGTTTCCCACCACGAGGCGACCCCCTGAGTCCTGCTATTGGGTGATATGCATGCTCTGTACAGTTAGTGGTGATGTCTTCCCAGCACAAGGTGACCCCCCTGAGCCCTGCTATTGGGTGATATGAATGCGCTGTACAGTTAGTGGTCATGTCTTCCCACCATGAGGTGACCCCCTGAGTCCTGCTATTGGGTGATGTGAATGTGCTGTACAGTTAGTGGCCATGTCTTCCCACCTTGAGCTGACCCACCTGAGCCCTGCTATTCGGTGATATGAATGCTCTGTACAGTTAGTGGTCATGTCTTCCCACCATGAGGTGACCCCCTGAGTCCTGCTATTGGGTGATGTGATGCTCTGTACAGATAGTGGTTATGTCTTCCCACCACGAGGTGACCCCCTGAGTCCTGCTATTGGGTGATATGAATGCTCTGTACAGTTAGTGGCCATGTCTTCCCACCACGAGGTGACACCCTTGAGCCCTGTTATTGGGTGTTATGAATTTGCTGTACAGTTAGTGGTTATGTCGTCCCTCCACGAGGTGACCCCATGAGCCCTGTTACTGAGTGATATGAAGGTGCTGTACAGTTAGTGGTCATGTCTTCCCACCATGTGACCCCCTGAGCCCTGATATTGGGTGATATGAAGGTGCAGTACAGTTAGTGGTCATGTCTTCCCAGCATGAGGTGACCCCCTGAGCCCTGGTATTGAGTGATATGAATGCTCTGTGCAGTAAGTGGTCATGTCTTCCCACCATGAGGTGACACCCTGAGCCTTGGTATTGGGTGATATGAATGCTCTGTAAAGTTAGTGGTCATGTCTTCCCACCACAAGGTGACCCCCCTGAGCCCTGCAATTGTGTGATATGAAAGCTCTGTACAGTTAGTGGTCATGTCTTCCCACCACGAGGTGACCCCCTGAGCCCTGCTATTGGGTGATATGAATGCTCTTTACAGTTAGTGGTGATGTGTTCCCACCATGAGATGACCCCCTGAGCCCTGCTATCGCGTGATATGAATGTGCTGTAGAGTTATTGGTCATGTCTTCCCACCACGAGGTGACCCCCTGAGCCCTGCTATTGGGTGATATGAATGTGCTGTAAAGTGAGTGGTCATGTCTTTCACCACGAGGTGACCCCCCTGAGCCCTGCAATTGTGTGATATGAATGCTCTGTACAGTTAGTGGTCATGTCTTTCCACCACGAGGTGACCCCCTGAGCCCTGCTCTTGGGTGATATGAATGCTCTGTACAGTTAGTGGTCATGTGTTCCCACCACGAGGTGACCCCCTGAGCCCTGCTATTGGGTGATGTGAAGGTGCTGTACAGTTAGTGGTCATGTCTTCCCACCATGAGGTGACCTCCTAAGCCCTGCTATTGGATGATATGAATGTGCTGTACAGTTAGTGGTCATGTCTTCCCATCACGAGATGACCCCCTAAGCCATGGTATTGGGTGATATGAATGTGCTGTACAGTTAGTGGTCATGTCTTCCCACCATGAGTTGTCCCCCTGAGCCCTGCATTGGGTGATATAAATGCTCTGTACAGTTAGTTGTCATGTCTTCCCACCATGAGGTGACCCCCTGAGCCCTGGTATTGGGTGATTTGAATGCGCTGTACAGTTAGTGGTCATGTCTTCCCACCACGAGATGACCCCCTGAGCCCTGCAATTGGGTGATATGAAGGTGCTGTACAGTTAGTGGCCATGTCTTCCCACCTCGAGGAGACCCCCTGAGCCCAAGTTTTGGGTGATAAGATGCTCTGTACAGTTATTGGTCATGTATTCCCACCTCGAGGTGACCCCCTGAGCCCTGCTCTTGGGTGATATAAATGCTCTGTACAGTTAGTGGTCATGTTTCCCACCACGAGGTGACCCCCTGAGCCATGCTATTGGGTGATATGAATGCTCTGTACAGTTAGTGGTGATGTCTTCCCACCATGAGGTGACCCCATGAGCCCTGGTATTGGCTGATATGAATGCTCTGTACAGTTAGTGGTCATTTCTTCCCACAAAGAGGTGACCCCCTGAGCCCAGGTATTGGGTGATATGAATGCTCTGTACAGTTAGTGGCAATGTCTTCTCACCACGAGGTGACCCTCTGAGTCCTGGTATTGGGTGATATGAATGCGCTATACAGTTAGTGGTCATGTCTTACCTCCACGAGGTGACGCCCCCGAGCCCTGCTATTGGGTGATATGAATTCGCTGTACAGTTAGTGATCGCATCTTCCCACCACAAGGTGACCCCCTGAGCCCTGCTATTGGGTGATATGATGCTCTGTACAGTTAGTGGTCATGTCTTCCCACCACGATGTGACCCCCTGAGCCTTGGTATTGTGTGATATGAAGACTCTGTACAGTTAGAGGTCATGTCTTCCCACCACATTGTGACCCCCTGAGCACTAGTATTGGGTGATATGATGCTCTGTACAGTTAGTGGTCATGTCTTCCCACCATGAGTTGTCCCCCTGAGCCCTGCATTGGGTGATATAAATGCTCTGTACAGTTAGTTGTCATGTCTTCCCACCACAAGGTGACCCCCTGAGCCCTGCTATTGGGTGATATGAATGCTCTGTATAGTTAGTGGTCATGTCTTCTCACCACGAGGTGACCCCCTGAGCCCTGGTATTGGGTGATATGAATGGTCTGTACAGTTAGTGGTCATGTATTCCCACCACGAGGTGACCCCCTGAGCCCTGCTATTGGGTGATATGAAGACTCTGTACAGTTAGTGGTCATGTGTTCCCACCACGAGGTGACCCCCTGAGCCCTGCTATTGGGTGATGTGAAGGTGCTGTACAGTTAGTGGTCATGTCTTCCCACCACGAGGTGACCCCCTGAGCCCTGCTATTGGGTGATATGCATGCTCTGTACAGTTAGTGGTGACGTCTTCCCAGCACGAGGTGACCCCCCTGAGCCCTGCTATTGGGTGATATGAATGCTCTGTACAGTTAGTGGTCATGTCTTCCCACCACGAGGTGACCCCCTGTGCCCTGCTATTGGGTGATTTGAATGTGTTGTACAGTTAGTGGTCATGTCTTCCCACCACGAGGTGACCCCCTGAGCCCTGCTATTGGGTGATATGAATGCTCTGTACAGTTAGTGGTCATGTCTTCCCACCACGAGGTAACCCCCTGAGCCCTGCTATTGGGTGATATGAAGATGCTGTACAGTTAGTGGTCATGTCTTCCCACCACGAGGTGACCCCCCCTGAGCCCTGCTATTGGGTGATATGAATGCTCTGTACAGAGTGGTCATGTTTCCCACCACGAGGCGACCCCCTGAGTCCTGCTATTGGGTGATATGCATGCTCTGTACAGTTAGTGGTGATGTCTTCCCAGCACAAGGTGACCCCCCTGAGCCCTGCTATTGGGTGATATGAATGCGCTGTACAGTTAGTGGTCATGTCTTCCCACCATGAGGTGACCCCCTGAGTCCTGCTATTGGGTGATGTGAATGTGCTGTACAGTTAGTGGCCATGTCTTCCCACCTTGAGCTGACCCACCTGAGCCCTGCTATTGGGTGATATGAATGCTCTGTACAGTTAGTGGTCATGTCTTCCCACCATGAGGTGACCCCCTGAGTCCTGCTATTGGGTGATGTGATGCTCTGTACAGATAGTGGTTATGTCTTCCCACCACGAGGTGACCCCCTGAGTCCTGCTATTGGGTGATATGAATGCTCTGTACAGTTAGTGGCCATGTCTTCACACCACGAGGTGACACCCTTGAGCCCTGTTATTGGGTGTTATGAATTTGCTGTACAGTTAGTGGTTATGTCGTCCCTCCACGAGGTGACCCCATGAGCCCTGTTACTGGGTGATATGAAGGTGCTGTACAGTTAGTGGTCATGTCTTCCCACCATGTGACCCCCTGAGCCCTGATATTGGGTGATATGAAGGTGCAGTACAGTTAGTGGTCATGTCTTCCCAGCATGAGGTGACCCCCTGAGCCCTGGTATTGAGTGATATGAATGCTCTGTGCAGTAAGTGGTCATGTCTTCCCACCATGAGGTGACACCCTGAGCCTTGGTATTGGGTGATATGAATGCTCTGTAAAGTTAGTGGTCATGTCTTCCCACCACAAGGTGACCCCCCTGAGCCCTGCAATTGTGTGATATGAAAGCTCTGTACAGTTAGTGGTCATGTCTTCCCACCACGAGGTGACCGCCTGAGCCCTGCTATTGGGTGATATGAATGCTCTTTACAGTTAGTGGTGATGTGTTCCCACCATGAGATGACCCCCTGAGCCCTGCTATTGCGTGATATGAATGTGCTGTAGAGTTATTGGTCATGTATTCCCACCACGAGGTGACCCCCTGAGCCCTGCTATTGGGTGATATGAATGTGCTGTAAAGTGAGTGGTCATGTCTTTCACCACGAGGTGACCCCCCTGAGCCCTGCAATTGTGTGATATGAATGCTCTGTACAGTTAGTGGTCATGTCTTCCCACCACGAGGTGACCCCCTGAGCCCTGCTCTTGGGTGATATGAATGCTCTGTACAGTTAGTGGTCATGTTTCCCACCATGAGGTGACCCCCTGAGCCATGCTATTGGGTGATATGAATGCTCTGTACAGTTAGTGGTGATGTCTTCCCACCATGAGGTGACCCCCTGAGCCCTGGTATTGGGTGATATGAATGCTCTGTACAGTTAGTGGCAATGTCTTCTCACCACGAGGTGACCCCCTGAGTCCTGGTATTGGGTGATATGAATGCACTGTACAATTAGTTGTTTTGTCTTACCTCCACGAGGTGACGCCCACGAGCCCTGCTATTGGGTGATATGAATTCGCTGTACAGTTAGTGATCTCATCTTCCCACCACAAGGTGACCCACTGAGCCCTGCTATTGGGTGATATGATGCTCTGTACAGTTAGTGGTCATGTCTTCCCACCACGATGTGACCCCCTGAGCCTTGGTATTGGGTGATATGAAGACTCTGTACAGTTAGAGGTCATGTCTTCCCACCACATTGTGACCCCCTGAGCACTAGTATTGGGTGATATGATGCTCTGTACAGTTAGTGGTCATGTCTTCCCACCATGAGTTGTCCCCCTGAGCCCTGCATTGGGTGATATAAATGCTCTGTACAGTTAGTTGTCATGTCTTCCCACCACAAGGTGACCCCCTGAGCCCTGCTATTGGGTGATATGAATGCTCTGTATAGTTAGTGGTCATGTCTTCTCACCACGAGGTGACCCCCTGAGCCCTGGTATTGGGTGATATGAATGGTCTGTACAGTTAGTGGTCATGTATTCCCACCACGAGGTGACCCCCTGAGCCCTGCTATTGGGTGATATGAAGACTCTGTACAGTTAGTGGTCATGTGTTCCCACCACGAGGTGACCCCCTGAGCCCTGCTATTGGGTGATGTGAAGGTGCTGTACAGTTAGTGGTCATGTCTTCCCACCACGAGGTGACCCCCTGAGCCCTGCTATTGGGTGATATGCATGCTCTGTACAGTTAGTGGTGACGTCTTCCCAGCACGAGGTGACCCCCCTGAGCCCTGCTATTGGGTGATATGAATGCTCTGTACAGTTAGTGGTCATGTCTTCCCACCACGAGGTGACCCCCTGTGCCCTGCTATTGGGTGATTTGAATGTGTTGTACAGTTAGTGGTCATGTCTTCCCACCACGAGGTGACCCCCTGAGCCCTGCTATTGGGTGATATGAATGCTCTGTACAGTTAGTGGTCATGTCTTCCCACCACGAGGTGACCCCCCCTGAGCCCTGCTGTTGGGTGATATGAATGCTCTGTACAGAGTGGTCATGTTTCCCACCACGAGGCGACCCCCTGAGTCCTGCTATTGGGTGATATGCATGCTCTGTACAGTTAGTGGTGATGTCTTCCCAGCACAAGGTGACCCCCCTGAGCCCTGCTATTGGGTGATATGAATGCGCTGTACAGTTAGTGGTCATGTCTTCCCACCATGAGGTGACCCCCTGAGTCCTGCTATTGGGTGATGTGAATGTGCTGTACAGTTAGTGGCCATGTCTTCCCACCTTGAGCTGACCCACCTGAGCCCTGCTATTGGGTGATATGAATGCTCTGTACAGTTAGTGGTCATGTCTTCCCACCATGAGGTGACCCCCTGAGTCCTGCTATTGGGTGATGTGATGCTCTGTACAGATAGTGGTTATGTCTTCCCACCACGAGGTGACCCCCTGAGTCCTGCTATTGGGTGATATGAATGCTCTGTACAGTTAGTGGCCATGTCTTCCCACCACGAGGTGACACCCTTGAGCCCTGTTATTGGGTGTTATGAATTTGCTGTACAGTTAGTGGTTATGTCGTCCCTCCACAAAGTGACCCCATGAGCCCTGTTACTGGGTGATATGAAGGTGCTGTACAGTTAGTGGTCATGTCTTCCCACCATGTGACCCCCTGAGCCCTGATATTGGGTGATATGAAGGTGCAGTACAGTTAGTGGTCATGTCTTCCCAGCATGAGGTGACCCCCTGAGCCCTGTTATTGAGTGATATGAATGCTCTGTGCAGTAAGTGGTCATGTCTTCCCACCATGAGGTGACACCCTGAGCCTTGGTATTGGGTGATATGAATGCTCTGTAAAGTTAGTGGTCATGTCTTCCCACCACAAGGTGACCCCCCTGAGCCCTGCAATTGTGTGATATGAAAGCTCTGTACAGTTAGTGGTCATGTCTTCCCACCACGAGGTGACCCCCTGAGCCCTGCTATTGGGTGATATGAATGCTCTTTACAGTTAGTGGTGATGTGTTCCCACCATGAGATGACCCCCTGAGCCCTGCTATTGCGTGATATGAATGTGCTGTAGAGTTATTGGTCATGTCTTCCCACCACGAGGTGACCCCCTGAGCCCTGCTATTGGGTGATATGAATGTGCTGTAAATGAGTGGTCATGTCTTTCACCACGAGGTGACCCCCCTGAGCCCTGCAATTGTGTGATATGAATGCTCTGTACAGTTAGTGGTCATGTCTTCCCACCACGAGGTGACCCCCTGAGCCCTGCTCTTGGGTGATATGAATGCTCTGTACAGTTAGTGGTCATGTGTTCCCACCACGAGGTGACCCCCTGAGCCCTGCTATTGGGTGATGTGAAGGTGCTGTACAGTTAGTGGTCATGTCTTCCCACCATGAGGTGACCTCCTAAGCCCTGCTATTGGATGATATGAATGTGCTGTACAGTTAGTGGTCATGTCTTCCCATCACGAGATGACCCCCTAAGCCATGGTATTGGGTGATATGAATGTGCTGTACAGTTAGTGGTCATGTCTTCCCACCATGAGTTGTCCCCCTGAGCCCTGCATTGGGTGATATAAATGCTCTGTACAGTTAGTTGTCATGTCTTCCCACCATGAGGTGACCCCCTGAGCCCTGGTATTGGGTGATTTGAATGCGCTGTACAGTTAGTGGTCATGTCTTCCCACCACGAGATGACCCCCTGAGCCCTGCAATTGGGTGATATGAAGGTGCTGTACAGTTAGTGGCCATGTCTTCCCACCTCGAGGAGACCCCCTGAGCCCAAGTATTGGGTGATAAGATGCTCTGTACAGTTAGTGGTCATGTATTCCCACCACGAGGTGACCCCCTGAGCCCTGCTATTGGGTGATATGAAGGTGCTGTACAGTTTGTGGTCATGTCTTCCCACCACGAGGTGACCCACCTGAGCACTGCTATTGGGTGATATGAATGCTCTGTACAGTGAGTGGTCATGTCTTCCCACCACGAGGTGAACCCTTGAGCCCGGCTCTTGGGTGATATAAATGCTCTGTACAGTCAGTGGTCATGTCTTCCCACCACGAGGTGACCCGCCTGAGCCCTGCTATTGGGTGATATGAATACGCTGTACAGTTAGTGGTCATGTCTTCCCTCCTCGATGTGACGCCCACGAGCCCTACTATTGGGTGATATGAATTTGCTGTACAGTTAGTGATCTCGTCTTCCCACCACAAGGTGCCCCCCTGAGCCCTGCTATTGGGTGATATGAATGCTCTGTACAGTTAGAGGTCATGTCTTCCCACCACGATGTGACCCCCTGAGCCATGGTATTGGGTGATATGAAGAATCTGTACAGTTAGTGGTCATGTCTTCCCACCACGATGTGACCCCCTGTGCCCTAGTATTGGGTGATATGATGCACTGTACAGTTAGTGGTCATGTCTTCCCACCACGATGTGACCCCCTGAGCCATGGTTTTGGGTGATATGAAGACTCTGTACAGTTAGTGGTCATGTCTTCCCACCACGATGTGACCCCCTGAGCCCAAGTATTGGGTGATATGATGCTCTGTACAGTAAGTGGTCATGTATTCCCACCACGAGGTGACCCCCTGAGCCTTGCTATTGGGTGATATGAAGACTCTGTACAGTTCGTGGTCATGTGTTCCCACCACGAGGTAACCTCGTGAGCCCTGATATTGGGTGATGTGAAGGTGCTGTACAGTTAGTGGTCAGGTCTTCCCACCATGAGGTGACCCCCTAAGCCCTGCTATTGGGTGTTATGAATGTGCTGTACAGTTAGTGGTCATGTCTTCCCATCACGAGATGACCCCCTAAGCCCTGGTATTGGGTGATATGAATGTGCTGTACAGTTAGTGGTCATGTCTTCCCACCATGAGTTGTCCCCCTGAGCCCTGTATTGGGTGATATAAATGCTCTGTACAGTTAGTTGTCATGTCTTCCCACCACGAGGTGACCCCCTGAGCCCTGGTATTGGGTGATTTGAATGCGCTGTACAGTTAGTGGTCATGTCTTGCCACCATGAGATGACCCCTTGAGCCCTGCTATTGGGTGATATGAAGGTGCTGTACAGTTAGTGGCCATGTCTTCCCACCACGAGGAGACCCCCTGAGCCCTGCTATTGGGTGATATGAATGTGCTGTTCAGAGAGTGGTCATGTCTTCCACCACGAGGTGACCTCCTAAGCCCTGCTATTGGGTGATTTGAATGCGCTGTACAGTTAGTGGTCATGTTTTCCCACCATGAGGTGACCCCCTGAGCCCTGCTACTGGGTGATATGAATGCTCTGTACAGTTAGTGGTAATTTCTTCCCACAATGAGGTGACCTCCTGAGCCCTGCTCTTGGGTGATTTGAATGTGCTGTACAGTGAGTGGTCATGTCTTCCACCACGAGGTGACCCCCCTGAGCCCTGCAATTGTGTGATATGAATGCTCTGTACAGTTATTGGTCATGTCTTCCCACCTCGAGGTGACCCCCTGAGCCCTGCTCTTGGGTGATATAAATGCTCTGTACAGTTAGTGGTCATGTTTCCCACCACGAGGTGACCCCCTGAGCCATGCTATTGGGTGATATGAATGCTCTGTACAGTTAGTGGTGATGTCTTCCCACCATGAGGTGACCCCATGAGCCCTGGTATTGGCTGATATGAATGCTCTGTACAGTTAGTGGTCATTTCTTCCCACAAAGAGGTGACCCCCTGAGCCCAGGTATTGGGTGATATGAATGCTCTGTACAGTTAGTGGCAATGTCTTCTCACCACGAGGTGACCCTCTGAGTCCTGGTATTGGGTGATATGAATGCGCTATACAGTTAGTGGTCATGTCTTACCTCCACGAGGTGACGCCCCCGAGCCCTGCTATTGGGTGATATGAATTCGCTGTACAGTTAGTGATCGCATCTTCCCACCACAAGGTGACCCCCTGAGCCCTGCTATTGGGTGATATGATGCTCTGTACAGTTAGTGGTCATGTCTTCCCACCACGATGTGACCCCCTGAGCCTTGGTATTGGGTGATATGAAGACTCTGTACAGTTAGAGGTCATGTCTTCCCACCACATTGTGACCCCCTGAGCACTAGTATTGGGTGATATGATGCTCTGTACAGTTAGTGGTCATGTCTTCCCACCACGATGTGACCCCCTGAGCCCTGCTATTGGGTGATGTGAAGGTGCTGTACAGTTGGTGGTCATGTCTTCCCACCACGAGGTGACCCCCTGAGCCCTGCTATTGGGTGATATGCATGCTCTGTACAGTTAGTGGTGACGTCTTCCCAGCACGAGGTGACCCCCCTGAGCCCTGCTATTGGGTGATATGAATGCTCTGTACAGTTAGTGGTCATGTCTTCCCACCACGAGGTGACCCCCTGTGCCCTGCTATTGGGTGATTTGAATGTGTTGTACAGTTAGTGGTCATGTCTTCCCACCACGAGGTGACCCCCTGAGCCCTGCTATTGGGTGATATGAATGCTCTGTACAGTTAGTGGTCATGTCTTCCCACCACGAGGTAACCCCCTGAGCCCTGCTATTGGGTGATATGAAGATGCTGTACAGTTAGTGGTCATGTCTTCCCACCACGAGGTGACCCCCCCTGAGCCCTGCTATTGGGTGATATGAATGCTCTGTACAGAGTGGTCATGTTTCCCACCACGAGGCGACCCCCTGAGTCCTGCTATTGGGTGATATGCATGCTCTGTACAGTTAGTGGTGATGTCTTCCCAGCACAAGGTGACCCCCCTGAGCCCTGCTATTGGGTGATATGAATGCGCTGTACAGTTAGTGGTCATGTCTTCCCACCATGAGGTGACCCCCTGAGTCCTGCTATTGGGTGATGTGAATGTGCTGTACAGTTAGTGGCCATGTCTTCCCACCTTGAGCTGACCCACCTGAGCCCTGCTATTGGGTGATATGAATGCTCTGTACAGTTAGTGGTCATGTCTTCCCACCATGAGGTGACCCCCTGAGTCCTGCTATTGGGTGATGTGATGCTCTGTACAGATAGTGGTTATGTCTTCCCACCACGAGGTGACCCCCTGAGTCCTGCTATTGGGTGATATGAATGCTCTGTACAGTTAGTGGCCATGTCTTCACACCACGAGGTGACACCCTTGAGCCCTGTTATTGGGTGTTATGAATTTGCTGTACAGTTAGTGGTTATGTCGTCCCTCCACGAGGTGACCCCATGAGCCCTGTTACTGGGTGATATGAAGGTGCTGTACAGTTAGTGGTCATGTCTTCCCACCATGTGACCCCCTGAGCCCTGATATTGGGTGATATGAAGGTGCAGTACAGTTAGTGGTCATGTCTTCCCAGCATGAGGTGACCCCCTGAGCCCTGGTATTGAGTGATATGAATGCTCTGTGCAGTAAGTGGTCATGTCTTCCCACCATGAGGTGACACCCTGAGCCTTGGTATTGGGTGATATGAATGCTCTGTAAAGTTAGTGGTCATGTCTTCCAACCACAAGGTGACCCCCCTGAGCCCTGCAATTGTGTGATATGAAAGCTCTGTACAGTTAGTGGTCATGTCTTCCCACCACGAGGTGACCCCCTGAGCCCTGCTATTGGGTGATATGAATGCTCTTTACAGTTAGTGGTGATGTGTTCCCACCATGAGATGACCCCCTGAGCCCTGCTATTGCGTGATATGAATGTGCTGTAGAGTTATTGGTCATGTATTCCCACCACGAGGTGACCCCCTGAGCCCTGCTATTGGGTGATATGAATGTGCTGTAAAGTGAGTGGTCATGTCTTTCACCACGAGGTGACCCCCCTGAGCCCTGCAATTGTGTGATATGAATGCTCTGTACAGTTAGTGGTCATGTCTTCCCACCACGAGGTGACCCCCTGAGCCCTGCTCTTGGGTGATATGAATGCTCTGTACAGTTAGTGGTCATGTTTCCCACCATGAGGTGACCCCCTGAGCCATGCTATTGGGTGATATGAATGCTCTGTACAGTTAGTGGTGATGTCTTCCCACCATGAGGTGACCCCCTGAGCCCTGGTATTGGGTGATATGAATGCTCTGTACAGTTAGTGGTCATTTCTTCCCACAATGAGGTGACCCCGAGCCCAGGTATTGGGTGATATGAATGCTCTGTACAGTTAGTGGCAATGTCTTCTCACCACGAGGTGACCCCCTGAGTCCTGGTATTGGGTGATATGAATGCACTGTACAATTAGTTGTTTTGTCTTACCTCCACGAGGTGACGCCCACGAGCCCTGCTATTGGGTGATATGAATTCGCTGTACAGTTTGTGATCTTGTCTTCCCACCACAAGGTGACCCACTGAGCCCTGCTATTGGGTGATATGATGCTCTGTACAGTTAGTGGTCATGTCTTCCCACCACGATGTGACCCCCTGAGCCATGGTATTGGGTGATATGAAGACTCTGTACAGTTAGAGGTCATGTCTTCCCACCACGTTGTGACCCCCTGAGCCCTAGTATTGGGTGATATGATGCTCTGTACAGTTAGTGGTCATGTCTTCCCACCACGGTATGACCCCCTGAGCCATGGTATTGGGTGATATGAAGACACTGTACAGTTAGTGGTCATGTCTTCCCACCACGAGGTGACCCCCTGAGCCCTGCTATTGGGTGATATGAAGACTCTGTACAGTTAGTGGTCATGTGTTCCCACCACGAGGTGACCCCCTGAGCCCTTCTATTGGGTGATGTGAAGGTGTTGTACAGTTAGTGGTCATGTCTTCCCACCATGATGTGAACCCCTGAGCCCTGCTATTGGGTGATATGCATGCTCTGTACAGTTAGTGGTGATGTCTTCCCAGCACGAGGTGACCCCCCTGAGCCCTGCTATTGGGTGATATGAATGCTCTGTACAGTGAGTGGTCATGTCTTCCCACCACGAGGTGACCCCCTGAGCCCTGCTATTGTGTGATATGAATGTGCTGTAAAGTGAGTGGTCATGTCTTCCCACCATGAGGTGAACCCTTGAGCCCGGCTCTTGGGTGATTTAAATGCTCTGTACAGTTAGTGGTCATGTCTTCCCACCAAGAGGTAACCCCCTGAGCCCTGCTATTGGGTGATATGAAGGTGCTGTACAGTTAGTGGTCATGTCTTCCCACCACGAGGTGACCCCCCCCTGAGCCCTGCTATTGGGTGATATAAATGCTCTGTACAGAGTGGTCATGTTTCCCACCACGAGGTGACCCCCTGAGTCCTGCTATTGGGTGATATGCATGCTCTGTACAGTTAGTGGTGATGTCTTCCCAGCAGAAGGTGACCCCCCTGTGCCCTGCTATTGGGTGATATGAATGCGCTGTACAGTTAGTGGTCATGTCTTCCCACCATGAGGTGACCCCCTGAGTCCTGCTATTGGGTGATGTGAATGTGCTGTACAGTTAGTGGCCATGTCTTCCCACCTTGAGCTGACCCACCTGAGCCCTGCTATTGGGTGATATGAATGCTCTGTACAGTTAGTGGTCATGTCTTCCCACCACGAGGTGACCCCCTGAGCCCTGCTATTGGGTGATATGAATGCTCTGTGCAGTTTGTGGTCATGTCTTCCCACCACGAGGTAACCCCCTGAGCCCTGCTATTGGGTGATATGAATGCTCTGTACAGTTAGTGGTGATGTCTTCCCACCATGAGGTGACCCCATGAGCCCTGGTATTGGCTGATATGAATGCTCTGTACAGTTAGTGGTCATTTCTTCCCACAAAGAGGTGACCCCCTGAGCCCAGGTATTGGGTGATATGAATGCTCTGTACAGTTAGTGGCAATGTCTTCTCACCTCGAGGTGACCCCCTGAGTCCTGGTATTGGGTGATATGAATGCGCTATACAGTTAGTGGTCATGTCTTACCTCCACGAGGTGACGCCCACGAGCCCTGCTATTGGGTGATATGAATTCGCTGTACAGTTAGTGATCTCGTCTTCCCACCACAAGGTGACCCCCTGAGCCCTGCTATTGGGTGATATGATGCTCTGTACAGTTAGTGGTCATGTGTTCCCACCACGATGTGACCCCCTGAGCCTTGGTATTGGGTGATATGAAGACTCTGTACAGTTAGAGGTCATGTCTTCCCACCACGTTGTGACCCCCTGAGCACTAGTATTGGGTGATATGATGCTCTGTACAGTTAGTGGTCATATCTTCCCACCATGAGTTGTCCCCCTGAGCCCTGCATTGGGTGATATAAATGCTCTGTACAGTTAGTTGTCATGTCTTCCCACCACAAGGTGACCCCCTGAGCCCTGCTATTGGGTGATATGAATGCTCTGTATAGTTAGTGGTCATGTCTTCTCACCACGAGGTGACCCCCTGAGCCCTGGTATTGGGTGATATGAATGGTCTGTACAGTTAGTGGTCATGTCTTCCCAACACAAATTGACCCCCCCTGAGAACTGCACTTGGGAGATATGAATGCTCTGTACAGTTAGTGGTCATGTCTTCCCACCACGAGGTGACCCCCTGTGCCCTGCTATTGGGTGATTTGAATGTGTTGTACAGTTATTGGTCATGTCTTCCCACCACGATGTGACCCCCTGAGCCCAAGTATTGGGTGATATGATGCTCTGTACAGTTAGTGGTCATGTATTGCCACCACGAGGTGACCCCCTGAGCCCTGCTATTGGGTGATATGAAGACTCTGTACAGTTAGTGGTCATGTGTTCCCACCACGAGGTGACCCCCTGAGCCCTGCTATTGGGTGATGTGAAGGTGCTGTACAGTTAGTGGTCATGTCTTCCCACCACGAGGTGACCCCCTGAGCCCTGCTATTGGGTGATATGCATGCTCTGTACAGTTAGTGGTGACGTCTTCCCAGCACGAGGTGACCCCCCTGAGCCCTGCTATTGGGTGATATGAATGCTCTGTACAGTTAGTGGTCATGTCTTCCCACCACGAGGTGACCCCCTGTGCCCTGCTATTGGGTGATTTGAATGTGTTGTACAGTTAGTGGTCATGTCTTCCCACCACGAGGTGACCCCCTGAGCCCTGCTATTGGGTGATATGAATGCTCTGTACAGTTAGTGGTCATGTCTTCCCACCACGAGGTAACCCCCTGAGCCCTGCTATTGGGTGATATGAAGATGCTGTACAGTTAGTGGTCATGTCTTCCCACCACGAGGTGACCCCCCCTGAGCCCTGCTATTGGGTGATATAAATGCTCTGTACAGAGTGGTCATGTTTCCCACCAGGAGGCGACCCCCTGAGTCCTGCTATTGGGTGATATGCATGCTCTGTACAGTTAGTGGTGATGTCTTCCCAGCACAAGGTGACCCCCCTGAGCCCTGCTATTGGGTGATATGAATGCGCTGTACAGTTAGTGGTCATGTCTTCCCACCATGAGGTGACCCCCTGAGTCCTGCTATTGGGTGATGTGAATGTGCTGTACAGTTAGTGGCCATGTCTTCCCACCTTGAGCTGACCCACCTGAGCCCTGCTATTGGGTGATATGAATGCTCTGTACAGTTAGTGGTCATGTCTTCCCACCATGAGGTGACCCCCTGAGTCCTGCTATTGGGTGATGTGATGCTCTGTACAGATAGTGGTTATGTCTTCCCACCACGAGGTGACCCCCTGAGTCCTGCTATTGGGTGATAAGAATGCTCTGTACAGTTAGTGGCCATGTCTTCCCACCACGAGGTGACACCCTTGAGCCCTGTTATTGGGTGTTATGAATTTGCTGTACAGTTAGTGGTTATGTCGTCCCTCCACGAGGTGACCCCTGAGCCCTGTTACTGGGTGATATGAAGGTGCTGTACAGTTAGTGGTCATGTCTTCCCACCATGTGACCCCCTGAGCCCTGATATTGGGTGATATGAAGGTGCAGTACAGTTAGTGGTCATGTCTTCCCACCACGTTGTGACCCCCTGAGCCCTAGTATTGGGTGATATGATGCTCTGTACAGTTAGTGGTCATGTCTTCCCACCACGGTATGACCCCGAGCCATGGTATTGGGTGATATGAAGACACTGTACAGTTAGTGGTCATGTCTTCCCACCACGAGGTGACCCCCTGAGCCCTGCTATTGGGTGATATGAAGACTCTGTACAGTTAGTGGTCATGTGTTCCCACCACGAGGTGACCCCCTGAGCCCTTCTATTGGGTGATGTGAAGGTGCTGTACAGTTAGTGGTCATGTCTTCCCACCACAAGGTGACCCCCTGAGCCCGGCTCTTGGGAGATTTAAATGCTCTGTACAGTTAGTGGTCATGTCTTCCCACCACGAGGTAACCCCCTGAGCCCTGCTATTGGGTGATATGAAGGTGCTGTACAGTTAGTGGTCATGTCTTCCCACCACGATGTGACCCCCCCTGAGCCCTGCTATTGGGTGATATAAATGCTCTGTACAGAGTGGTCATGTTTCCCACCATGAGGTGACCCCCTGAGTCCTGCTATTGGGTGATATGCATGCTCTGTACAGTTAGTGGTGATGTCTTCCCAGCAGAAGGTGACCCCCCTGTGCCCTGCTATTGGGTGATATGAATGCGCTGTACAGTTAGTGGTCATGTCTTCCCACCATGAGGTGACCCCCTGAGTCCTGCTATTGGGTGATGTGAATGTGCTGTACAGTTAGTGGCCATGTCTTCCCACCTTGAGCTGACCCACCTGAGCCCTGCTATTGGGTGATATGAATGCTCTGAACAGTTAGTGGTCATGTCTTCCCACCACGAGGTGACCCCCTGAGCCCTGCTATTGTGTGATATGAATGTGCTGTACAGTGAGTGGTCATGTCTTCCCACCATGAGGTGAACCCTTGAGCCCGGCTCTTGGGTGATTTAAATGCTCTGTACAGTTAGTGGTCATGTCTTCCCACCACGAGGTGACCCCCCTGAGACCTGCTATTGGGTGATATGAATGCTCTGTACAGTGAGTGGTCATGTCTTCCCACCACGAGGTGACCCCCTGAGCCCTGCTATTGTGTGATATGAATGTGCTGTACAGTGAGTGGTCATGTCTTCCCACCATGAGGTGAACCCTTGAGCCCGGCTCTTGGGTGATTTAAATGCTCTGTACAGTTAGTGGTCATGTCTTCCCACCACGAGGTGACCCCCCTGAGACCTGCTATTGGGTGATGTGATGCTCTGTACAGTTAGTGGTCATGTCTTCCCACCACGAGGTGACCCCCTTGAGCCCTGCTATTGGGTGATGTGATGCTCTGTACAGTTAGTGGTTATGTCTTCCCACCACGAGGTGACCCCCTGAGTCCTGCTATTGGGTGATATGAATGCTCTGTACAGTTAGTGGCCATGTCTTTCCACCAGGAGGTGACACCATTGAGCCCTGTTATACGGTGTTATGAATTTGCTGTACAGATAGTGGTCATGTCGTCCCTCCACGAGGTGAACCCCTGAGCCCTGTTACTGGGTGATATGAAGGTGCTGTACAGTTAGTGGTCATGTCTTCCAACCATGTGACCCCCTGAGCCCTGATATTGGGTGATATGAAGGTGCTGTACAGTTAGTGGTCATGTCTTCCCACCATGAGGTGACCCCCTGAGCACTGCTATTGGGTGATATGATTGCGCTGTACAGTTAGTGGTCATGTCTACCCCCCACGAGGTGACCCCCTGAGCCCTGCTTTTGGGTGATATGAATGTGCTGTATAGTTACTGGTCATGTCTTCCCACCACAAGGTGAACCCCTGAGCCCTGGTATTGGGTGATATGAATGCTCTGTACAGTTAGTGGTCATGTCTTCCCACAATGAGGTGACCCCCTGAGCCCTGGTAATGGGTGATATGAATGCTCTGTACAGTTAGTGGTCATGTCTTCCCACCATGAGGTGACCCCCTGAGTCCTGCTATTGGGTGATGTGAATGTGCTGTACAGTTAGTGGCCATGTCTTCCCACCATGAGGTGACCCCCTGAGTCCTGGTATTAGGTGATATGAATGCGCTGTACAGTTAGAGGTCATGTCTTCCCTGCACAAGGTGATGCCCACGAGCCCTGCTAATGGGTGATATGAATTCGCTGTACAGTTAGTGATCTCGTCTTCCCACCATGAGTTGTCCCCCTGAGCCCTGCATTGGGTGATATAAATGCTCTGTACAGTTAGTTGTCATGTCTTCCCACCACGAGGTGACCCCCTGAGCCCTGGTATTGGGTGATTTGAATGCACTGTACAGTTAGTGGTCATGTCTTCCCACCACTAGATGACCCCCTGAGCCCTGCAATTGGGTGATATGAAGGTGCTGTACAGTTAGTGGCCATGTCTTCCCACCTCGAGGAGACCCCCTGAGCCCAAGTATTGGGTGATATGATGCTCTGTACAGTTAGTGGTCATGTATTCCCTCCACGAGGTGACCCCCTGAGCCCTGCTATTGGGTGATATGAAGGTGCTGTACAGTTTGTGGTCATGTCTTCCCACCACGAGGTGACCCACCTGAGCACTGCTATTGGGTGATATGAATGCTCTGTACAGTGAGTGGTCATGTCTTCCCACCACGAGGTGAACCCTTGAGCCCAGCTCTTGGGTGATATAAATGCTCTGTACAGTCAATGGTCATGTCTTCCCACCACGAGGTGACCCGCCTGAGCCCTGCTATTGGGTGATATGAATGCGCTGTACAGTTAGTGGTCATGTCTTCCCTCCTCGAGGTGACGCCCACGAGCCCTACTATTGGGTGATATGAATTTGCTGTACAGTTAGTGATCTCGTCTTCCCACCACAAGGTGCCCCCCTGAGCCCTGCTATTGGGTGATATGAATGCTCTGTACAGTTAGAGGTCATGTCTTCCCACCACGATGTGACCCCCTGAGCCATGGTATTGGGTGATATGAAGAATCTGTACAGTTAGTGGTCATGTCTTCCCACCATGATGTGACCCCCTGTGCCCTAGTATTGGGTGATATGATGCACTGTACAGTTAGTGGTCATGTCTTCCCACCACGATGTGACCCCCTGAGCCATGGTTTTGGGTGATATGAAGACTCTGTACAGTTAGTGGTCATGTCTTCCCACCACGATGTGACCCCCTGAGCCCAAGTATTGGGTGATATGATGCTCTGTACAGTAAGTGGTCATGTATTCCCACCACGAGGTGACCCCCTCAGCCTTGCTATTGGGTGATATGAAGACTCTGTACAGTTCGTGGTCATGTGTTCCCCCCACGAGGTGACCTCGTGAGCCCTGATATTGGGTGATGTGAAGGTGCTGTACAGTTAGTGGTCATGTCTTCCACCACGAGGTGACCTCCTAAGCCCTGCTATTGGGTGATTTGAATGCTCTGAACAGTTAGTGGTCATGTCTTCCCACCAAGAAGTGATCCCCTGAGCCCTGCTCTTGGGTGATATAAATGCTCTGTACAGTTACTGGTCATGTCTTCCCTGCACAAGGTGACCCCCTGAGCCCTGCTCTTGGGTGATATAAATGCTCTGTACAGTTACTGGTCATGTCTTCCCTGCACAAGGTGACCCCCTGAGCCCTGCTCTTGGGTGATATAAATGCTCTGTACAGTTAGTTGTCATGTTTCCCACCACGAGGTGACCCCCTGAGCCCTGCTATTGGGTGATATGAAGGTGCTGTACAGTTAGTGGTCATGTTTTCCCACCATGAGGTGACCTCCTAATCCCTGCTATTGGGTGATATGAATGTGCTGTACAGTTAGTGGTCATGTCTTCCCATCACGAGATGACCCCCTAAGCCCTGGTATTGGGTGATATGAATGTGCTGTACAGTTAGTGGTCATGTCTTCCCACCATAAGTTGTCCCCCTGAGCCCTGCATTGGGTGATATAAATGCTCTGTACAGTTAGTTGTCATGACTTCCCACCACGAGGAGACCCCCTGAGCCCTGGTATTGGGTGATTTGAATGCGCTGTACAGTTAGTGGTCATGTCTTCCCACCTTGAGATGACCCCCTGAGCCCTGCAATTGGGTGATATGAAGGTGCTGTACAGTTAGTGGCCATGTCTTCCCACCACGAGGAGACCCCCTGAGCCCTGCAATAGGGTGATTTGAATGTGCTGTACAGTGAGTGGTCATGTCTTCCACCACGAGGTGACCCACCTGAGCCCTGCAATTGTGTGATATGAATGCTCTGTACAGTTAGTGGTCATGTCTTCCCACCACGAGGTGACCCCCTGAGCCCTGGTATTGGGTGATATGAATGCTCTGTACAGTTAGTGGTCATTTCTTCCCACAAAGAGGTGACCCCCTGAGCCCAGGTATTGGGTGATATGAATGCTCTGTACAGTTAGTGGCAATGTCTTCTCACCACGAGGTGACCCCCTGAGTCCTGGTATTGGGTGATATGAATGCGCTATACAGTTAGTGGTCATGTCTTACCTCCACGAGGTGACGCCCACGAGCCCTGCTATTGGGTGATATGAATTCGCTGTACAGTTAGTGATCTCGTCTTCCCACCACAAGGTGACCCCCTGAGCCCTGCTATTGGGTGATATGATGCTCTGTACAGTTAGTGGTCATATCTTCCCACCACGATGTGACCCCCTGAGCCTTGGTACTGGGTGATATGAAGACTCTGTACAGTTAGAGGTCATGTCTTCCCACCACGTTGTGACCCCCTGAGCACTAGTATTGGGTGATATGATGCTCTGTACAGTTAGTGGTCATGTCTTCCCACCATGAGTTGTCCCCCTGAGCCCTGCATTTGGTGATATAAATGTTCTGTACAGTTAGTTGTCATGTCTTCCCACCACAAGGTGACCCCCTGAGCCCTGCTATTGGGTGATATGAATGCTCTGTATAGTTAGTGGTCATGTCTTCTCACCACGAGGTGACCCCCTCAGCCCTGGTATTGGGTGATATGAATGGTCTGTACAGTTAGTGGTCATGTCTTTCCACCACACAGTGACCCCCACTGAGCCCTGCTCTTGGGTGATTTGAATGTGTTGTACAGTTATTGGTCATGTCTTCCCACCATGAGGTGACCCCCTGAGCCCTGCTATTGGGTGATATGCATGCTCTGTACAGTTAGTGGTGACGTCTTCCCAGCACGAGGTTACCCCCCTGAGCCCTGCTATTGGGTGATATGAATGCTCTGTACAGTTAGTGGTCATGTCTTCCCACCACGAGGTGACCCCCTGTGCCCTGCTATTGGGTGATTTGAATGTGTTGTACAGTTAGTGGTCATGTCTTCCCACCACGAGGTGACCCCCTGAGCCCTGCTATTGGGTGATATGAATGCTCTGTACAGTTAGTGGTCATGTCTTCCCACCGCGAGGTAACCCCCTGAGCCCTGCTATTGGGTGATATGAAGATGCTGTACAGTTAGTGGTCATGTCTTCCCACCACGAGGTGACCCCCCCTGAGCCCTGCTATTGGGTGATATAAATGCTCTGTACAGAGTGGTCATGTTTCCCACCACGAGGCGACCCCCTGAGTCCTGCTATTGGTTGATATGCATGCTCTGTACAGTTAGTGGTGATGTCTTCCCAGCACAAGGTGACCCCCCTGAGCCCTGCTATTGGGTGATATGAATGAGCTGTACAGTTAGTGGTCATGTCTTCCCACCATGAGGTGACCCCCTGAGTCCTGCTATTGGGTGATGTGATGCTCTGTACAGTTAGTGGTCATGTCTTCCCACCATGAGGTGACCCCCTGAGTCCTGCTATTGGGTGATGTGATGCTCTGTACAGTTAGTGGTCATGTCTTCCCACCATGAGGTGACCCCCTGAGCCCTGCTATTGGGTGTTATGAATTTGCTGTACAGTTAGTGGTCATGTCGTCCCTCCACGAGGTGACCCCCTGAGCCCTTTTACTGGGTGATATGAAGGTGCTGTACAGTTAGTGGTCATGTCTTCCCACCATGTGACCCCCTGAGCCCTGATATTGGGTGATATGAAGGTGCAGTACAGTTAGTGGTCATGTCTTCCCAGCATGAGGTGACCCCCTGAGCCCTGGTATTGAGTGATATGAATGCTCTGTGCAGTAAGTGGTCATGTCTTCCCACCATGAGGTGACACCCTGAGCCCTGGTATTGGGTGATATGAATGCTCTGTAAAGTTAGTGGTCATGTCTTCCCACCACAAGGTGACCCCCCTGAGCCCTGCAATTGTGTGATATGAAAGCTCTGTACAGTTAGTGGTCATGTATTCCCACCACGAGGTGACCCCCTGAGCCCTGCTATTGGGTGATATGAATGCTCTTTATAGTTAGTGGTGATGTCTTCCCACCATGAGATGACCCCCTGAGCCCTGCTATTGCGTGATATGAATGTGCTGTAGAGTTATTGGTCATGTATTCCCACCACGAGGTGACCCCCTGAGCCCTGCTATTGGGTGATATGAATGTGCTGTACAGTGAGTGGTCATGTCTTCCACCACGAGGTGACCCCCCTGAGCTCTGCAATTGTGTGATATGAATGCTCTGTACAGTTAGTGGTCATGTCTTCCCACCACGAGGTGACCCCCTGAGCCCTGCTCTTGGGTGATATAAATGCTCTGTACAGTTAGTGGTCATGTTTCCCACCACGAGGTGACCCCCTGAGCCATGCTATTGGGTGATATGAATGCTCTGTACAGTTAGTGGTGATGTCTTCCCACCATGAGGTGACCCCCTGAGCCCTGGTATTGGGTGATATGAATGCTCTGTACAGTTAGTGGTCATTTCTTCCCACAATGAGGTGACCCCCTGAGCCCAGGTATTGGGTGATATGAATGCTCTGTACAGTTAGTGGCAATGTCTTCTCACCACGAGGTGACCCCCTGAGTCCTGGTATTGGGTGATATGAATGCGCTGTACAATTAGTGGTCTTGTCTTACCTCCACGAGGTGACGCCCACGAGCCCTGCTATTGGGTGATATGAATACGCTGTACAGTTTGTGATCTTGTCTTCCCACCACAAGGTGACCCCCTGAGCCCTGCTATTGGGTGATATGATGCTCTGTACAGTTAGTGGTCATGTCTTCCCACCACGATGTGACCCCCTGAGCCATGGTATTGGGTGATATGAAGACTCTGTACAGTTAGAGGTCATGTCTTCCCACCACGTTGTGACCCCCTGAGCCCTAGTATTGGGTGATATGATGCTCTGTACAGTTAGTGGTCATGTCTTCCCACCACGGTGTGACCCCTGAGCCATGGTATTGGGTGATATGAAGACACTGTACAGTTAGTGGTCATGTCTTCCCACCACGAGGTGACCCCCTGAGCCCTGCTATTGGGTGATATGAAGACTCTGTACAGTTAGTGGTCATGTGTTCCCACCACGAGGTGACCCCCTGAGCCCTTCTATTGGGTGATGTGAAGGTGCTGTACAGTTAGTGGTCATGTCTTCCCACCACGAGGTGACCCCCTGAGCCCTGCTATTGGGTGATATGCATGCTCTGTACAGTTAGTGGTGATGTCTTCCCAGCACGAGGTGACCCCCCTAAGCCCTGCTATTGGGTGATATGAATGCTCTGTACAGTTAGTGGTCATGTCTTCCCACCACGAGGTGACCCCCTGTGCCCTGCTATTGGGTGATTTGAATGTGTTGTACAGTTAGTGGTCATGTCTTCCCACCACGAGGTGACCCCCTGAGCCCTGCTATTGGGTGATATGAATGCTCTGTACAGTTAGCGGTCATGTCTTCCCACCACGAGGTAACCCCCTGAGCCCTGCTATTGGGTGATATGAAGGTGCTGTACAGTTAGTGGTCATGTCTTCCCACCACGAGGTGACCCCCCCTGAGCCCTGCTATTGGGTGATATAAATGCTCTGTACAGAGTGGTCATGTTTCCCACCACGAGGTGACCCCCTGAGTCCTGCTATTGGGTGATATGCATGCTCTGTACAGTTAGTGGTGATGTCTTCCCAGCACAAGGTGACCCCCCTGAGCCCTGCTATTGGGTGATATGAATGCGCTGTACAGTTAGTGGTCATGTCTTCCCACCATGAGGTGACCCCCTGAGTCCTGCTATTGGGTGATGTGAATGTGCTGTACAGTTAGTGGCCATGTCTTCCCACCTTGAGCTGACCCACCTGAGCCCTGCTATTGGGTGATATGAATTCTCTGTACAGTTAGTGGTCATGTCTTCCCACCACGAGGTGACCCCCTGAGCCCTGCTATTGGGTGATATGAATGCTCTGTGCAGTTAGTGGTCATGTCTTCCCACCACGAGGTAACCCCCTGAGCCCTGCTATTGGGAGATATGAATGCTCTGTACAGTGAGTGGTCATGTCTTCCCACCACGAGGTGAACCCCTGAGCCCTGCTATTGGGTGATATGAATGCTCTGTACAGTGAGTGGTCATGTCTTTCCACCACGAGGTGACCCCCTGAGCCCTGCTATTGGGTGATATGAATGTGCTATACAGTGAGTGGTCATGTCTTCCCACCATGAGGTGAACCCTTGAGCCCGGCTCTTGGGTGATTTAAATGCTCTGTACAGTTAGTGGTCATGTCTTCCCACCACGAGGTGACCCCCCTGAGACCTGCTATTGGGTGATGTGATGCTCTGTACAGTTAGTGGTCATGTCTTCCCACCACGAGGTGGCCTCCTTGAGCCCTGCTATTGGGTGATGTGATGCTCTGTACAGTTAGTGGTTATGTCTTCCCACCACGAGGTGACCCCCTGAGTCCTGCTATTGGGTGATATGAATGCTCTGTACAGTTATTGGCCATGTCTTTCCACCACGAGGTGACACCCTTGAGCCCTGTTATACGGTGTTATGAATTTGCTGTACAGTTAGTGGCCATGTCTTCCCACCTCGAGGAGACCCCCTGAGCCCAAGTATTGGGTGATATGATGCTCTGTACAGTTAGTGGTCATGTATTCCCTCCACGAGGTGACCCCCTGAGCCCTGCTATTGGGTGATATGAAGGTGCTGTACAGTTTGTGGTCATGTCTTCCCACCACGAGGTGACCCACCTGAGCACTGCTATTGGGTGATATGAATGCTCTGTACAGTTAGTGGTCATGTCTTCCCTCCTCGAGGTGACGCCCACAAGCCCTACTATTGGGTGATATGAATTTGCTGTACAGTTAGTGATCTCGTCTTCCCACCACAAGGTGCCCCCCTGAGCCCTGCTATTGGGTGATATGAATGCTCTGTACAGTTAGAGGTCATGTCTTCCCACCACGATGTGACCCCCTGAGCCATGGTATTGGGTGATATGAAGAATCTGTACAGTTAGTGGTCATGTCTTCCCACCACGATGTGACCCCCTGTGCCCTAGTATTGGGTGATATGATGCACTGTACAGTTAGTGGTCATGTCTTCCCACCACGATGTGACCCCCTGAGCCATGGTTTTGGGTGATATGAAGACTCTGTACAGTTAGTGGTCATGTCTTCCCACCACGATGTGACCCCCTGAGCCCAAGTATTGGGTGATATGATGCTCTGTACAGTAAGTGGTCATGTATTCCCACCACGAGGTAACCCCCTAAGCCTTGCTATTGGGTGATATGAAGACTCTGTACAGTTCGTGGTCATGTGTTCCCCCCACGAGGTGACCTCGTGAGCCCTGATATTGGGTGATGTGAAGGTGCTGTACAGTTAGTGGTCAGGTCTTCCCATCACGAGATGACCCCCTAAGCCCTGGTATTGGGTGATATGAATGTGCTGTACAGTTAGTGGTCATGTCTTCCCACCATGAGTTGTCCCCCTGAGCCCTGTATTGTGTGATATAAATGCTCTGTACAGTTACTTGTCATGTCTTCCCACCACAAGGTGACCCCCAGAGCCCTGGTATTGGGTGATTTGAATGCGCTGTACAGTTAGTGGTCATGTCTTGCCACCACGAGATGACCCCTTGAGCCCTGCTATTGGGTGATATGAAGGTGCTGTACAGTTAGTGGCCATGTCTTCCCACCACGAGGAGACCCCCTGAGCCCTTCTATTGGGTGATATGAATGTGCTGTTCAGAGAGTGGTCATGTCTTCCACCACGAGGTGACCTCCTAAGCCCTGCTATTGGGTGATTTGAATGCTCTGAACAGTTAGTGGTCATGTCTTCCCACCACGAAGTGATCCCCTGAGCCCTGCTCTTGGGTGATATAAATGCTCTGTACAGTTACTGGTCATGTCTTCCCTGCACAAGGTGACCCCCTGAGCCCTGCTCTTGGGTGATATAAATGCTCTGTACAGTTAGTTGTCATGTTTCCCACCACGAGGTGACCCCCTGAGCCCTGCTATTGGGTGATATGAAGGTGCTGTACAGTTAGTGGTAATGTTTTCCCACCATGAGGTGACCTCCTAAGCCCTGCTATTGGGTGATATGAATGTGCTGTACAGTTAGTGGTCATGTCTTCCCATCACGAGATGACCCCCTAAGCCCTGGTATTGGGTGATATGAATGTGCTGTACAGTTAGTGGTCATGTCTTCCCACCATAAGTTGTCCCCCTGAGCCCTGCATTGGGTGATATAAATGCTCTGTACAGTTAGTTGTCATGACTTCCCACCACGAGGAGACCCCCTGAGCCCTGGTATTGGGTGATTTGAATGCGCTGTACAGTTAGTGGTCATGTCTTCCCACCTTGAGATGACCCCCTGAGCCCTGCAATTGGGTGATATGAAGGTGCTGTACAGTTAGTGGCCATGTCTTCCCACCACGAGGAGACCCCCTGAGCCCTGCAATAGGGTGATTTGAATGTGCTGTACAGTGAGTGGTCATGTCTTCCACCACGAGGTGACCCCCCTGAGCCCTGCAATTGTGTGATATGAATGCTCTGTACAGTTAGTGGTCATGTCTTCCCACCACGAGGTGACCCCCTGAGCCCTGGTATTGGGTGATATGAATGCTCTGTACAGTTAGTGGTCATTTCTTCCCACAAAGAGGTGACCCCCTGAGCCCAGGTATTGGGTGATATGAATGCTCTGTACAGTTAGTGGCAATGTCTTCTCACCACGAGGTGACCCCCTGAGTCCTGGTATTGGGTGATATGAATGCGCTATACAGTTAGTGGTCATGTCTTACCTCCACGAGGTGACGCCCACGAGCCCTGCTATTGGGTGATATGAATTCGCTGTACAGTTAGTGATCTCGTCTTCCCACCACAAGGTGACCCCCTGAGCCCTGCTATTGGGTGATATGATGCTCTGTACAGTTAGTGGTCATATCTTCCCACCACGATGTGACCCCCTGAGCCTTGGTACTGGGTGATATGAAGACTCTGTACAGTTAGAGGTCATGTCTTCCCACCACGTTGTGACCCCCTGAGCACTAGTATTGGGTGATATGATGCTCTGTACAGTTAGTGGTCATGTCTTCCCACCATGAGTTGTCCCCCTGAGCCCTGCATTTGGTGATATAAATGCTCTGTACAGTTAGTTGTCATGTCTTCCCACCACAAGGTGACCCCCTGAGCCCTGCTATTGGGTGATATGAATGCTCTGTATAGTTAGTGGTCATGTCTTCTCACCACGAGGTGACCCCCTCAGCCCTGGTATTGGGTGATATGAATGGTCTGTACAGTTAGTGGTCATGTCTTTCCACCACACAGTGACCCCCACTGAGCCCTGCTCTTGGGTGATTTGAATGTGTTGTACAGTTATTGGTCATGTCTTCCCACCACGAGGTGACCCCCTGAGCCCTGCTATTGGGTGATATGCATGCTCTGTACAGTTAGTGGTGACGTCTTCCCAGCACGAGGTGACCCCCCTGAGCCCTGCTATTGGGTGATATGAATGCTCTGTACAGTTAGTGGTCATGTCTTCCCACCACGAGGTGACCCCCTGTGCCCTGCTATTGGGTGATTTGAATGTGTTGTACAGTTAGTGGTCATGTCTTCCCACCACGAGGTGACCCCCTGAGCCCTGCTATTGGGTGATATGAATGCTCTGTACAGTTAGTGGTCATGTCTTCCCACCGCGAGGTAACCCCCTGAGCCCTGCTATTGGGTGATATGAAGATGCTGTACAGTTAGTGGTCATGTCTTCCCACCACGAGGTGACCCCCCCTGAGCCCTGCTATTGGGTGATATAAATGCTCTGTACAGAGTGGTCATGTTTCCCACCACGAGGCGACCCCCTGAGTCCTGCTATTGGGTGATATGCATGCTCTGTACAGTTAGTGGTGATGTCTTCCCAGCACAAGGTGACCCCCCTGAGCCCTGCTATTGGGTGATATGAATGAGCTGTACAGTTAGTGGTCATGTCTTCCCACCATGAGGTGACCCCCTGAGTCCTGCTATTGGGTGATGTGATGCTCTGTACAGTTAGTGGTCATGTCTTCCCACCATGAGGTGACCCCCTGAGTCCTGCTATTGGGTGATGTGATGCTCTGTACAGTTAGTGGTCATGTCTTCCCACCATGAGGTGACCCCCTGAGCCCTGCTATTGGGTGTTATGAATTTGCTGTACAGTTAGTGGTCATGTCGTCCCTCCACGAGGTGACCCCCTGAGCCCTTTTACTGGGTGATATGAAGGTGCTGTACAGTTAGTGGTCATGTCTTCCCACCATGTGACCCCCTGAGCCCTGATATTGGGTGATATGAAGGTGCAGTACAGTTAGTGGTCATGTCTTCCCAGCATGAGGTGACCCCCGGAGCCCTGGTACTGAGTGATATGAATGCTCTGTGCAGTAAGTGGTCATGTCTTCCCACCATGAGGTGACACCCTGAGCCCTGGTATTGGGTGATATGAATGCTCTGTAAAGTTAGTGGTCATGTCTTCCCACCACAAGGTGACCCCCCTGAGCCCTGCAATTGTGTGATATGAAAGCTCTGTACAGTTAGTGGTCATGTATTCCCACCACGAGGTGACCCCCTGAGCCCTGCTATTGGGTGATATGAATGCTCTTTATAGTTAGTGGTGATGTCTTCCCACCATGAGATGACCCCCTGAGCCCTGCTATTGCGTGATATGAATGTGCTGTAGAGTTATTGGTCATGTATTCCCACCACGAGGTGACCCCCTGAGCCCTGCTATTGGGTGATATGAATGTGCTGTACAGTGAGTGGTCATGTCTTCCACCACGAGGTGACCCCCCTGAGCTCTGCAATTGTGTGATATGAATGCTCTGTACAGTTAGTGGTGATGTCTTCCCACCATGAGGTGACCCCCTGAGCCCTGGTATTCGGTGATATGAATGCTCTGTACAGTTAGTGGTCATTTCTTCCCACAATGAGGTGACCCCCTGAGCCCAGGTATTGGGTGATATGAATGCTCTGTACAGTTAGTGGCAATGTCTTCTCACCACGAGGTGACCCCCTGAGTCCTGGTATTGGGTGATATGATGCTCTGTACAGTTAGTGGTCATGTCTTCCCACCACGGTGTGACCCCTGAGCCATGGTATTGGGTGATATGAAGACACTGTACAGTTAGTGGTCATGTCTTCCCACCACGAGGTGACCCCCTGAGCCCTGCTATTGGGTGATATGAAGACTCTGTACAGTTAGTGGTCATGTGTTCCCACCACGAGGTGACCCCCTGAGCCCTTCTATTGGGTGATGTGAAGGTGCTGTACAGTTAGTGGTCATGTCTTCCCACCACGAGGTGACCCCCTGAGCCCTGCTATTGGGTGATATGCATGCTCTGTACAGTTAGTGGTGATGTCTTCCCAGCACGAGGTGACCCCCCTAAGCCCTGCTATTGGGTGATATGAATGCTCTGTACAGTTAGCTGTCATGTCTTCCCACCACGAGGTGACCCCCTGTGCCCTGCTATTGGGTGATTTGAATGTGTTGTACAGTTAGTGGTCATGTCTTCCCACCACGAGGTGACCCCCTGAGCCCTGCTATTGGGTGATATGAATGCTCTGTACAGTTAGCGGTCATGTCTTCCCACCACGAGGTAACCCCCTGAGCCCTGCTATTGGGTGATATGAAGGTGCTGTACAGTTAGTGGTCATGTCTTCCCACCACGAGGTGACCCCCCCTGAGCCCTGCTATTGGGTGATATAAATGCTCTGTACAGAGTGGTCATGTTTCCCACCACGAGGTGACCCCCTGAGTCCTGCTATTGGGTGATATGCATGCTCTGTACAGTTAGTGGTGATGTCTTCCCAGCACAAGGTGACCCCCCTGAGCCCTGCTATTGGGTGATATGAATGCGCTGTACAGTTAGTGGTCATGTCTTCCCACCATGAGGTGACCCCCTGAGTCCTGCTATTGGGTGATGTGAATGTGCTGTACAGTTAGTGGCCATGTCTTCCCACCTTGAGCTGACCCACCTGAGCCCTGCTATTGGGTGATATGAATTCTCTGTACAGTTAGTGGTCATGTCTTCCCACCACGAGGTGACCCCCTGAGCCCTGCTATTGGGTGATATGAATGCTCTGTGCAGTTAGTGGTCATGTCTTCCCACCACGAGGTAACCCCCTGAGCCCTGCTATTGGGAGATATGAATGCTCTGTACAGTGAGTGGTCATGTCTTCCCACCACGAGGTGAACCCCTGAGCCCTGCTATTGGGTGATATGAATGCTCTGTACAGTGAGTGGTCATGTCTTTCCACCACGAGGTGACCCCCTGAGCCCTGCTATTGGGTGATATGAATGTGCTATACAGTGAGTGGTCATGTCTTCCCACCATGAGGTGAACCCTTGAGCCCGGCTCTTGGGTGATTTAAATGCTCTGTACAGTTAGTGGTCATGTCTTCCCACCACGAGGTGACCCCCCTGAGACCTGCTATTGGGTGATGTGATGCTCTGTACAGTTAGTGGTCATGTCTTCCCACCACGAGGTGGCCTCCTTGAGCCCTGCTATTGGGTGATGTGATGCTCTGTACAGTTAGTGGTTATGTCTTCCCACCACGAGGTGACCCCCTGAGTCCTGCTATTGGGTGATATGAATGCTCTGTACAGTTATTGGCCATGTCTTTCCACCACGAGGTGACACCCTTGAGCCCTGTTATACGGTGTTATGAATTTGCTGTACAGTTAGTGGTCATGTCGTCCCTCCACGAGGTGACCCCCTGAGCCCTGTTACTGGGTGATATGAAGGTGCTGTACAGTTAGTGGTCATGTCTTCCAACGATGTGACCCCCTGAGCCCTGATATTGGGTGATATGAAGGTGTTGTACAGTTAGTGGTCATGTCTTCCCACCATGAGGTGACCCCTGAGCACTGCTATTGGGTGATATGATTGCGCTGTACAGTTAGTGGTCATGTCTACCCCCCACGAGGTGACCCCCTGAGCCCTGCTTTTGGGAGATATGAATGTGCTGTATAGTTACTGGTCATGTCTTCCCACCACAAGGTGAACCCCTGAGCCCTGGTATTGGGTGATATGAATGCTCTGTACAGTTAGTGGTCACGTCTTCCCATCATGAGTTGACCCCATGAGCCCTGCTATTGGGAGATATGAAGACTCTGTACAGTTAGTGGTCATGTGTTCCCACCACGAGGTGACCCCCTGAGCCCTGCTATTGCGTGATATGAATGTGCTGTACAGTTAGTGGTTATGTCTTCCCACCATGAGGTGACCCCCTGAGCCCTGCTATTGGGTGATATGAATGCTCTGTACAGTTAGTGGTGATGTCTTCCCACCATGAGGTGACCCCTGAGCCATGCAAATGGGTGATATGAATGCGCAGTACAGTTAGTGGTCTTGTCTTCCCACGATGAGGTGACCCCCTGAGCCCTGGTATTGGGTGATATGAATGCTCTGTACAGTTAGTGGTCATGTCTTACCACAATGAGGTGACCCCCTGAGCCCTGGTAATGGGTGATATGAATGCTCTGTACAGTTAGTGGTCATGTCTTCCCACCATGAGGTGACCCCCTGAGTCCTGCTACTGGGTGATGTGAATGTGCTGTACAGTTAGTGGCCATGTCTTCCCACCATGAGGTGACCCCCTGAGTCCTGCTATTGGGAGATATGAAGGTGCTGTACAGTTAGTGGCGATGTCTTCCAACCACGAGGTGACCCCCTGAGTCCTGGTATTGGGTGATATGAATGCGCTGTACAGTTAGTGGTCATGTCTTCCCTGCACGAGGTGACGCCCACGAGCCCTGCTAATGGGTGATATGAATTCGCTGTACAGTTAGTGATCTCGTCTTCCCACCAAAAGGTCACCCCCTGAGCCCTGCTATTGGGTGATATGAATGCTCTGTACAGTTAGTGGTCATTTCTTCCCACAATGAGGTGACCCCCTGAGCCCAGGTATTGGGTGATATGAATGCTCTGTACAGTTAGTGGCAATGTCTTCTCACCACGAGGTGACCCCCTGAGTCCTGGTATTGGGTGATATGAATGCGCTGTACAATTAGTGGTCTTGTCTTACCTCCACGAGGTGACGCCCACGAGCCCTGCTATTGGGTGATATGAATTCGCTGTACAGTTTGTGATCTTGTCTTCCCACCACAAGGTGACCCCCTGAGCCCTGCTATTGGGTGATATGATGCTCTGTACAGTTAGTGGTCATGTCTTCCCACCACAATGTGACCCCCTGAGCCATGGTATTGGGTGATATGAAGACTCTGTACAGTTAGAGGTCATGTCTTCCCACCACGTTGTGACCCCCTGAGCCCTAGTATTGGGTGATATGATGCTCTGTACAGTTAGTGGTCATGTCTTCCCACCACGGTGTGACCCCCTGAGCCATGGTATTGGGTGATATGAAGACACTGTACAGTTAGTGGTCATGTCTTCCCACCACAAGATGACCCCCTGAGCCCTGCAATTGGGTGATATGAAGACTCTGTACAGTTAGTGGTCATGTGTTCCCACCACGAGGTGACCCCCTGAGCCCTTCTATTGGGTGATGTGAAGGTGCTGTACAGTTAGTGGTCATGTCTTCCCACCACGAGGTGACCCCCTGAGCCCTGCTATTGGGTGATATGCATGCTCTGTACAGTTAGTGGTGATGTTTTCCCAGCACGAGGTGACCCCCCTAAGCCCTGCTATTGGGTGATATGAATGCTCTGTACAGTTAGTGGTCATGTCTTCCCACCACGAGGTGACCCCCTGAGCCCTGCTATTGGGTGATATGAATGCTCTGTACAGTTAGCGGTCATGTCTTCCCACCACGAGGTAACCCCCTGAGCCCTGCTATTGCGTGATATGAAGGTGCTGTACAGTTAGTGGTCATGTCTTCCCACCACGAGGTGACCCCCCCTGAGCCCTGCTATTGGGTGATATAAATGCTCTGTACAGAGTGGTCATGTTTCCCACCACGAGGTGACCCCCTGAGTCCTGCTATTGGGTGATATGCATGCTCTGTACAGTTAGTGGTGATGTCTTCCCAGCACAAGGTGACCCCCCTGAGCCCTGCTATTGGGTGATATGAATGCGTTGTACAGTTAGTGGTCATGTCTTCCCACCATGAGGTGACCCCCTGAGTCCTGCTATTGGGTGATGTGAATGTGCTGTACAGTTAGTGGCCATGTCTTCCCACCTTGAGCTGACCCACCTGAGCCCTGCTATTGGGTGATATGAATTCTCTGTACAGTTAGTGGTCATGTCTTCCCACCACGAGGTGACCCCCTGAGCCCTGCTATTGGGTGATATGAATGCTCTGTGCAGTTAGTGGTCATGTCTTCCCACCACGAGGTAACCCCCTGAGCCCTGCTATTGGGAGATATGAATGCTCTGTACAGTGAGTGGTCATGTCTTCCCACCACGAGGTGAACCCCTGAGCCCTGCTATTGGGTGATATGAATGCTCTGTACAGTGAGTGGTCATGTCTTTCCACCACGAGGTGACCCCCTGAGCCCTGCTATTGGGTGATATGAATGTGCTATACAGTGAGTGGTCATGTCTTCCCACCATGAGGTGAACCCTTGAGCCCGGCTCTTGGGTGATTTAAATGCTCTGTACAGTTAGTGGTCATGTCTTCCCACCACGAGGTGACCCCCCTGAGACCTGCTATTGGGTGATGTGATGCTCTGTACAGTTAGTGGTCATGTCTTCCCACCACGAGGTGGCCTCCTTGAGCCCTGCTATTGGGTGATGTGATGCTCTGTACAGTTAGTGGTTATGTCTTCCCACCACGAGGTGACCCCCTGAGTCCTGCTATTGGGTGATATGAATGCTCTGTACAGTTATTGGCCATGTCTTTCCACCACGAGGTGACACCCTTGAGCCCTGTTATACGGTGTTATGAATTTGCTGTACAGTTAGTGGTCATGTCGTCCCTCCACGAGGTGACCCCCTGAGCCCTGTTACTGGGTGATATGAAGGTGCTGTACAGTTAGTGGTCATGTCTTCCAACGATGTGACCCCCTGAGCCCTGATATTGGGTGATATGAAGGTGTTGTACAGTTAGTGGTCATGTCTTCCCACCATGAGGTGACCCCTGAGCACTGCTATTGGGTGATATGATTGCGCTGTACAGTTAGTGGTCATGTCTACCCCCCACGAGGTGACCCCCTGAGCCCTGCTTTTGGGAGATATGAATGTGCTGTATAGTTACTGGTCATGTCTTCCCACCACAAGGTGAACCCCTGAGCCCTGGTATTGGGTGATATGAATGCTCTGTACAGTTAGTAGTCATGTCTTCCCATCATGAGTTGACCCCATGAGCCCTGCTATTGGGAGATATGAAGACTCTGTACAGTTAGTGGTCATGTGTTCCCACCACGAGGTGACCCCCTGAGCCCTGCTATTGCGTGATATGAATGTGCTGTACAGTTAGTGGTTATGTCTTCCCACCATGAGGTAACCCCCTGAGCCCTGCTATTGGGTGATATGAATGCTCTGTACAGTTAGTGGTGATGTCTTCCCACCATGAGGTGACCCCTGAGCCATGCAAATGGGTGATATGAATGCGCAGTACAGTTAGTGGTCTTGTCTTCCCACGATGAGGTGACCCCCTGAGCCCTGGTATTGGGTGATATGAATGCTCTGTACAGTTAGTGGTCATGTCTTACCACAATGAGGTGACCCCCTGAGCCCTGGTAATGGGTGATATGAATGCTCTGTACAGTTAGTGGTCATGTCTTCCCACCATGAGGTGACCCCCTGAGTCCTGCTATTGGGTGATGTGAATGTGCTGTACAGTTAGTGGCCATGTCTTCCCACCATGAGGTGACCCCCTGAGTCCTGCTATTGGGAGATATGAAGGTGCTGTACAGTTAGTGGCGATGTCTTCCTACCACGAGGTGACCCCCTGAGTCCTGGTATTGGGTGATATGAATGCGCTGTACAGTTAGTGGTCATGTCTTCCCTGCACGAGGTGACGCCCACGAGCCCTGCTAATGGGTGATATGAATTCGCTGTACAGTTAGTGATCTCGTCTTCCCACCAAAAGGTGACCCCCTGAGCCCTGCTATTGGGTGATATGAATGCTTTGTACAGTTAGTGGTCATGTCTTCCCACCATGATGTGACCCCCTGAGCCCTAGTTTTGGGTGATATGATGCTCTGTACAGTTAGTGGTCATGTCTTCCCACCACGATGTGACCCCATGAGCCATGGTATTGGGTGATATGAAGACTCTGTACAGTTACTGGACATGTCTTCCCACCACGATGTGACCTCCTGAGCACTAGTATTGGGTGATATGATGCTCTGTACAGTTAGTGGTCATGTATTCCAACCACGAGGTGACCCCCTGAGCCCTGCTATTGGGTGATATGAATACTCTGTACAGTTAGTGGTCATGTGTTCCCACCACGAGGTGACCCCCTGAGCCCTGGTATTGGGTGATATGAATGGTCTGTACAGTTAGTGGTCATGTCTTCCCACCACACAGTGACCCCCCCTGAGCCCTGCTATTGGGTGATATGAATGCTCTTTACAGTTAGTGGTCATGTCTTCCCACCATGAGGTGACCCCCTGAGCCCTGCTCTTGGGTGATATCAATGCTCTGTACAGTTAGTGGTCTTGTCTTCCCAGCACGAAGTGACCACCCTGAGCCCTGCTATTGGGTGATATGAATGCTCTGTACAGTTAGTGGTCATGTCTTCCCACCACGAGGTAACCCCCTGAGCCCTGCTATTGAGTGATATGAAGGTGCTGTACAGTTAGTGGTCATGTCTTCCCACCACGAGGTGACCCCCTGTGCCCTGCTATTGGGTGATTTGAATGTGCTGTACAGTTAGTGGTCATGTCTTCCCACCATGAGGTGACCCCCTGAGCCCTGCAATTGGGTGATATGAAAGCGCTGTACAGTTAGTGGTCATGTCTTCCCACCATGAGGTGACCCCCTGAGCCCTGGTATTGGGTGATATGAATGCTCTGTACAGTTAGTGGTCATTTCTTCCCACAATGAGGTGACCCCCTGAGCCCTGCTATTGGGTGATATGAATGCTCTGTACAGTTAGTGGTCATGTCTTCCCACCATGAGTTGACCCCCTGAGTCCTGCTATTGGGTGATATGAAGGTGCTGTACAGTTAGTGGCCATGTCTTCTCACCACGAGGTGACCCCCTGAGTCCTGGTATTGGGTGAAATGAATGTGCTGTACAGTTAGTGGTCATGTCTTCCCTCCACGAGGTGACGCCCACGAGCCCTGCTATTGGGTGATATGAATTCACTGTACAGTTAGTGATCTCGTCTTCCCACCACAAGGTGACCCCCTGAGCTCTGCTATTGGGTGATATGAATGCTCTGTACAGTTAGTGGTCATGTCTTCCCACCACGATGTGACCCCCTGAGCCCTAGTATTGGGTGATATGATGCTCTGTACAGTTAGTGGTCATGTCTTCCCACCACGATGTGACCCCCTGAGCCATGGTATTGGGTGATATGAAGACACTGTACAGTTAGTGGTCATGTCTTCCCACCATGATGTGACCCCCTGAGCCCAAGTATTTGGTGATATGATGCTCTGTACAGTTAGTGGTCATGTATTCCCACCACGAGGTGACCCCCTGAGCCCTGCTATTGGGTGATATGAAGACTCTGTACAGTTAGTGGTCATGTGTTCCCACCACGAGGTGACCCCCTGAGCCCTGCTATTGGGTGATGTGAAGGTGCTGTACAGTTAGTGGTCATGTCTTCCCACCATGAGGTGACCTCCTAAGCCCTGCTATTGGATGATATGAATGTGCTGTACAGTTAGTGGTCATGTCTTCCCATCACGAGATGACCCCCTAAGCCCTGGTATTGGGTGATATGAATGTGCTGTACAGTTAGTGGTCATGTCTTCCCACCATGAGTTGTCCCCCTGAGCCCTGCATTGGGTGATATAAATGCTCTGTACAGTTAGTTGTCATGTCTTCCCACCACGAGGTGACCCCCTGAGCCCTGGTATTGGGTGATTTGAATGCGCTGTACAGTTAGTGGTCATGTCTTCCCACCACGAGATGAACCCCTGAGCCCTGCAATTGGGTGATATGAAGGTGCTGTACAGTTAGTGGCCATGTCTTCCCACCTCGAGGAGACCCCCTGAGCCCAAGTATTGGGTGATATGATGCCCTGTACAGTTAGTGGTCATGTATTCCCACCACGAGATGACCCCCTGAGCCCTGCTATTGGGTGATATGAAGGTGCTGTACAGTTTGTGGTCATGTCTTCCCACCACGAGGTGACCCACCTGAGCACTGCTATTGGGTGATATGAATGCTCTGTACAGTGAGTGGTCATGTCTTCCCACCACGAGGTGAACCCTTGAGCCCGGCTCTTGGGTGATATAAATGCTCTGTACAGTCAGTGGTCATGTCTTCCCACCACGAGCTGACCCGCCTGAGCCCTGCTATTGGGTGATATGAATGCGGTGTACAGTTAGTGGTCATGTCTTCCCTCCTCGAGGTGACGCCCACGAGCCCTACTATTGGGTGATATGAATTTGCTGTACAGTTAGAGGTCATGTCTTCCAACCACGATGTGACCCCCTGAGCCATGGTATTGGGTGATATGAAGAATCTGTACAGTTAGTGGTCATGTCTTCCCACCACGATGTGACCCCCTGTGCCCTAGTATTGGGTGATATGATGCATTGTACAGTTAGTGGTCATGTCTTCCCACCACGATGTGACCCCCTGAGCCATGGTTTTGGGTGATATGAAGACTCTGTACAGTTAGTGGTCATGTCTTCCCACCACGATGTGACCCCCTGAGCCCAAGTATTGGGTGATATGATGCTCTGTACAGTTAGTGGTCATGTATTCCCACCACGAGGTGACCCCCTGAGCCTTGCTATTGGGTGATATGAAGACTCTGTACAGTTCGTGGTCATGTGTTCCCACCACGAGGTGACCTCGTGAGCCCTGATATTGGGAGATGTGAAGGTGCTGTACAGTTAGTGGTCAGGTCTTCCCACCATGAGGTGACCCCCTAAGCCCTGCTATTGGGTGATATGAATGTGCTGTACAGTTAGTGGTCATGTCTTCCCACCACGAGGTGACCCCCTGAGCCCTGGTATTGGGTGATTTGAATGCGCTGTACAGTTAGTGGTCATGTCTTGCCACCACGAGATGACCCCTTGAGCCCTGCTATTGGGTGATATGAAGGTGCTGTACAGTTAGTGGCCATGTCTTCCCACCACGAGGAGACCCCCTGAGCCCTGCTATTGGGTGATATGAATGTGCTGTTCAGAGAGTGGTCATGTCTTCCACCACGAGGTGACCTCCTAAGCCCTGCTATTGGGTGATTTGAATGCGCTGTACAGTTAGTGGTCATGTCTTCCCACCATGAGGTGACCCCTTGAGCCCTGCTACTGGGTGATATGAAGGTCCTGTACAGTTAGTGGTCATGTCTTCCCACCACGAGGTGACCCCCTGAGCCCTCCTATTGGGTGATATGAATGCTCTGAACAGTTAGTGGTCATGTCTTCCCAATATGAGGTGATCCCCTGAGCCCTGCTCTTGGGTGATATAAATGCTCTGTACAGTTACTGGTCATGTCTTCCCTGCACAAGGTGACCCCCTGAGCCCTGCTCTTGGGTGATATAAATGCTCTGTACAGTTAGTTGTCATGTTTCCCACCACGAGGTGACCCCCTGAGCCCTGCTATTGGGTGATATGAATGCGCTGTACAGTTAGTGGTCATGTCTTCCCACCATGAGGTGACCCCCTGAGTCCTGCTATTGGGTGATGTGAATGTGCTGTACAGTTAGTGGCCATGTCTTCCTACCATGAGGTAACCCACCTGAGCCCTGGTATTGGGTGATATGAATGCTCAGTACAGTTAGTGGTCATGTTTCCCACCACGAGGTGACCCCCTGAGTCCTGCTATTGGGTGATATGCATGCTCTGTACAGTTAGTGGTGATGTCTTCCCACCACGAGGTGACCCCCCTGAGCCCTGCTATTGGGTGATATGAATGCGCTGTACAGTTAGTGGTCATGTCTTCCCACCATGAGGTGACCCCCTGAGTCCTGCTATTGGGTGATGTGAATGTGCTATACAGTTAGTGGCCATGTCTTCCTACCATGAGCTGACCCACCTGAGCCCTGCTATTGGGTGATATGAATGCTCTGTACAGTTAGTGGTCATGTCTTCCCACCACGAGGTGACCCCCTGTGCCCTGCTATTGGGTGATTTGAATGTGCTGTACAGTTAGTGGTCATGTCTTCCCACCACGAGGTGACCCCCTGAGCCCTGCTATTGGGTGATATGAATGCTCTGTACAGTTAGTGGTCAAGTCTTCCCACCACGAGGTAACCCCCTGAGCCATGCTATTGGGTGATATGAAGGTGCTGTACAGTTAGTGGTCATGTCTTCCCACCACGAGGTGACCTCCCTGAGCACTGCTATTGGGTGATATGAATGCTCTGTACAGTGAGTGGTCATGTCTTCCCACCACGAGGTGACCCCCTGAGCCCTGCTATTGGGTGATATGAATGCTCTGTACAGGTAGTGGTCATTTCTACCCACAATGAGGTGACCCCCTGAGCCCAGGTATTGGGTGATATGAATGCTCTGTACAGTTAGTGGTCATGTCTTCCCACCATGAGGTGAACCCCTGAGTCCTGCTATTGGGTGATATGAATGCTCTGTACAGGTAGTGGTCATTTCTACCCACAATGAGGTGACCCCCTGAGCCCAGGTATTGGGTGATATGAATGCTCTGTACAGTTAGTGGTCATGTCTTCCCACCATGAGGTGACCCCCTGAGTCCTGCTATTGGGTGATGTGAATGTGCTGTACAGTTAGTGGCCATGTCTTCCCTCCACGAGGTGACGCCCTCGAGCCCTGCTATTGGGTGATATGAATTTGCTGTACAGTTAGTGATCTCATCTTCCCACCACAAGGTGACCCCCTGAGCCCTGCTATTGGGTGATATGAATGCTCTGTACAGTTAGTGGTCATGTCTTCCCACCACGATGTGACCCCCTGAGCCATGGTATTGGGTGATATGAAGACTCTGTACAGTTAGTGGTCATGTCTTCCCACCACGATGTGACCCCCTGAGCCCTAGTATTGGGTGATATGATGCTCTGTACAGTTAGTGGTCATGTCTTCCCACCACGTTGTGACCCCCTGAGCCATGGTCTTGGGTGATATGAAGACTCTGTACAGTTAGTGGTCATGTCTTCCCACCACGATGTGACCCCCTGAGCCCAAGTATTGGGTGATATGATGCTCTGTACAGTTAGTGGTCATGTATTCCCACCACGAGGAGACCCCCTGAGCCCTGCTATTGGGTGATATGAAGACTCTGTACAGTTAGTGGTCATGTGTTCCCACCACGAGTTGACCCCCTGAGCCCTGCTATTGGGTGATGTGAAGGTGCTGTACAGTTAGTGGTCATGTCTTCCCACCATGAGTTGTCCCCCTGAGCCCTGCATTGGGTGATAAAAATTCTCTGTACAGTTAGTTGTCATGTCTTCCCATCACGAGGTGACCCCCTGAGCCCTGCTATTGGGTGATATGAATGCTCTGTACAGTTAGTGGTCATGTCTTCCCACCACGAGGTAACCCCCTGAGCCCTGCAATTGGATGATATGAAGGTGCTGTACAGTTAGTGGTCATGTCTTCCCACCACGAGGTGACCCCCCTGAGCACTGCTATTGGGTGATATGAATGTGCTGTACAGTTAGTGGTCATGTCTTCCCACCACGAGGTGACCCCCCTGAGCACTGCTATTGGGTGATATGAATGTGCTGTACAGTGAGTGGTCATGTATTCCCACCATGAGGTGACCCCCTGAGCCCTGGTATTGGGTGATATGAATGCTCTGTACAGTTAGTGGTCATGTCTTCCCACCATGAGGTGACCCCCTGAGTCCTGCTATTGGGTGATGTGAATGTGCTGTACAGTTAGTGGCCATGTCTTCCCACCATGAGGTGACCCCCTGAGTCCTGGTATTGGGTGATATGAATGCGCTGTACAGTTAGTGGTCATGTCTTCCCTCCACGAGGTGACGCCCACGAGCCCTGCTATTGGGTGATATGAATTTGCTGTACAGTTAGTGATCTCGTCTTCCCACCACATGGTGACCCCCTGAGCTCTGCTATTGGGTGATATGAATGCTCTGTACAGTTAGTGGTCATGTCTTCCCACCACGATGTGACCCCCTGAGCCCTAGTATTTGGTGATATGATGCTCTGTACAGTTAGTGGTCATGTCTTCCCACCACGATGTGACCCCATGAGCCATGGTATTGGGTGATATGAAGACACTGTACAGTTAGTGGTCATGTCTTCCCACCATGATGTGACCCCCTGAGCCCAAGTATTGGGTGATATGATGCTCTGTACAGTTAGTGGTCATGTATTCCCACCACGAGGTGACCCCCTGAGCCCTGCTATTGGGTGATATGAAGACTCTGTACAGTTAGTGGTCATGTGTTCCCACCACGAGGTGACCCCCTGAGCCCTGCTATTGGGTGATGTGAAGGTGCTGTACAGTTAGTGGTCATGTCTTCCCACCATGAGGTGACCTCCTAAGCCCTGCTTTTGGATGATATGAATGTGCTGTACAGTTAGTGGTCATGTCTTCCCATCACGAGATGACCCCCTAAGCCCTGGTATTGGGTGATATGAATGTGCTGTACAGTTAGTGGTCATGTCTTCCCACCATGAGTTGTCCCCCTGAGCCCTGCATTGGGTGATATAAATGCTCTGTACAGTTAGTTGTCATGTCTTCCCACCACGAGGTGACCCCCTGAGCCCTGGTATTGGGTGATTTGAATGCGCTGTACAGTTAGTGGTCATGTCTTCCCACCACGAGATGACCCCCTGAGCCCTGCAATTGGGTGATATGAAGGTGCTGTACAGTTAGTGGCCATGTCTTCCCACCTCGAGGAGACCCCCTGAGCCCAAGTATTGGGTGATATGATGCCCTGTACAGTTAGTGGTCATGTATTCCCACCACGAGGTGACCCCCTGAGCCCTGCTATTGGGTGATATGAAGGTGCTGTACAGTTTGTGGTCATGTCTTCCCACCACGAGGTGACCCACCTGAGCACTGCTATTGGGTGATATGAATGCTCTGTACAGTGAGTGGTCATGTCTTCCCACCACGAGGTGAACCCTTGAGCCCGGCTCTTGGGTGATATAAATGCTCTGTACAGTCAGTGGTCATGTCTTCCCACCACGAGCTGACCCGCCTGAGCCCTGCTATTGGGTGATATGAATGCGGTGTACAGTTAGTGGTCATGTCTTCCCTCCTCGAGGTGACGCCCACGAGCCCTACTATTGGGTGATATGAATTTGCTGTACAGTTAGAGGTCATGTCTTCCAACCACGATGTGACCCCCTGAGCCATGGTATTGGGTGATATGAAGAATCTGTACAGTTAGTGGTCATGTCTTCCCACCACGATGTGACCCCCTGTGCCCTAGTATTGGGTGATATGATGCACTGTACAGTTAGTGGTCATGTCTTCCCACCACGATGTGACCCCCTGAGCCATGGTTTTGGGTGATATGAAGACTCTGTACAGTTAGTGGTCATGTCTTCCCACCACGATGTGACCCCCTGAGCCCAAGTATTGGGTGATATGATGCTCTGTACAGTTAGTGGTCATGTATTCCCACCACGAGGTGACCCCCTGAGCCTTGCTATTGGGTGATATGAAGACTCTGTACAGTTCGTGGTCATGTGTTCCCACCACGAGGTGACCTCGTGAGCCCTGATATTGGGAGATGTGAAGGTGGTGTACAGTTAGTGGTCAGGTCTTCCCACCATGAGGTGACCCCCTAAGCCCTGCTATTGGGTGATATGAATGTGCTGTACAGTTAATGGTCATGTCTTCCCACCATGAGTTGTCCCCCTGAGCCCTGTATTGGGTGATATAAATGCTCTGTACAGTTAGTTGTCATGTCTTCCCACCACGAGGTGACCCCCTGAGCCCTGGTATTGGGTGATTTGAATGCGCTGTACAGTTAGTGGTCATGTCTTCCCAATACGAGGTGATCCCCTGAGCCCTGCTCTTGGGTGATATAAATGCTCTGTACAGTTACTGGTCATGTCTTCCCTGCACAAGGTGACCACCTGAGCCCTGCTCTTGGGTGATATAAATGCTCTGTACAGTTAGTGGTCATGTTTCCCACCACGAGGTGACCCCCTGAGTCCTGCTATTGGGTGATATGCATGCTCTGTACAGTTAGTGGTGATGTCTTCCCACCACGAGGTGACCCCCCTGAGCCCTGCTATTGGGTGATATGAATGCGCTGTACAGTTAGTGGTCATGTCTTCCCACCATGAGGTGACCCCCTGAGTCCTGCTATTGGGTGATGTGAATGTGCTATACAGTTAGTGGCCATGTCTTCCTACCATGAGCTGACCCACCTGAGCCCTGCTATTGGGTGATGTGAATGCTCTGTACAGTTAGTGGTCATGTCTTCCCACCATGAGGTGACCCCCTGTGCCCTGCTATTGGGTGATTTGAATGTGCTGTACAGTTAGTGGTCATGTCTTCCCACCACGAGGTGACCCCCTGAGCCCTGCTATTGGGTGATATGAATGCTCTGTACAGTTAGTGGTCAAGTCTTCCCACCACGAGGTAACCCCCTGAGCCATGCTATTGGGTGATATGAAGGTGCTGTACAGTTAGTGGTCATGTCTTGCCACCACGAGATGACCCCTTGAGCCCTGCTATTGGGTGATATGAAGGTGCTGTACAGTTAGTGGCCATGTCTTCCCACCACGAGGAGACCCCCTGAGCCCTGCTATTGGGTGATATGAATGTGCTGTTCAGAGAGTGGTCATGTCTTCCACCACGAGGTGACCTCCTAAGCCCTGCTATTGGGTGATTTGAATGCGCTGTACAGTTAGTGGTCATGTCTTCCCACCATGAGGTGACCCCTTGAGCCCTGCTACTGGGTGATATGAAGGTCCTGTACAGTTAGTGGTCATGTCTTCCCACCACGAGGTGACCCCCTGAGCCCTGCTATTGGGTGATATGAATGCTCTGAACAGTTAGTGGTCATGTCTTCCCAATACGAGGTGATCCCCTGAGCCCTGCTCTTGGGTGATATAAATGCTCTGTACAGTTACTGGTCATGTCTTCCCTGCACAAGGTGACCCCCTGAGCCCTGCTCTTGGGTGATATAAATGCTCTGTACAGTTAGTTGTCATGTTTCCCACCACGAGGTGACCCCCTGAGCCCTGCTATTGGATGATATGAAGGTGCTGTACAGTTAGTGGTTATGTCTTCCCACCACGAGGTGACCCCCCTGAGCACTGCTATTGGGTGATATGAATGTGCTGTACAGTGAGTGGTCATGTATTCCCACCATGAGGTGACCCCCTGAGCCCTGGTATTGGGTGATATGAATGCTCTGTACAGTTAGTGGTCATTTCTTCCCACAATGAGGTGACCCCCTGAGCCCAGGTATTGGGTGATGTGAATGTGCTGTACAGTTAGTGGCCATGTCTTCCCACCATGAGGTGACCCCCTGAGTCCTGGTATTGGGTGATATGAATGCGCTCTACAGTTAGTGGTCATGTCTTCCCTCCACGAGGTGACGCCCACGAGCCCTGCTATTGGGTGATATGAATTTGCTGTACAGTTAGCGATCTCGTCTTCCCACCACATGGTGACCCCCTGAGCCCTGCTATTGGGTGATATGAATGCTCTGTACAGTTAGTGGTCATGTCTTCCCACCACGATGTGACCCCCTGAGCCATGGTATTGGGTGATATGAAGACTCTGTACAGTTAGTGGTCATGTCTTCCCACCACGATGTGACCCCCTGAGCCCTAGTATTGGGTGATATGATGCTCTGTACAGTTAGTGGTCATGTCTTCCCACCACGTTGTGACCCCCTGAGCCATGGTCTTGGGTGATATGAAGACTCTGTACAGTTAGTGGTCATGTCTTCCCACCACGATGTGACCCCCTGAGCCCAAGTATTGGGTGATATGATGCTCTGTACAGTTAGTGGTCATGTATTCCCACCACGAGGAGACCCCCTGAGCCCTGCTATTGGGTGATATGAAGACTCTGTACAGTTAGTGGTCATGTGTTCCCACCACGAGGTGACCCCCTGAGCCCTGCTATTGGGTGATGTGAAGGTGCTGTACAGTTAGTGGTCATGTCTTCCCACCATGAGTTGTCCCCCTGAGCCCTGCATTGGGTGATAAAAATTCTCTGTACAGTTAGTTGTCATGTCTTCCCATCACGAGGTGACCCCCTGAGCCCTGCTATTGGGTGATATGAATGCTCTGTACAGTTAGTGGTCATGTCTTCCCACCACGAGGTAACCCCCTGAGCCCTGCAATTGGATGATATGAAGGTGCTGTACAGTTAGTGGTCATGTCTTCCCACCACGAGGTGACCCCCCTGAGCACTGCTATTGGGTGATATGAATGTGCTGTACAGTTAGTGGTCATGTCTTCCCACCACGAGGTGACCCCCCTGAGCACTGCTATTGGGTGATATGAATGTGCTGTACAGTGAGTGGTCATGTATTCCCACCATGAGGTGACCCCCTGAGCCCTGGTATTGGGTGATATGAATGCTCTGTACAGTTAGTGGTCATGTCTTCCCACCATGAGGTGACCCCCTGAGTCCTGCTATTGGGTGATGTGAATGTGCTGTACAGTTAGTGGCCATGTCTTCCCACCATGAGGTGACCCCCTGAGTCCTGGTATTGGGTGATATGAATGCGCTGTACAGTTAGTGGTCATGTCTTCCCTCCACGAGGTGACGCCCACGAGCCCTGCTATTGGGTGATATGAATTTGCTGTACAGTTAGTGATCTCGTCTTCCCACCACATGGTGACCCCCTGAGCTCTGCTATTGGGTGATATGAATGCTCTGTACAGTTAGTGGTCATGTCTTCCCACCACGATGTGACCCCCTGAGCCCTAGTATTGGGTGATATGATGCTCTGTACAGTTAGTGGTCATGTCTTCCCACCACGATGTGACCCCCTGAGCCATGGTATTGGATGATATGAAGGTGCTGTACAGTTAGTGGTTATGTCTTCCCACCACGAGGTGACCCCCCTGAGCACTGCTATTGGGTGATATGAATGTGCTGTACAGTGAGTGGTCATGTATTCCCACCATGAGGTGACCCCCTGAGCCCTGGTATTGGGTGATATGAATGCTCTGTACAGTTAGTGGTCATTTCTTCCCACAATGAGGTGACCCCCTGAGCCCAGGTATTGGGTGATGTGAATGTGCTGTACAGTTAGTGGTCATGTCTTCCCACCACGATGTGACCCCCTGAGCCCAAGTATTGGGTGATATGATGCTCTGTACAGTTAGTGGTCATGTATTCCCACCACGAGGAGACCCCCTGAGCCCTGCTATTGGGTGATATGAAGACTCTGTACAGTTAGTGGTCATGTGTTCCCACCACGAGGTGACCCCCTGAGCCCTGCTATTGGGTGATGTGAAGGTGCTGTACAGTTAGTGGTCATGTCTTCCCACCATGAGTTGTCCCCCTGAGCCCTGCATTGGGTGATAAAAATTCTCTGTACAGTTATTTGTCATGTCTTCCCATCACGAGGTGACCCCCTGAGCCCTGCTGTTGGGTGATATGAATGCTCTGTACAGTTAGTGGTCATGTCTTCCCACCACGAGGTAACCCCCTGAGCCCTGCAATTGGATGATATGAAGGTGCTGTACAGTTAGTGGTCATGTCTTCCCACCACGAGTTGACCCCCCTGAGCACTGCTATTGGGTGATATGAATGTGCTGTACAGTTAGTGGTCATGTCTTCCCACCACAAGGTGACCCCCCTGAGCACTGCTATTGGGTGATATGAATGTGCTGTACAGTGAGTGGTCATGTATTCCCACCATGAGGTGACCCCCTGAGCCCTGGTATTGGGTGATATGAATGCTCTGTACAGTTAGTGGTCATGTCTTCCCACCATGAGGTGACCCCCTGAGTCCTGCTATTGGGTGATGTGAATGTGCTGTACAGTTAGTGGCCATGTCTTCCCACCATGAGGTGACCCCCTGAGTCCTGGTATTGGGTGATATGAATGCGCTGTACAGTTAGTGGTCATGTCTTCCCTCCACGAGGTGACGCCCACGAGCCCTGCTATTGGGTGATATGAATTTGCTGTACAGTTAGTGATCTCGTCTTCCCACCACATAGTGACCCCCTGAGCCCTGCTATTGGGTGATATGAATGCTCTGTACAGTTAGTGGTCATGTCTTCCCACCACGATGTGACCCCCTAAGCCATGGTATTGGGTGATATGAAGACTCTGTACAGTTAGTGGTCATGTCTTCCCACCACGATGTGACCCCCTGAGCCCTGGTATTGGGTGATATGATGCTCTGTACAGTTAGTGGTCATGTCTTCCCACCACGATGTGACCCCCTGAGCCATGGTATTGGGTGATATGAAGACACTGTACAGTTAGTGGTCATGTCTTCCCACCACGATGTGACCTCCTGAGCCCAAGTATTGGGTCATATGATGCTCTGTACAGTTTGTGGTCATGTCTTCCCACCACGGTGTGACCCCCTGAGCCATGGTATTGGGTGATATGAAGACACTGTACAGTTAGTGGTCATGTCTTCCCACCATGATGTGACCCCCTGAGCCCAAGTATTGGGTGATATGATGCTCTGTACAGTTAGTGGTCATGTATTCCCACCACGAGGTGACCCCCTGAGCCCTGCTATTGGGTGATATGAAGACTCTGTACAGTTAGTGGTCATGTGTTCCCACCACGAGGTGACCCCCTGAGCCCTGCTATTGGGTGATGTGAAGGTGCTGTACAGTTAGTGGTCATGTCTTCCCACCATGAGGTGACCTCCTAAGCCCTGCTTTTGGATGATATGAATGTGCTGTACAGTTAGTGGTCATGTCTTCCCATCACGAGATGACCCCCTAAGCCCTGGTATTGGGTGATATGAATGTGCTGTACAGTTAGTGGTCATGTCTTCCCACCATGAGTTGTCCCCCTGAGCCCTGCATTGGGTGATATAAATGCTCTGTACAGTTAGTTGTCATGTCTTCCCACCACGAGGTGACCCCCTGAGCCCTGGTATTGGGTGATTTGAATGCGCTGTACAGTTAGTGGTCATGTCTTCCCACCACGAGATGACCCCCTGAGCCCTGCAATTGGGTGATATGAAGGTGCTGTACAGTTAGTGGCCATGTCTTCCCACCTCGAGGAGACCCCCTGAGCCCAATTATTGGGTGATATGATGCTCTGTACAGTTAGTGGTCATGTATTCCCACCACGAGGTGACCCCCTGAGCCCTGCTATTGGGTGATATGAAGGTGCTGTACAGTTTGTGGTCATGTCTTCCCACCACGAGGTGACCCACCTGAGCACTGCTATTGGGTGATATGAATGCTCTGTACAGTGAGTGGTCATGTCTTCCCACCACGAGGTGAACCCTTGAGCCCGGCTCTTGGGTGATATAAATGCTCTGTACAGTCAGTGGTCATGTCTTCCCACCACGAGCTGACCCGCCTGAGCCCTGCTATTGGGTGATATGAATGCGGTGTACAGTTAGTGGTCATGTCTTCCCTCCTCGAGCTGACGCCCACGAGCCCTACTATTGGGTGATATGAATTTGCTGTACAGTTAGAGGTCATGTCTTCCAACCACGATGTGACCCCCTGAGCCATGGTATTGGGTGATATGAAGAATCTGTACAGTTAGTGGTCATGTCTTCCCACCACGATGTGACCCCCTGTGCCCTAGTATTGGGTGATATGATGCACTGTACAGTTAGTGGTCATGTCTTCCCACCACGATGTGACCCCCTGAGCCATGGTTTTGGGTGATATGAAGACTCTGTACAGTTAGAGGTCATGTCTTCCAACCACGATGTGACCCCCTGAGCCATGGTATTGGGTGATATGAAGAATCTGTACAGTTAGTGGTCATGTCTTCCCACCACGATGTGACCCCCTGTGCCCTAGTATTGGGTGATATGATGCACTGTACAGTTAGTGGTCATGTCTTCCCACCACGATGTGACCCCCTGAGCCATGGTTTTGGGTGATATGAAGACTCTGTACAGTTAGTGGTCATGTCTTCCCACCACGATGTGACCCCCTGAACCCAAGTATTGGGTGATATGATGCTCTGTACAGTTAGTGGTCATGTATTCCCACCACGAGGTGACCCCCTGAGCCTTGCTATTGGGTGATATGAAGACTCTGTACAGTTCGTGGTCATGTGTTCCCACCACGAGGTGACCTCGTGAGCCCTGATATTGGGAGATGTGAAGGTGCTGTACAGTTAGTGGTCAGGTCTTCCCACCATGAGGTGACCCCCTAAGCCCTGCTATTGGGTGATATGAATGTACTGTACAGTTAGTGGTCATGTCTTCCCATCACGAGATGACCCCCTAAGCCCTGGTATTGGGTGATATGAATGTGCTGTACAGTTAGTGGTCATGTCTTCCCACCATGAGTTGTCCCCCTGAGCCCTGTATTGGGTGATATAAATGCTCTGTACAGTTAGTTGTCATGTCTTCCCACCACGAGGTGACCCCCTGAGCCCTGGTATTGGGTGATTTGAATGCGCTGTACAGTTAGTGGTCATGTCTTGCCACCACAAGATGACCCCTTGAGCCCTGCTATTGGGTGATATGAAGGTGCTGTACAGTTAGTGGCCATGTCTTCCCACCACGAGGAGACCCCCTGAGCCCTGCTATTGGGTGATATGAATGTGCTGTTCAGAGAGTGGTCATGTCTTCCACCACGAGGTGACCTCCTAAGCCCTGCTATTGGGTGATTTGAATGCGCTGTACAGTGAGTGGTCATGTCTTCCCACCACGAGGTGAACCCTTGAGCCCGGCTCTTGGGTGATATAAATGCTCTGTACAGTCAGTGGTCATGTCTTCCCACCACGAGCTGACCCGCCTGAGCCCTGCTATTGGGTGATATGAATGCGGTGTACAGTTAGTGGTCATGTCTTCCCTCCTCGAGGTGACGCCCACGAGCCCTACTATTGGGTGATATTAATTTGCTGTACAGTTAGAGGTCATGTCTTCCAACCACGATGTGACCCCCTGAGCCATGGTATTGGGTGATATGAAGAATCTGTACAGTTAGTGGTCATGTCTTCCCACCACGATGTGACCCCCTGTGCCCTAGTATTGGGTGATATGATGCACTGTACAGTTAGTGGTCATGTATTCCCACCACGAGGTGACCCCCTGAGCCTTGCTATTGGGTGATATGAAGACTCTGTACAGTTCGTGGTCATGTGTTCCCACCACGAGGTGACCTCGTGAGCCCTGATATTGGGAGATGTGAAGGTGCTGTACAGTTAGTGGTCAGGTCTTCCCACCATGAGGTGACCCCCTAAGCCCTGCTATTGGGTGATATGAATGTGCTGTACAGTTAGTGGTCATGTCTTCCCATCTCGAGATGACCCCCTAAGCCCTGGTATTGGGTGATATGAATGTGCTGTACAGTTAGTGGTCATGTCTTCCCACCATGAGTTGTCCCCCTGAGCCCTGTATTGGGTGATATAAATGCTCTGTACAGTTAGTTGTCATGTCTTCCCACCACGAGGTGACCCCCTGAGCCCTGGTATTGGGTGATTTGAATGCGCTGTACAGTTAGTGGTCATGTCTTCCCACCATGAGGTGACCCCCTGAGCCCTGCTATTGGGTGATATGAATGCTCTGTACAGTTAGTGGTGATGTCTTCACACCATGAGGTGACCCCCTGAGCCATGCAAATGGGTGATATGAATGCGCTGTACAGTTAGTTGTCTTGTCTTCCCACCATGAGGTGACCCCCTGAGTCCTGCTATTGGGTGATGTGAATGTGCTGTACAGTTAGTGGCCATGTCTTCCCACCATGAGGTGACCCCCTGAGTACTGCTATTGGGAGATATGAAGGTGCTGTACAGTTAGTGGCGATGTTTTCCTACCACGAGGTGACCCCCTGAGTCCTGATATTGGGTGATATGAATGCGCCTTACAGTTAGTGGTCATGTCTTCCCTGCACGAGGTGACGCCCACGAGCCCTGCTAATGGGTGATATGAATTCGCTGTACAGTTAGTGATCTCGTCTTCCCTCCAAAAGGTGACCTCCCTGAGCACTGCTATTGGGTGATATGAATGCTCTGTACAGTGAGTGGTCATGTCTTCCCACCACGAGGTGACCCCCTGAGCCCTGCTATTGGGTGATATGAATGCTCTGTACAGGTAGTGGTCATTTCTACCCACAATGAGGTGACCCCCTAAGCCCAGGTATTGGGTGATATGAATGCTCTGTACAGTTAGTGGTCATGTCTTCCCACCATGAGGTGACCCCCTGAGTCCTGCTATTGGGTGATATGAATGCTCTGTACAGGTAGTGGTCATTTCTACCCACAATGAGGTGACCCCCTGAGCCCAGGTATTGGGTGATATGAATGCTCTGTACAGTTAGTGGTCATGTCTTCCCACCATGAGGTGACCCCCTGAGTCCTGCTATTGGGTGATGTGAATGTGCTGTACAGTTAGTGGCCATGTCTTCCCTCCACGAGGTGACGCCCTCGAGCCCTGCTATTGGGTGATATTAATTTGCTGTACAGTTAGTGATCTCATCTTCCCACCACAAGGTGACCCCCTGAGCCCTGCTATTGGGTGATATGAATGCTCTGTACAGTTAGTGGTCATGTCTTCCCACCACGATGTGACCCCCTGAGCCCTAGTATTGGGTGATATGATGCTCTGTACAGTTAGTGGTCATGTCTTCCCACCACGTTGTGACCCCCTGAGCCATGGTCTTGGGTGATATGAAGACTCTGTACAGTTAGTGGTCATGTCTTCCCACCACGATGTGACCCCCTGAGCCCAAGTATTGGGTGATATGATGCTCTGTACAGTTAGTGGTCATGTATTCCCACCACGAGGAGACCCCCTGAGCCCTGCTATTGGGTGATATGAAGACTCTGTACAGTTAGTGGTCATGTGTTCCCACCACGAGGTGACCCCCTGAGCCCTGCTATTGGGTGATGTGAAGGTGCTGTACAGTTAGTGGTCATGTCTTCCCACCATGAGTTGTCCCCCTGAGCCCTGCATTGGGTGATAAAAATTCTCTGTACAGTTATTTGTCATGTCTTCCCATCACGAGGTGACCCCCTGAGCCCTGCTATTGGGTGATATGAATGCTCTGTACAGTTAGTGGTCATGTCTTCCCACCACGAGGTAACCCCCTGAGCCCTGCAATTGGATGATATGAAGGTGCTGTACAGTTAGTGGTCATGTCTTCCCACCACGAGGTGACCCCCCTGAGCACTGCTATTGGGTGATATGAATGTGCTGTACAGTTAGTGGTCATGTCTTCCCACCACGAGGTGACCCCCCTGAGCACTGCTATTGGGTGATATGAATGTGCTGTACAGTGAGTGGTCATGTATTCCCACCATGAGGTGACCCCCTGAGCCCTGGTATTGGGTGATATGAATGCTCTGTACAGTTAGTGGTCATGTCTTCCCACCATGAGGTGACCCACTGAGTCCTGCTATTGGGTGATGTGAATGTGCTGTACAGTTAGTGGCCATGTCTTCCCACCATGAGGTGACACCCTGAGTCCTGGTATTGGGTGATATGAATGCGCTGTACAGTTAGTGGTCATGTCTTCCCTCCACGAGGTGACGCCCACGAGCCCTGCTATTGGGTGATATGAATTTGCTGTACAGTTAGTGATCTCGTCTTCCCACCACATAGTGACCCCCTGAGCCCTGCTATTGGGTGATATGAATGCTCTGTACAGTTAGTGGTCATGTCTTCCCACCACGAGGTGACCCCCTGAGCCCTGGTATTGGGTGATTTGAATGCGCTGTACAGTTAGTGGTCATGTCTTCCCAATACGAGGTGATCCCCTGAGCCCTGCTCTTGGGTGATATAAATGCTCTGTACAGTTACTGGTCATGTCTTCCCTGCACAAGGTGACCACCTGAGCCCTGCTCTTGGGTGATATAAATGCTCTGTACAGTTAGTGGTCATGTTTCCCACCACGAGGTGACCCCCTGAGTCCTGCTATTGGGTGATATGCATGCTCTGTACAGTTAGTGGTGATGTCTTCCCACCACGAGGTGACCCCCCTGAGCCCTGCTATTGGGTGATATGAATGCGCTGTACAGTTAGTGGTCATGTCTTCCCACCATGAGGTGACCCCCTGAGTCCTGCTATTGGGTGATGTGAATGCTCTGTACAGTTAGTGGTCATGTCTTCCCACCACGAGGTGACCCCCTGTGCCCTGCTATTGGGTGATTTGAATGTGCTGTACAGTTAGTGGTCATGTCTTCCCACCACGAGGTGACCCCCTGAGCCCTGCTATTGGGTGATATGAATGCTCTGTACAGTTAGTGGTCAAGTCTTCCCACCACAAGGTAACCCCCTGAGCCATGCTATTGGGTGATATGAAGGTGCTGTACAGTTAGTGGTCATGTCTTGCCACCACGAGATGACCCCTTGAGCCCTGCTATTGGGTGATATGAAGGTGCTGTACAGTTAGTGGCCATGTCTTCCCACCACGAGGAGACCCCCTGAGCCCTGCTATTGGGTGATATGAATGTGCTGTTCAGAGAGTGGTCATGTCTTCCACCACGAGGTGACCTCCTAAGCCCTGCTATTGGGTGATTTGAATGCGCTGTACAGTTAGTGGTCATGTCTTCCCACCATGAGGTGACCCCTTGAGCCCTGCTACTGGGTGATATGAAGGTCCTGTACAGTTAGTGGTCATGTCTTCCCACCACGAGGTGACCCCCTGAGCCCTGCTATTGGGTGATATGAATGCTCTGAACAGTTAGTGGTCATGTCTTCCCAATACGAGGTGATCCCCTGAGCCCTGCTCTTGGGTGATATAAATGCTCTGTACAGTTACTGGTCATGTCTTCCCTGCACAAGGTGACCCCCTGAGCCCTGCTCTTGGGTGATATAAATGCTCTGTACAGTTAGTTGTCATGTTTCCCACCACGAGGTGACCCCCTGAGCCCTGCTATTGGGTGATATGAATGCGCTGTACAGTTAGTGGTCATGTCTTCCCACCAGGAGGTGACCCCCTGAGTCCTGCTATTGGGTGATGTGAATGTGCTGTACAGTTAGTGGCCATGTCTTCCTACCATGAGGTAACCCACCTGAGCCCTGGTATTGGGTGATATGAATGCTCAGTACAGTTAGTGGTCATGTCTTCCCACCACGAGGTGACCCCCTGTGCCCTGCTATTGGGTGATTTGAATGTGCTGTTCAGTTAGTGGTCATGTCTTCCCACCACGAGGTGACCCCCTGAGCCCTGCTATTGGGTGATATGAATGCTCTGTACAGTTAGTGGTCATGTCTTCCCACCACGAGGTAACCCCCTGAGCCCTGCTATTGGATGATATGAAGGTGCTGTACAGTTAGTGGTTATGTCTTCCCACCACGAGGTGACCCCCCTGAGCACTGCTATTGGGTGATATGAATGTGCTGTACAGTGAGTGGTCATGTATTCCCACCATGAGGTGACCCCCTGAGCCATGGTATTGGGTGATATGAATGCTCTGTACAGTTAGTGGTCATTTCTTCCCACAATGAGGTGACCCCCTGAGCCCAGGTATTGGGTGATGTGAATGTGCTGTACAGTTAGTGGCCATGTCTTCCCACCATGAGGTGACCCCCTGAGTCCTGGTATTGGGTGATATGAATGCGCTGTACAGTTAGTGGTCATGTCTTCCCTCCACGAGGTGACGCCCACGAGCCCTGCTATTGTGTGATATGAATTTGCTGTACAGTTAGCGATCTCGTCTTCCCACCACATGGTGACCCCCTGAGCCCTGCTATTGGGTGATATGAATGCTCTGTACAGTTAGTGGTCATGTCTTCCCACCACGATGTGACCCCCTGAGCCATGGTATTGGTTGATATGAAGACTCTGTAGAGTTAGTGGTCATGTCTTCCCACCACGATGTGACCCCCTGAGCCCTAGTATTGGGTGATATGATGCTCTGTACAGTTAGTGGTCATGTCTTCCCACCACGTTGTGACCCCCTGAGCCATGGTCTTGGGTGATATGAAGACTCTGTACAGTTAGTGGTCATGTCTTCCCACCACGATGTGACCCCCTGAGCCCAAGTATTGGGTGATATGATGCTCTGTACAGTTAGTGGTCATGTATTCCCACCACGAGGAGACCCCCTGAGCCCTGCTATTGGGTGATATGAAGACTCTGTACAGTTAGTGGTCATGTGTTCCCACCACGAGGTGACCCCCTGAGCCCTGCTATTGGGTGATGTGAAGGTGCTGTACAGTTAGTGGTCATGTCTTCCCACCATGACTTGTCCCCCTGAGCCCTGCATTGGGTGATAAAAATTCTCTGTACAGTTAGTTGTCATGTCTTCCCATCACGAGGTGACCCCCTGAGCCCTGCTATTGGGTGATATGAATGCTCTGTACAGTTAGTGGTCATGTCTTCCCACCACGAGGTAACCCCCTGAGCCCTGCAATTGGATGATATGAAGGTGCTGTACAGTTAGTGGTCATGTCTTCCCACCACGAGGTGACCCCCCTGAGCACTGCTATTGGGTGATATGAATGTGCTGTACAGTTAGTGGTCATGTCTTCCCACCACGAGGTGACCCCCCTGAGCACTGCTATTGGGTGATATGAATGTGCTGTACAGTGAGTGGTCATGTATTCCCACCATGAGGTGACCCCCTGAGCCCTGGTATTGGGTGATATGAATGCTCTGTACAGTTAGTGGTCATGTCTTCCCACCATGAGGTGACCCCCTGAGTCCTGCTATTGGGTGATGTGAATGTGCTGTACAGTTAGTGGCCATGTCTTCCCACCATGAGGTGACCCCCTGAGTCCTGGTATTGGGTGATATGAATGCGCTGTACAGTTAGTGGTCATGTCTTCCCTCCACGAGGTGACGCCCACGAGCCCTGCTATTGGGTGATATGAATTTGCTGTACAGTTAGTGATCTCGTCTTCCCACCACATGGTGACCCCCTGAGCTCTGCTATTGGGTGATATGAATGCTCTGTACAGTTAGTGGTCATGTCTTCCCACCACGATGTGACCCCCTGAGCCCTAGTATTGGGTGATATGATGCTCTGTACAGTTAGTGGTCATGTCTTCCCACCACGATGTGACCCCCTGAGCCATGGTATTGGATGATATGAAGGTGCTGTACAGTTAGTGGTTATGTCTTCCCACCACGAGGTGACCCCCCTGAGCACTGCTATTGGGTGATATGAATGTGCTGTACAGTGAGTGGTCATGTATTCCCACCATGAGGTGACCCCCTGAGCCCTGGTATTGGGTGATATGAATGCTCTGTACAGTTAGTGGTCATTTCTTCCCACAATGAGGTGACCCCCTGAGCCCAGGTATTGGGTGATGTGAATGTGCTGTACAGTTAGTGGTCATGTCTTCCCACCACGATGTGACCCCCTGAGCCCAAGTATTGGGTGATATGATGCTCTGTACAGTTAGTGGTCATGTATTCCCACCACGAGGAGACCCCCTGAGCCCTGCTATTGGGTGATATGAAGACTCTGTACAGTTAGTGGTCATGTGTTCCCACCACGAGGTGACCCCCTGAGCCCTGCTATTGGGTGATGTGAAGGTGCTGTACAGTTAGTGGTCATGTCTTCCCACCATGAGTTGTCCCCCTGAGCCCTGCATTGGGTGATAAAAATTCTCTGTACAGTTATTTGTCATGTCTTCCCATCACGAGGTGACCCCCTGAGCCCTGCTGTTGGGTGATATGAATGCTCTGTACAGTTAGTGGTCATGTCTTCCCACCACGAGGTAACCCCCTGAGCCCTGCAATTGGATGATATGAAGGTGCTGTACAGTTAGTGGTCATGTCTTCCCACCACGAGGTGACCCCCCTGAGCACTGCTATTGGGTGATATGAATGTGCTGTACAGTTAGTGGTCATGTCTTCCCACCACGAGGTGACCCCCCTGAGCACTGCTATTGGGTGATATGAATGTGCTGTACAGTGAGTGGTCATGTATTCCCACCATGAGGTGACCCCCTGAGCCCTGGTATTGGGTGATATGAATGCTCTGTACAGTTAGTGGTCATGTCTTCCCACCATGAGGTGACCCCCTGAGTCCTGCTATTGGGTGATGTGAATGTGCTGTACAGTTAGTGGCCATGTCTTCCCACCATGAGGTGACCCCCTGAGTCCTGGTATTGGGTGATATGAATGCGCTGTACAGTTAGTGGTCATGTCTTCCCTCCACGAGGTGACGCCCACGAGCCCTGCTATTGGGTGATATGAATTTGCTGTACAGTTAGTGATCTCGTCTTCCCACCACATAGTGACCCCCTGAGCCCTGCTATTGGGTGATATGAATGCTCTGTACAGTTAGTGGTCATGTCTTCCCACCACGATGTGACCCCCTAAGCCATGGTATTGGGTGATATGAAGACTCTGTACAGTTAGTGGTCATGTCTTCCCACCACGATGTGACCCCCTGAGCCCTGGTATTGGGTGATATGATGCTCTGTACAGTTAGTGGTCATGTCTTCCCACCACGATGTGACCCCCTGAGCCATGGTATTGGGTGATATGAAGACACTGTACAGTTAGTGGTCATGTCTTCCCACCACGATGTGACCTCCTGAGCCCAAGTATTGGGTGATATGATGCTCTGTACAGTTTGTGGTCATGTCTTCCCACCACGGTGTGACCCCCTGAGCCATGGTATTGGGTGATATGAAGACACTGTACAGTTAGTGGTCATGTCTTCCCACCATGATGTGACCCCCTGAGCCCAAGTATTGGGTGATATGATGCTCTGTACAGTTAGTGGTCATGTATTCCCACCACGAGGTGACCCCCTGAGCCCTGCTATTGGGTGATATGAAGACTCTGTACAGTTAGTGGTCATGTGTTCCCACCACGAGGTGACCCCCTGAGCCCTGCTATTGGGTGATGTGAAGGTGCTGTACAGTTAGTGGTCATGTCTTCCCACCATGAGGTGACCTCCTAAGCCCTGCTTTTGGATGATATGAATGTGCTGTACAGTTAGTGGTCATGTCTTCCCATCACGAGATGACCCCCTAAGCCCTGGTATTGGGTGATATGAATGTGCTGTACAGTTAGTGGTCATGTCTTCCCACCATGAGTTGTCCCCCTGAGCCCTGCATTGGGTGATATAAATGCTCTGTACAGTTAGTTGTCATGTCTTCCCACCACGAGGTGACCCCCTGAGCCCTGGTATTGGGTGATTTGAATGCGCTGTACAGTTAGTGGTCATGTCTTCCCACCACGAGATGACCCCCTGAGCCCTGCAATTGGGTGATATGAAGGTGCTGTACAGTTAGTGGCCATGTCTTCCCACCTCGAGGAGACCCCCTGAGCCCAATTATTGGGTGATATGATGCTCTGTACAGTTAGTGGTCATGTATTCCCACCACGAGGTGACCCCCTGAGCCCTGCTATTGGGTGATATGAAGGTGCTGTACAGTTTGTGGTCATGTCTTCCCACCACGAGGTGACCCACCTGAGCACTGCTATTGGGTGATATGAATGCTCTGTACAGTGAGTGGTCATGTCTTCCCACCACGAGGTGAACCCTTGAGCCCGGCTCTTGGGTGATATAAATGCTCTGTACAGTCAGTGGTCATGTCTTCCCACCACGAGCTGACCCGCCTGAGCCCTGCTATTGGGTGATATGAATGCGGTGTACAGTTAGTGGTCATGTCTTCCCTCCTCGAGGTGACGCCCACGAGCCCTACTATTGGGTGATATGAATTTGCTGTACAGTTAGAGGTCATGTCTTCCAACCACGATGTGACCCCCTGAGCCATGGTATTGGGTGATATGAAGAATCTGTACAGTTAGTGGTCATGTCTTCCCACCACGATGTGACCCCCTGTGCCCTAGTATTGGGTGATATGATGCACTGTACAGTTAGTGGTCATGTCTTCCCACCACGATGTGACCCCCTGAGCCATGGTTTTGGGTGATATGAAGACTCTGTACAGTTAGAGGTCATGTCTTCCAACCACGATGTGACCCCCTGAGCCATGGTATTGGGTGATATGAAGAATCTGTACAGTTAGTGGTCATGTCTTCCCACCACGATGTGACCCCCTGTGCCCTAGTATTGGGTGATATGATGCACTGTACAGTTAGTGGTCATGTCTTCCCACCACGATGTGACCCCCTGAGCCATGGTTTTGGGTGATATGAAGACTCTGTACAGTTAGTGGTCATGTCTTCCCACCACGATGTGACCCCCTGAACCCAAGTATTGGGTGATATGATGCTCTGTACAGTTAGTGGTCATGTATTCCCACCACGAGGTGACCCCCTGAGCCTTGCTATTGGGTGATATGAAGACTCTGTACAGTTCGTGGTCATGTGTTCCCACCACGAGGTGACCTCGTGAGCCCTGATATTGGGAGATGTGAAGGTGCTGTACAGTTAGTGGTCAGGTCTTCCCACCATGAGGTGACCCCCTAAGCCCTGCTATTGGGTGATATGAATGTACTGTACAGTTAGTGGTCATGTCTTCCCATCACGAGATGACCCCCTAAGCCCTGGTATTGGGTGATATGAATGTGCTGTACAGTTAGTGGTCATGTCTTCCCACCATGAGTTGTCCCCCTGAGCCCTGTATTGGGTGATATAAATGCTCTGTACAGTTAGTTGTCATGTCTTCCCACCACGAGGTGACCCCCTGAGCCCTGGTATTGGGTGATTTGAATGCGCTGTACAGTTAGTGGTCATGTCTTGCCACCACAAGATGACCCCTTGAGCCCTGCTATTGGGTGATATGAAGGTGCTGTACAGTTAGTGGCCATGTCTTCCCACCACGAGGAGACCCCCTGAGCCCTGCTATTGGGTGATATGAATGTGCTGTTCAGAGAGTGGTCATGTCTTCCACCACGAGGTGACCTCCTAAGCCCTGCTATTGGGTGATTTGAATGCGCTGTACAGTGAGTGGTCATGTCTTCCCACCACGAGGTGAACCCTTGAGCCCGGCTCTTGGGTGATATAAATGCTCTGTACAGTCAGTGGTCATGTCTTCCCACCACGAGCTGACCCGCCTGAGCCCTGCTATTGGGTGATATGAATGCGGTGTACAGTTAGTGGTCATGTCTTCCCTCCTTGAGGTGACGCCCACGAGCCCTACTATTGGGTGATATGAATTTGCTGTACAGTTAGAGGTCATGTCTTCCAACCACGATGTGACCCCCTGAGCCATGGTATTGGGTGATATGAAGAATCTGTACAGTTAGTGGTCATGTCTTCCCACCACGATGTGACCCCCTGTGCCCTAGTATTGGGTGATATGATGCACTGTACAGTTAGTGGTCATGTCTTCCCACCACGATGTGACCCCCTGAGCCATGGTTTTGGGTGATATGAAGACTCTGTACAGTTACTGGTCATGTCTTCCCACCACGATGTGACCCCCTGAGCCCAAGTATTGGGTGATATGATGCTCTGTACAGTTAGTGGTCATGTATTCCCACCACGAGGTGACCCCCTGAGCCTTGCTATTGGGTGATATGAAGACTCTGTACAGTTCGTGGTCATGTGTTCCCACCACGAGGTGACCTCGTGAGCCCTGATATTGGGAGATGTGAAGGTGCTGTACAGTTAGTGGTCATGTCTTCCCACCATGAGTTGTCCCCCTGAGCCCTGTATTGGGTGATATAAATGCTCTGTACAGTTAGTTGTCATGTCTTCCCACCACGAGGTGACCCCCTGAGCCCTGCTATTGGGTGATATGAATGTGCTGTACAGTTAGTGGTCATGTCTTCCCATCTCGAGATGACCCCCTAAGCCCTGGTATTGGGTGATATGAATGTGCTGTACAGTTAGTGGTCATGTCTTCCCACCATGAGTTGTCCCCCTGAGCCCTGTATTGGGTGATATAAATGCTCTGTACAGTTAGTTGTCATGTCTTCCCACCACGAGGTGACCCCCTGAGCCCTGGTATTGGGTGATTTGAATGCGCTGTACAGTTAGTGGTCATGTCTTCCCACCATGAGGTGACCCCCTGAGCCCTGCTATTGGGTGATATGAATGCTCTGTACAGTTAGTGGTGATGTCTTCACACCATGAGGTGACCCCCTGAGCCATGCAAATGGGTGATATGAATGCGCAGTACAGTTAGTTGTCTTGTCTTCCCACAATGAGGTGACCCCCTGAGCCCTGGTATTGGGTGACATGAATGCTCTGTACAGTTAGTTGTCATGTCTTCCCACCATGAGGTGACCCCCTGAGTCCTGCTATTGGGTGATGTGAATGTGCTGTACAGTTAGTGGCCATGTCTTCCCACCATGAAGTGACCCCCTGAGTACTGCTATTGGGAGATATGAAGGTGCTGTACAGTTAGTGGCGATGTTTTCCTACCACGAGGTGACCCCCTGAGTCCTGATATTGGGTGATATGAATGCGCCTTAGAGTTAGTGGTCATGTCTTCCCTGCACGAGGTGACGCCCACGAGCCCTGCTAATGGGTGATATGAATTCGCTGTACAGTTAGTGATCTCGTCTTCCCACCAAAAGGTGACCTCCCTGAGCACTGCTATTGGGTGATATGAATGCTCTGTACAGTGAGTGGTCATGTCTTCCCACCACGAGGTGACCCCCTGAGCCCTGCTATTGGGTGATATGAATGCTCTGTACAGGTAGTGGTCATTTCTACCCACAATGAGGTGACCCCCTGAGCCCAGGTATTGGGTGATATGAATGCTCTGTACAGTTAGTGGTCATGTCTTCCCACCATGAGGTGACCCCCTGAGTCCTGCTATTGGGTGATATGAATGCTCTGTACAGGTAGTGGTCATTTCTACCCACAATGAGGTGACCCCCTGAGCCCAGGTATTGGGTGATATGAATGCTCTGTACAGTTAGTGGTCATGTCTTCCCACCATGAGGTGACCCCCTGAGTCCTGCTATTGGGTGATGTGAATGTGCTGTACAGTTAGTGGCCATGTCTTCCCTCCACGAGGTGACGCCCTCGAGCCCTGCTATTGGGTGATATTAATTTGCTGTACAGTTAGTGATCTCATCTTCCCACCACAAGGTGACCCCCTGAGCCCTGCTATTGGGTGATATGAATGCTCTGTACAGTTAGTGGTCATGTCTTCCCACCACGATGTGACCCCCTGAGCCATGGTATTGGGTGATATGAAGACTCTGTACAGTTAGTGGTCATGTCTTCCCACCACGATGTGACCCCCTGAGCCCTAGTATTGGGTGATATGATGCTCTGTACAGTTAGTGGTCATGTCTTCCCACCACGTTGTGACCCCCTGAGCCATGGTCTTGGGTGATATGAAGACTCTGTACAGTTAGTGGTCATGTCTTCCCACCACGATGTGACCCCCTGAGCCCAAGTATTGGGTGATATGATGCTCTGTACAGTTAGTGGTCATGTATTCCCACCACGAGGAGACCCCCTGAGCCCTGCTATTGGGTGATATGAAGACTCTGTACAGTTAGTGGTCATGTGTTCCCACCACGAGGTGACCCCCTGAGCCCTGCTATTGGGTGATGTGAAGGTGCTGTACAGTTAGTGGTCATGTCTTCCCACCATGAGTTGTCCCCCTGAGCCCTGCATTGGGTGATAAAAATTCTCTGTACAGTTATTTGTCATGTCTTCCCATCACGAGGTGACCCCCTGAGCCCTGATATTGGGTGATATGAATGCTCTGTACAGTTAGTGGTCATGTCTTCCCACCACGAGGTAACCCCCTGAGCCCTGCAATTGGATGATATGAAGGTGCTGTACAGTTAGTGGTCATGTCTTCCCACCACGAGGTGACCCCCCTGAGCACTGCTATTGGGTGATATGAATGTGCTGTACAGTTAGTGGTCATGTCTTCCCACCACGAGGTGACCCCCCTGAGCACTGCTATTGGGTGATATGAATGTGCTGTACAGTGAGTGGTCATGTATTCCCACCATGAGGTGACCCCCTGAGCCCTGGTATTGGGTGATATGAATGCTCTGTACAGTTAGTGGTCATGTCTTCCCACCATGAGGTGACCCCCTGAGTCCTGCTATTGGGTGATGTGAATGTGCTGTACAGTTAGTGGCCATGTCTTCCCACCATGAGGTGACCCCCTGAGTCCTGGTATTGGGTGATATGAATGCGCTGTACAGTTAGTGGTCATGTCTTCCCTCCACGAGGTGACGCCCACGAGCCCTGCTATTGGTTGATATGAATTTGCTGTACAGTTAGTGATCTCGTCTTCCCACCACATAGTGACCCCCTGAGCCCTGCTATTGGGTGATATGAATGCTCTGTACAGTTAGTGGTCATGTCTTCCCAATACGAGGTGATCCCCTGAGCCCTGCTCTTGGGTGATATAAATGCTCTGTACAGTTACTGGTCATGTCTTCCCTGCACAAGGTGACCACCTGAGCCCTGCTCTTGGGTGATATAAATGCTCTGTACAGTTAGTGGTCATGTTTCCCACCACGAGGTGACCCCCTGAGTCCTGCTATTGGGTGATATGCATGCTCTGTACAGTTAGTGGTGATGTCTTCCCACCACGAGGTGACCCCCCTGAGCCCTGCTATTGGGTGATATGAATGCGCTGTACAGTTAGTGGTCATGTCTTCCCACCATGAGGTGACCCCCTGAGTCCTGCTATTGGGTGATGTGAATGTGCTATACAGTTAGTGGCCATGTCTTCCTACCATGAGCTGACCCACCTGAGCCCTGCTATTGGGTGATGTGAATGCTCTGTACAGTTAGTGGTCATGTCTTCCCACCATGAGGTGACCCCCTGTGCCCTGCTATTGGGTGATTTGAATGTGCTGTACAGTTAGTGGTCATGTCTTCCCACCACGAGGTGACCCCCTGAGCCCTGCTATTGGGTGATATGAATGCTCTGTACAGTTAGTGGTCAAGTCTTCCCACCACGAGGTAACCCCCTGAGCCATGCTATTGGGTGATATGAAGGTGCTGTACAGTTAGTGGTCATGTCTTGCCACCACGAGATGACCCCTTGAGCCCTGCTATTGGGTGATATGAAGGTGCTGTACAGTTAGTGGCCATGTCTTCCCACCACGAGGAGACCCCCTGAGCCCTGCTATTGGGTGATATGAATGTGCTGTTCAGAGAGTGGTCATGTCTTCCACCACGAGGTGACCTCCTAAGCCCTGCTATTGGGTGATTTGAATGCGCTGTACAGTTAGTGGTCATGTCTTCCCACCATGAGGTGACCCCTTGAGCCCTGCTACTGGGTGATATGAAGGTCCTGTACAGTTAGTGGTCATGTCTTCCCACCACGAGGTGACCCCCTGAGCCCTGCTATTGGGTGATATGAATGCTCTGAACAGTTAGTGGTCATGTCTTCCCAATACGAGGTGATCCCCTGAGCCCTGCTCTTGGGTGATATAAATGCTCTGTACAGTTACTGGTCATGTCTTCCCTGCACAAGGTGACCCCCTGAGCCCTGCTCTTGGGTGATATAAATGCTCTGTACAGTTAGTTGTCATGTTTCCCACCACGAGGTGACCCCCTGAGCCCTGCTATTGGGTGATATGAATGCGCTGTACAGTTAGTGGTCATGTCTTCCCACCAGGAGGTGACCCCCTGAGTCCTGCTATTGGGTGATGTGAATGTGCTGTACAGTTAGTGGCCATGTCTTCCTACCATGAGGTAACCCACCTGAGCCCTGGTATTGGGTGATATGAATGCTCAGTACAGTTAGTGGTCATGTCTTCCCACCACGAGGTGACCCCCTGTGCCCTGCTATTGGGTGATTTGAATGTGCTGTTCAGTTAGTGGTCATGTCTTCCCACCACGAGGTGACCCCCTGAGCCCTGCTATTGGGTGATATGAATGCTCTGTACAGTTAGTGGTCATGTCTTCCCACCACGAGGTAACCCCCTGAGCCCTGCTATTGGATGATATGAAGGTGCTGTACAGTTAGTGGTTATGTCTTCCCACCACGAGGTGACCCCCCTGAGCACTGCTATTGGGTGATATGAATGTGCTGTACAGTGAGTGGTCATGTATTCCCACCATGAGGTGACCCCCTGAGCCCTGGTATTGGGTGATATGAATGCTCTGTACAGTTAGTGGTCATGTCTTCCCACCATGAGGTGACCCCCTGAGTCCTGCTATTGGGTGATGTGAATGTGCTGTACAGTTAGTGGCCATGTCTTCCCACCATGAGGTGACCCCCTGAGTCCTGGTATTGGGTGATATGAATGCGCTGTACAGTTAGTGGTCATGTCTTCCCTCCACGAGGTGACGCCCACGAGCCCTGCTATTGGGTGATATGAATTTGCTGTACAGTTAGTGATCTCGTCTTCCCACCACATAGTGACCCCCTGAGCCCTGCTATTGGGTGATATGAATGCTCTGTACAGTTAGTGGTCATGTCTTCCCACCACGATGTGACCCCCTAAGCCATGGTATTGGGTGATATGAAGACTCTGTACAGTTAGTGGTCATGTCTTCCCACCACGATGTGACCCCCTGAGCCCTGGTATTGGGTGATATGATGCTCTGTACAGTTAGTGGTCATGTCTTCCCACCACGATGTGACCCCCTGAGCCATGGTATTGGGTGATATGAATGCTCTGTACAGTTAGTGGTCATGTCTTCCCACCACGATGTGACCTCCTGAGCCCAAGTATTGGGTGATATGATGCTCTGTACAGTTTGTGGTCATGTCTTCCCACCACGGTGTGACCCCCTGAGCCATGGTATTGGGTGATATGAAGACACTGTACAGTTAGTGGTCATGTCTTCCCACCATGATGTGACCCCCTGAGCCCAAGTATTGGGTGATATGATGCTCTGTACAGTTAGTGGTCATGTATTCCCACCACGAGGTGACCCCCTGAGCCCTGCTATTGGGTGATATGAAGACTCTGTACAGTTAGTGGTCATGTGTTCCCACCACGAGGTGACCCCCTGAGCCCTGCTATTGGGTGATGTGAAGGTGCTGTACAGTTAGTGGTCATGTCTTCCCACCATGAGGTGACCTCCTAAGCCCTGCTTTTGGATGATATGAATGTGCTGTACAGTTAGTGGTCATGTCTTCCCATCACGAGATGACCCCCTAAGCCCTGGTATTGGGTGATATGAATGTGCTGTACAGTTAGTGGTCATGTCTTCCCACCATGAGTTGTCCCCCTGAGCCCTGCATTGGGTGATATAAATGCTCTGTACAGTTAGTTGTCATGTCTTCCCACCACGAGGTGACCCCCTGAGCCCTGGTATTGGGTGATTTGAATGCGCTGTACAGTTAGTGGTCATGTCTTCCCACCACGAGATGACCCCCTGAGCCCTGCAATTGGGTGATATGAAGGTGCTGTACAGTTAGTGGCCATGTCTTCCCACCTCGAGGAGACCCCCTGAGCCCAATTATTGGGTGATATGATGCTCTGTACAGTTAGTGGTCATGTATTCCCACCACGAGGTGACCCCCTGAGCCCTGCTATTGGGTGATATGAAGGTGCTGTACAGTTTGTGGTCATGTCTTCCCACCACGAGGTGACCCACCTGAGCACTGCTATTGGGTGATATGAATGCTCTGTACAGTGAGTGGTCATGTCTTCCCACCACGAGGTGAACCCTTGAGCCCGGCTCTTGGGTGATATAAATGCTCTGTACAGTCAGTGGTCATGTCTTCCCACCACGAGCTGACCCGCCTGAGCCCTGCTATTGGGTGATATGAATGCGGTGTAGTTAGTGGTCATGTCTTCCCTCCTCGAGGTGACGCCCACGAGCCCTACTATTGGGTGATATGAATTTGCTGTACAGTTAGAGGTCATGTCTTCCAACCACGATGTGACCCCCTGAGCCATGGTATTGGGTGATATGAAGAATCTGTACAGTTAGTGGTCATGTCTTCCCACCACGATGTGACCCCCTGTGCCCTAGTATTGGGTGATATGATGCACTGTACAGTTAGTGGTCATGTCTTCCCACCACGATGTGACCCCCTGAGCCATGGTTTTGGGTGATATGAAGACTCTGTACAGTTAGAGGTCATGTCTTCCAACCACGATGTGACCCCCTGAGCCATGGTATTGGGTGATATGAAGAATCTCTACAGTTAGTGGTCATGTCTTCCCACCACGATGTGACCCCCTGTGCCCTAGTATTGGGTGATATGATGCACTGTACAGTTAGTGGTCATGTCTTCCCACCACGATGTGACCCCCTGAGCCATGGTTTTGGGTGATATGAAGACTCTGTACAGTTAGTGGTCATGTATTCCCACCACGAGGTGACCTCGTGAGCCCTGATATTGGGAGATGTGAAGGTGCTGTACAGTTAGTGGTCAGGTCTTCCCACCATGAGGTGACCCCCTAAGCCCTGCTATTGGGTGATATGAATGTGCTGTACAGTTAGTGGTCATGTCTTCCCATCACGAGATGACCCCCTAAGCCCTGGTATTGGGTGATATGAATGTGCTGTACAGTTAGTGGTCATGTCTTCCCACCATGAGTTGTCCCCCTGAGCCCTGTATTGGGTGATATAAATGCTCTGTACAGTTAGTTGTCATGTCTTCCCACCACGAGGTGACCCCCTGAGCCCTGGTATTGGGTGATTTGAATGCGCTGTACAGTTAGTGGTCATGTCTTGCCACCACAAGATGACCCCTTGAGCCCTGCTATTGGGTGATATGAAGGTGCTGTACAGTTAGTGGCCATGTCTTCCCACCACGAGGAGACCCCCTGAGCCCTGCTATTGGGTGATATGAATGTGCTGTTCAGAGAGTGGTCATGTCTTCCACCACGAGGTGACCTCCTAAGCCCTGCTATTGGGTGATTTGAATGCGCTGTACAGTGAGTGGTCATGTCTTCCCACCACGAGGTGAACCCTTGAGCCCGGCTCTTGGGTGATATAAATGCTCTGTACAGTCAGTGGTCATGTCTTCCCACCACGAGCTGACCCGCCTGAGCCCTGCTATTGGGTGATATGAATGCGGTGTACAGTTAGTGGTCATGTCTTCCCTCCTCGAGGTGACGCCCACGAGCCCTACTATTGGGTGATATGAATTTGCTGTACAGTTAGAGGTCATGTCTTCCAACCACGATGTGACCCCCTGAGCCATGGTATTGGGTGATATGAAGAATCTCTACAGTTAGTGGTCATGTCTTCCCACCACGATGTGACCCCCTGTGCCCTAGTATTGGGTGATATGATGCACTGTACAGTTAGTGGTCATGTCTTCCCACCACGATGTGACCCCCTGAGCCATGGTTTTGGGTGATATGAAGACTCTGTACAGTTAGTGGTCATGTCTTCCCACCACGATGTGACCCCCTGAACCCAAGTATTGGGTGATATGATGCTCTGTACAGTTAGTGGTCATGTATTCCCACCACGAGGTGACCCCCTGAGCCTTGCTATTGGGTGATATGAAGACTCTGTACAGTTCGTGGTCATGTGTTCCCACCACGAGGTGACCTCGTGAGCCCTGATATTGGGAGATGTGAAGGTGCTGTACAGTTAGTGGTCAGGTCTTCCCACCATGAGGTGACCCCCTAAGCCCTGCTATTGGGTGATATGAATGTGCTGTACAGTTAGTGGTCATGTCTTCCCATCACGAGATGACCCCCTAAGCCCTGGTATTGGGTGATATGAATGTGCTGTACAGTTAGTGGTCATGTCTTCCCACCATGAGTTGTCCCCCTGAGCCCTGTATTGGGTGATATAAATGCTCTGTACAGTTAGTTGTCATGCCTTCCCACCACGAGGTGACCCCCTGAGCCCTGGTATTGGGTGATTTGAATGCGCTGTACAGTTAGTGGTCATGTCTTGCCACCACAAGATGACCCCTTGAGCCCTGCTATTGGGTGATATGAAGGTGCTGTACAGTTAGTGGCCATGTCTTCCCACCACGAGGAGACCCCCTGAGCCCTGCTATTGGGTGATATGAATGTGCTGTTCAGAGAGTGGTCATGTCTTCCACCACGAGGTGACCTCCTAAGCCCTGCTATTGGGTGATTTGAATGCGCTGTACAGTGAGTGGTCATGTCTTCCCACCACGAGGTGAACCCTTGAGCCCGGCTCTTGGGTGATATAAATGCTCTGTACAGTCAGTGGTCATGTCTTCCCACCACGAGCTGACCCGCCTGAGCCCTGCTATTGGGTGATATGAATGCGGTGTACAGTTAGTGGTCATGTCTTCCCTCCTCGAGGTGACGCCCACGAGCCCTACTATTGGGTGATATGAATTTGCTGTACAGTTAGAGGTCATGTCTTCCAACCACGATGTGACCCCCTGAGCCATGGTATTGGGTGATATGAAGAATCTGTACAGTTAGTGGTCATGTCTTCCCACCACGATGTGACCCCCTGTGCCCTAGTATTGGGTGATATGATGCACTGTACAGTTAGTGGTCATGTCTTCCCACCACGATGTGACCCCCTGAGCCATGGTTTTGGGTGATATGAAGACTCTGTACAGTTAGTGGTCATGTCTTCCCACCACGATGTGACCCCCTGAGCCCAAGTATTGGGTGATATGATGCTCTGTACAGTTAGTGGTCATGTATTCCCACCACGAGGTGACCCCCTGAGCCTTGCTATTGGGTGATATGAAGACTCTGTACAGTTCGTGGTCATGTGTTCCCACCACGAGGTGACCTCGTGAGCCCTGATATTGGGAGATGTGAAGGTGCTGTACAGTTAGTGGTCAGGTCTTCCCACCATGAGGTGACCCCCTAAGCCCTGCTATTGGGTGATATGAATGTGCTGTACAGTTAGTGGTCATGTCTTCCCATCTCGAGATGACCCCCTAAGCCCTGGTATTGGGTGATATGAATGTGCTGTACAGTTAGTGGTCATGTCTTCCCACCATGAGTTGTCCCCCTGAGCCCTGTATTGGGTGATATAAATGCTCTGTACAGTTAGTTGTCATGTCTTCCCACCACGAGGTGACCCCCTGAGCCCTGGTATTGGGTGATTTGAATGCGCTGTACAGTTAGTGGTCATGTCTTCCCACCATGAGGTGACCCCCTGAGCCCTGCTATTGGGTGATATGAATGCTCTGTACAGTTAGTGGTGATGTCTTCACACCATGAGGTGACCCCCTGAGCCATGCAAATGGGTGATATGAATGCGCAGTACAGTTAGTTGTCTTGTCTTCCCACAATGAGGTGACCCCCTGAGCCCTGGTATTGGGTGACATGAATGATCTGTACAGTTAGTGGTCATGTCTTCCCACAATGAGGTGACCCCCTGAGCCCTGGTAATGGGTGATATGAATGCTCTGTACAGTTAGTGGTCATGTCTTCCCACCATGAGGTGACCCCCTGAGTCCTGCTATTGGGTGATGTGAATGTGCTGTACAGTTAGTGGCCATGTCTTCCCACCATGAGGTGACCCCCTGACTACTGCTATTGGGAGATATGAAGGTGCTGTACAGTTAGTGGCGATGTTTTCCTACCACGAGGTGACCCCCTGAGTCCTGATATTGGGTGATATGAATGCGCCTTACAGTTAGTGGTCATGTCTTCCCTGCACGAGGTGACGCCCACGAGCCCTGCTAATGGGTGATATGAATTCGCTGTACAGTTAGTGATCTCGTCTTCCCACCAAAAGGTGACCTCCCTGAGCACTGCTATTGGGTGATATGAATGCTCTGTACAGTGAGTGGTCATGTCTTCCCACCACGAGGTGACCCCCTGAGCCCTGCTATTGGGTGATATGAATGCTCTGTACAGGTAGTGGTCATTTCTACCCACAATGAGGTGACCCCCTGAGCCCAGGTATTGGGTGATATGAATGCTCTGTACAGTTAGTGGTCATGTCTTCCCACCATGAGGTGACCCCCTGAGTCCTGCTATTGGGTGATATGAATGCTCTGTACAGGTAGTGGTCATTTCTACCCACAATGAGGTGACCCCCTGAGCCCAGGTATTGGGTGATATGAATGCTCTGTACAGTTAGTGGTCATGTCTTCCCACCATGAGGTGACCCCCTGAGTCCTGCTATTGGGTGATGTGAATGTGCTGTACAGTTAGTGGCCATGTCTTCCCTCCACGAGGTGACGCCCTCGAGCCCTGCTATTGGGTGATATTAATTTGCTGTACAGTTAGTGATCTCATCTTCCCACCACAAGGTGACCCCCTGAGCCCTGCTATTGGGTGATATGAATGCTCTGTACAGTTAGTGGTCATGTCTTCCCACCACGATGTGACCCCCTGAGCCATGGTATTGGGTGATATGAAGACTCTGTACAGTTAGTGGTCATGTCTTCCCACCACGATGTGACCCCCTGAGCCCTAGTATTGGGTGATATGATGCTCTGTACAGTTAGTGGTCATGTCTTCCCACCACGTTGTGACCCCCTGAGCCATGGTCTTGGGTGATATGAAGACTCTGTACAGTTAGTGGTCATGTCTTCCCACCACGATGTGACCCCCTGAGCCCAAGTATTGGGTGATATGATGCTCTGTACAGTTAGTGGTCATGTATTCCCACCACGAGGAGACCCCCTGAGCCCTGCTATTGGGTGATATGAAGACTCTGTACAGTTAGTGGTCATGTGTTCCCACCACGAGGTGACCCCCTGAGCCCTGCTATTGGGTGATGTGAAGGTGCTGTACAGTTAGTGGTCATGTCTTCCCACCATGAGTTGTCCCCCTGAGCCCTGCATTGGGTGATAAAAATTCTCTGTACAGTTATTTGTCATGTCTTCCCATCACGAGGTGACCCCCTGAGCCCTGCTATTGGGTGATATGAATGCTCTGTACAGTTAGTGGTCATGTCTTCCCACCACGAGGTAACCCCCTGAGCCCTGCAATTGGATGATATGAAGGTGCTGTACAGTTAGTGGTCATGTCTTCCCACCACGAGGTGACCCCCCTGAGCACTGCTATTGGGTGATATGAATGTGCTGTACAGTTAGTGGTCATGTCTTCCCACCACGAGGTGACCCCCCTGAGCACTGCTATTGGGTGATATGAATGTGCTGTACAGTGAGTGGTCATGTATTCCCACCATGAGGTGACCCCCTGAGCCCTGGTATTGGGTGATATGAATGCTCTGTACAGTTAGTGGTCATGTCTTCCCACCATGAGGTGACCCCCTGAGTCCTGCTATTGGGTGATGTGAATGTGCTGTACAGTTAGTGGCCATGTCTTCCCACCATGAGGTGACCCCCTGAGTCCTGGTATTGGGTGATATGAATGCGCTGTACAGTTAGTGGTCATGTCTTCCCTCCACGAGGTGACGCCCACGAGCCCTGCTATTGGGTGATATGAATTTGCTGTACAGTTAGTGATCTCGTCTTCCCACCACATAGTGACCCCCTGAGCCCTGCTATTGGGTGATATGAATGCTCTGTACAGTTAGTGGTCATGTCTTCCCACCACGATGTGACCCCCTAAGCCATGGTATTGGGTGATATGAAGACTCTGTACAGTTAGTGGTCATGTCGTCCCACCACGATGTGACCCCCTGAGCCCTGGTATTGGGTGATATGATGCTCTGTACAGTTAGTGGTCATGTCTTCCCACCACGATGTGACCCCCTGAGCCCTGGTATTGGGTGATATGAAGACTCTGTACAGTTAGTGGTCATGTCTTCCCACCACGATGTGACCTCCTGAGCCCAAGTATTGGGTGATATGATGCTCTGTACAGTTTGTGGTCATGTCTTCCCACCACGGTGTGACCCCCTGAGCCATGGTATTGGGTGATATGAAGACACTGTACAGTTAGTGGTCATGTCTTCCCACCATGATGTGACCCCCTGAGCCCAAGTATTGGGTGATATGATGCTCTGTACAGTTAGTGGTCATGTATTCCCACCACGAGGTGACCCCCTGAGCCCTGCTATTGGGTGATATGAAGACTCTGTACAGTTAGTGGTCATGTGTTCCCACCACGAGGTGACCCCCTGAGCCCTGCTATTGGGTGATGTGAAGGTGCTGTACAGTTAGTGGTCATGTCTTCCCACCATGAGGTGACCTCCTAAGCCCTGCTTTTGGATGATATGAATGTGCTGTACAGTTAGTGGTCATGTCTTCCCATCACGAGATGACCCCCTAAGCCCTGGTATTGGGTGATATGAATGTGCTGTACAGTTAGTGGTCATGTCTTCCCACCATGAGTTGTCCCCCTGAGCCCTGCATTGGGTGATATAAATGCTCTGTACAGTTAGTTGTCATGTCTTCCCACCATGAGGTGACCCCCTGAGCCCTGGTATTGGGTGATTTGAATGCGCTGTACAGTTAGTGGTCATGTCTTCCCACCACGAGATGACCCCCTGAGCCCTGCAATTGGGTGATATGAAGGTGCTGTACAGTTAGTGGCCATGTCTTCCCACCTCGAGGAGACCCCCTGAGCCCAATTATTGGGTGATATGATGCTCTGTACAGTTAGTGGTCATGTATTCCCACCACGAGGTGACCCCCTGAGCCCTGCTATTGGGTGATATGAAGGTGCTGTACAGTTTGTGGTCATGTCTTCCCACCACGAGGTGACCCACCTGAGCACTGCTATTGGGTGATATGAATGCTCTGTACAGTGAGTGGTCATGTCTTCCCACCACGAGGTGAACCCTTGAGCCCGGCTCTTGGGTGATATAAATGCTCTGTACAGTCAGTGGTCATGTCTTCCCACCACGAGCTGACCCGCCTGAGCCCTGCTATTGGGTGATATGAATGCGGTGTACAGTTAGTGGTCATGTCTTCCCTCCTCGAGGTGACGCCCACGAGCCCTACTATTGGGTGATATGAATTTGCTGTACAGTTAAAGGTCATGTCTTCCAACCACGATGTGACCCCCTGAGCCATGGTATTGGGTGATATGAAGAATCTGTACAGTTAGTGGTCATGTCTTCCCACCACGATGTGACCCCCTGTGCCCTAGTATTGGGTGATATGATGCACTGTACAGTTAGTGGTCATGTCTTCCCACCACGATGTGACCCCCTGAGCCATGGTTTTGGGTGATATGAAGACTCTGTACAGTTAGTGGTCATGTCTTCCCACCACGATGTGACCCCCTGAGCCCAAGTATTGGGTGATATGATGCTCTGTACAGTTAGTGGTCATGTATTCCCACCACGAGGTGACCCCCTGAGCCTTGCTATTGGGTGATATGAAGACTCTGTACAGTTCGTGGTCATGTGTTCCCACCACGAGGTGACCTCGTGAGCCCTGATATTGGGAGATGTGAAGGTGCTGTACAGTTAGTGGTCAGGTCTTCCCATCACGAGATGACCCCCTAAGCCCTGGTATTGGGTTATATAAATGCTCTGTACAGTTAGTTGTCATGTCTTCCCACCACGAGGTGACCCCCTGAGCCCTGGTATTGGGTGATTTGAATGCGCTGTACAGTTAGTGGTCATGTCTTGCCACCACAAGATGACCCCTTGAGACCTGCTATTGGGTGATATGAAGGTGCTGTACAGTTAGTGGCCATGTCTTCCCACCACGAGGAGACCCCCTGAGCCCTGCTATTGGGTGATATGAATGTGCTGTTCAGAGAGTGGTCATGTCTTCCACCACGAGGTGACCTCCTAAGCCCTGCTATTGGGTGATTTGAATGCGCTGTACAGTTAGTGGTCATGTCTTCCCACCATGAGGTGACCCCTTGAGCCCTGCTACTGGGTGATATGAAGGTGCTGTACAGTTAGTGGTCATGTCTTCCCACCACGAGGTGACCCCCTGAGCCCTGCTATTGGGTGATATGAATGCTCTGAACAGTTAGTGGTCATGTCTTCCCAATACGAGGTGATCCCCTGAGCCCTGCTCTTGGGTGATATAAATGCTCTGTACAGTTACTGGTCATGTCTTCCCTGCACAAGGTGACCCCCTGAGCCCTGCTCTTGGGTGATAAAAATGCTCTGTACAGTTAGTTGTCATGTTTCCCACCACGAGGTGACCCCCTGAGCCCTGCTATTGGGTGATATGAATGCGCTGTACAGTTAGTGGTCATGTCTTCCCACCATGAGGTGACCCCCTGAGTCCTGCTATTGGGTGATGTGAATGTGCTGTACAGTTAGTGGCCATGTCTTCCTACCATGAGGTAACCCACCTGAGCCCTGGTATTGGGTGATATGAATGTGCTGTACAGTTAGTGGTCATGTCTTCCCATCACGAGATGACCCCCTGAGCCCTGCTATTGGGTGATATGAATGCTCTGTACAGTTAGTGGTCATGTCTTCCCACCACGAGGTAACCCCCTGAGCCCTGCAATTGGATGATATGAAGGTGCTGTACAGTTAGTGGTCATGTCTTCCCACCACGAGGAGACCCCCTGAGCCCTGCTATTGGGTGATATGAAGACTCTGTACAGTTAGTGGTCATGTGTTCCCACCACGAGGTGACCCCCTGAGCCCTGCTATTGGGTGATGTGAAGGTGCTGTACAGTTAGTGGTCATGTCTTCCCACCATGAGTTGTCCCCCTGAACCCTGCATTGGGTGATAAAAATTCTCTGTACAGTTAGTTGTCATGTCTTCCCACGACGAGATGACCCCCTGAGCCCTGCAATTGGGTGATATGAAGGTGCTGTTCAGTTAGTGGTCATGTCTTCCCACCACGAGGTGACCCCCTGAGCCCTGCTATTGGGTGATATGAATGCTCTGTACAGTTAGTGGTCATGTCTTCCCACCACGAGGTAACCCCCTGAGCCCTGCAATTGGATGATATGAAGGTGCTGTACAGTTAGTTGTCATGTCTTCCCACCACGAGGTGACCCCCCTGAGCACTGCTATTGGGTGATATGAATGTGCTGTACAGTGAGTGGTCATGTATTCCCACCATGAGGTGACCCCCTGAGCCCTGGTATTGGGTGATATGAATGCTCTGTACAGTTAGTGGTCATTTCTTCCCACAATGAGGTGACCCCCTGAGCCCAGGTATTGGGTGATATGAATGCTCTGTACAGTTAGTGGTCATGTCTTCCCACCATGAGGTGACCCCCTGAGTCCTGCTATTGGGTGATGTGAATGTGCTGTACAGTTAGTGGCCATGTCTTCCCACCATGAGGTGACCCCCTGAGTCCTGGTATTGGGTGATATGAATGCGCTGTACAGTTAGTGGTCATGTCTTCCCTCCACGAGGTGACGCCCACGAGCCCTGCTATTGGGTGATATGAATTTGCTGTACAGTTAGTGATCTCGTCTTCCCACCATATGGTGACCCCCTGAGCCCTGCTATTGGGTGATATGAATGTGCTGTACAGTTAGTGGTCATGTCTTCCCAACACGATGTGACCCCCTAAGCCATGGTATTGGGTGATATGAAGACTCTGTACAGTTAGTGGTCATGTCTTCCCACCACGATGTGACCCCCTGAGCCCTGGTATTGGGTGATATGATGCTCTGTACAGTTAGTGGTCATGTCTTCCCACCACGATGTGACCCCCTGAGCCATGGTATTGGGTGATATGAAGACTCTGTACAGTTAGTGGTCATGTCTTCCCACCACGATGTGACCTCCTGAGCCCAAGTATTGGGTGATATGATGCTCTGTACAGTTTGTGGTCATGTATTCCCACCACGAGGTGACCCCCTGAGCCCTGCTCTTGGGTGATATAAATGCTCTGTACAGTTACTGGTCATGTCATCCCACCTCGATGTGACCCCCTGAGCCCTGCTCTTGGGTGATATAAATGCTCTGTACAGTTAGTGGTCATGTTTCCCACCACGAGGTGACCCCCTGAGTCCTGCTATTGGGTGATATGCATGCTCTGTACAGTTAGTGGTGATGTCTTCCCACCACGAGGTGACCCCCCTGAGCCCTGCTATTGGGTGATATGAATGCTCTGTACAGTTAGTGGTCATGTCTTCCCACCACGAGGTGACCCCCTGTGCCCTGCTATTGGGTGATTTGAATGTGCTGTACAGTTAGTGGTCATGTCTTCCCACCACGAGGTGACCCCCTGAGCCCTGCTATTGGGTGATATGAATGCTCTGTACAGTTAGTGGTCAAGTCTTCCCACCACGAGGTAACCCCCTGAGCCATGCTATTGGGTGATATGAAGGTTCTGTACAGTTAGTGGTCATGTCTTCCCACCACGAGGTGACCTCCCTGAGCACTGCTATTGGGTGATATGAATGCTCTGTACAGTGAGTGGTCATGTCTTAACACCACGAGGTGACCCCCTGAGCCCTGCTATTGGGTGTTATGAATGTGCTGTACAGTGAGTGGTCATGTCTTCCCACCATGAGGTGACCCCCTGAGCCCTGGAATTGGGTGATATGAATGCTCTGTACAGGTAGTGGTCATTTCTACCCACAATGAGGTGACCCCCTGAGCCCAGGTATTGGGTGATATGAATGCTCTGTACAGTTATTGGTCATGTCTTCCCACCATGAGGTGACCCCCTGAGTCCTGCTATTGGGTGATGTGAATGTGCTATACAGTTAGTGGCCATGTCTTCCCACCATGAGGTGACCCCCTGAGTCCTGCTATTGGGTGATATGAAGGTGCTGTACAGTTAGTGGCCATGTCTTCTCACCACGAGGTGACCCCCTGAGTCCTGGTATTGGGTGACATGAATGCGCTGTACAGTTAGTGGTCATGTCTTCCCTCCACGAGGTGACGCCCTCGAGCCCTGCTATTGGGTGATATGAATTTGCTGTACAGTTAGTGATCTCGTCTTCCCACCACGATGTGACCCCCTGAGCCCTAGTATTGGGTGATATGATGCTCTGTACAGTTAGTGGTCATGTCTTCCCACCACGATGTGACCCCCTGAGCCATGGCATTGGGTGATATGAAGACTCTGTACAGTTAGTGGTCATGTGTTCCCACCACGATGTGACCCCCTGAGCCCTGGTATTGGGTGATGTGAAGGTGCTGTACAGTTAGTGGTCATGTCTTCCCACCATGAGTTGTCCCCCTGAGCCCTGCATTGGGTGATATAAATTCTCTGTACAGTTAGTTGTCATGTCTTCCCATCACGAGGTGACCCCATGAGCCCTGGTATTGGGTTATTTGAATGCACTGTACAGTTAGTGGTCATGTCTTCCCACGACGAGATGACCCCCTGAGCCCTGCAATTGGGTGATATGAAGGTGCTGTACAGTTAGTGGCCATGTCTTCCCACCACGAGGAGACCCCCTGAGCCCTGCTATTGGGTGATATGAATGTGCTGTATAGTGAGTGGTCATGTCTTCCACCACGAGGTGACCCCCCTGAGACCTGCAATTGGGTGATATGAATGCTCTGTACAGTTAGTGGTCATGTCTTCCCACCACGAGGTGACCCCCTGAGCCCTGCTCTTGGGTGATATAAATGCTCTGTACAGTTAGTGGTCATGTTTCCCACCACGAGGTGACCCCCTGAGTCCTGCTATTGGGTGATATGCATGCTCTGTACCGTTAGTGGTCATGTCTTCCCACCATGAGGTGACCCCCTGAGTCCTGCTATTGGGTGATGTGAATGTGCTATACAGTTAGTGGCCATGGCTTCCTACCATGAGCTGACCCACCTGAGCCCTGCTATTGGGTGATATGAATGCTCTGTACAGTTAGTGGTCATGTCTTCCCACCACGAGGTGACCCCCTGTGCCCTGCTATTGGGTGATTTGAATGTGCTGTACAGTTAGTGGTCATGTCTTCCCACCACGAGGTGACCCCCTGAGCCCTGCTATTGGGTGATATGAATGCTCTGTACAGTTAGTGGTCAAGTCTTCCCACCACGAGGTAACCCCCTGAGCCATGCTATTGGGTGATATGAAGGTGCTGTACAGTTAGTGGTCATGTCTTCCCACCACGAGGTGACCTCCCTGAGCACTGCTATTGGGTGATATGAATGCTCTGTACAGTGAGTGGTCATGTCTTCCCACCACGAGGTGACCCCCTGAGCCCTGCTATTGGGTGTTATGAATGTGCTGTACAGTGAGTGGTCATGTCTTCCCACCATGAGGTGACCCCCTGAGCCCTGGAATTGGGTGATATGAATGCTCTGTACAGGTAGTGGTCATTTCTACCCACAATGAGGTGACCCCCTGAGCCCAGCATTGGGTGATATGAATGCTCTGTACAGTTTTTGGTCATGTCTTCCCACCATGAGGTGACCCCCTGAGTCCTGCTATTGGGTGATGTGAATGTGCTGTACAGTTAGTGGCCATGTCTTCCCTCCACGAGGTGACGCCCTCGAGCCCTGCTATTGGGTGATATGAATTTGCTGTACAGTTAGTGATCTCATCTTCCCACCACAAGGTGACCCCCTGAGCCCTGCTATTGGGTGATATGAATGCTCTGTACAGTTAGTGGTCATGTCTTCCCACCACGATGTGACCCCCTGAGCCATGGTATTGGGTGATATGAAGACTCTGTACAGTTAGTGGTCATGTCTTCCCACCATGAGTTGTCCCCCTGAGCCCTGCATTGGGTGATAAAAATTCTCTGTACAGTTAGTTGTCATGTCTTCCCATCACGAGGTGACCCCCTGAGCCCTGGTATTGGGTGATTTGAATGCGCTGTACAGTTAGTGGTCATGTCTTCCCACGACGAGATGACCCCCTGAGCCCTGCAATTGGGTGATATGAAGGTGCTGTTCAGTTAGTGGTCATGTCTTCCCACCACGAGGTGACCCCCTGAGCCCTGCTATTGGGTGATATGAATGCTCTGTACAGTTAGTGGTCATGTCTTCCCACCACGAGGTAAGCCCCTGAGCCCTGCAATTGGATGATATGAAGGTGCTGTACAGTTAGTGGTCATGTCTTCCCACCACGAGGTGACCCCCCTGAGCACTGCTATTGGGTGATATGAATGTGCTGTACAGTGAGTGGTCATGTATTCCCACCATGAGGTGACCCCCTGAGCCCTGGTATTGGGTGATATGAATGCTCTGTACAGTTAGTGGTCATTTCTTCCCACAATGAGGTGACCCTCTGAGCCCAGGTATTGGGTGATATGAATGCTCTGTACAGTTAGTGGTCATGTCTTCCCACCATGAGGTGACCCCGAGTCCTGCTATTGGGTGATGTGAATGTGCTGTACAGTTAGTGGCCATGTCTTCCCACCATGAGGTGACCCCCTGAGTCCTGGTATTGGGTGATATGAATGCGCTGTACAGTTAGTGGTCATGTCTTCCCTCCACGAGGTGACGCCCACGAGCCCTGCTATTGGGTGATATGAATTTGCTGTACAGTTAGTGATCTCGTCTTCCCACCACATGGTGACCCCCTGAGCCCTGCTATTGGGTGATATGAATGCTCTGTACAGTTAGTGGTCATGTCTTCCCACCACGATGTGACCCCCTAAGCCATGGTATTGGGTGATATGAAGACTCTGTACAGTTAGTGGTCATGTCTTCCCACCATGATGTGACCCCCTGAGCCCTGGTATTGGGTGATATGATGCTCTGTACAGTTAGTGGTCATGTCTTCCCACCACGAAGTGACCCCCTGAGCCATGGTATTGGGTGATATGAAGACTCTGTACAGTTAGTGGTCATGTCTTCCCACCACGATGTGACCTCCTGAGCCCAAGTATTGGGTGATATGATGCTCTGAACAGTTTGTGGTCATGTCTTCCCACCACGAGGTGACCCCCTGAGCCCTGCTCTTGGGTGATACAAATGCTCTGTACAGTTACTGGTCATGTCTTCCCACCTCGATGTGACCCCCTGAGCCCTGCTCTTGGGTGATATAAATGCTCTGTACAGTTAGTGGTCATGTTTCCCACCACGAGGTGACCCCCTGAGTCCTGCTATTGGGTGATATGCATGCTCTGTACAGTTAGTGGTGATGTCTTCCCACCACGAGGTGACCCCCCTGAGCCCTGCTATTGGGTGATATGAATGCGCTGTACAGTTAGTGGTCATGTCTTCCCAACATGAGGTGACCCCATGAGTCCTGCTATTGGGTGATGTGAATGTGCTATACAGTTAGTGGCCATGTCTTCCTACCATGAGCTGACCCACCTGAGCCCTGCTATTGGGTGATATGAATGCTCTGTACAGTTAGTGGTCATGTCTTCCCACCACGAGGTGACCCCCTGTGCCCTGCTATTGGGTGATTTGAATGTGCTGTACAGTTAGTGGTCATGTCTTCCCACCACGAGGTGACCCCCTGAGCCCTGCTATTGGGTGATGTGAATGCTCTGTACAGTTAGTGGTCAAGTCTTCCCACCACGAGGTAACCCCCTGAGCCATGCTATTGGGTGATATGAAGGTTCTGTACAGTTAGTGGTCATGTCTTCCCACCACGAGTTCACCTCCCTGAGCACTGCTATTGGGTGATATGAATGCTCTGTACAGTGAGTGGTCATGTCTTAACACCACGAGGTGACCCCCTGAGCCCTGCTATTGGGTGTTATGAATGTGCTGTACAGTGAGTGGTCATGTCTTCCCACCATGAGGTGACCCCCTGAGCCCTGGAATTGGGTGATATGAATGCTCTGTACAGGTAGTGGTCATTTCTACCCACAATGAGGTGACCCCCTGAGCCCAGGTATTGGGTGATATGAATGCTCTGTACAGTTATTGGTCATGTCTTCCCACCATGAGGTGACCCCCTGAGTCCTGCTATTGGGTGATGTGAATGTGCTGTACAGTTAGTGGCCATGTCTTCCCACCATGAGGTGACCCCCTGAGTCCTGCTATAGGGTGATATGAAGGTGCTGTACAGTTAGTGTCCATGTCTTCTCACCACGAGGTGACCCCCTGAGTCCTGGTATTGGGTGACATGAATGCGCTGTACAGTTAGTGGTCATGTCTTCCCTCCACGAGGTGACGCCCTCGAGCCCTGCTATTGGGTGATATGAATTTGCTGTACAGTTAGTGATCTCGTCTTCCCACCACGATGTGACCCCCTGAGCCATGGTATTGGGTGATATGAAGACTCTGTACAGTTATTGGTCATGTCTTCCCACCACGATGTGACCCCCTGAGCCCTAGTATTGGGTGATATGATGCTCTGTACAGTTAGTGGTCATGTCTTCCCACCACGATGTGACCCCCTGAGCCATGGCATTGGGTGATATGAAGACTCTGTACAGTTAGTGGTCATGTCTTCCCACCACGATGTGACCCCCTGAGCCCAAGTATTGGGTGATATGATGCTCTGTACAGTTAGTGGTCATGTATTCCCACCACGAGGAGACCCCCTGAGCCCTGCTATTGGGTGATATGAAGACTCTGTACAGTTAGTGGTCATGTGTTCCCACCACGAGGTGACCCCCTGAGCCCTGGTATTGGGTGATGTGAAGGTGCTGTACAGTTAGTGGTCATGTCTTCCCACCATGAGTTGTCCCCCTGAGCCCTGCATTGGGTGATATAAATTCTCTGTACAGTTAGTTGTCATGTCTTCCCATCACGAGGTGACCCCCTGAGCCCTGGTATTGGGTGATTTGAATGCGCTGTACAGTTAGTGGTCATGTCTTCCCACGACGAGATGACCCCCTGAGCCCTGCAATTGGGTGATATGAAGGTGCTGTACAGTTAGTGGCCATGTCTTCCCACCACGAGGAGACCCCCTGAGCCCTGCTATTGGGTGATATGAATGTGCTGTACAGTGAGTGGTCATGTCTTCCACCACGAGGTGACCCCTCTGAGACCTGCAATTGGGTGATATGAATGCTCTGTACAGTTAGTGGTCATGTCTTCCCACCACGAGGTGACCCCCTGAGCCCTGCTCTTGGGTGATATAAATGCTCTGTACAGTTAGTGGTCATGTTTCCCACCACGAGGTGACCCCCTGAGTCCTGCTATTGGGTGATATGCATGCTCTGTACAGTTAGTGGTGATGTCTTCCCAGCACGAGGTGACCCCCCTGAGCCCTGCTATTGGGTGATATGAATGCGCTGTACAGTTAGTGGTCATGTCTTCCCACCATGAGGTGACCCCCTGAGTCCTGCTATTGGGTGATGTGAATGTGCTGTACAGTTAGTGGCCATGTCTTCCTACCATGAGCTGACCCACATGAGCCCTGCTATTGGGGGATATGAATGCTCTGTACAGATAGTGGTCATGACTTCCCACCACGAGGTGACGCCCTGTGCCCTGCTATTGGGTGATTTGAATGTGCTGTACAGTTAGTGGTCATGTCTTCCCACCACGAGGTGACCCCCTGAGCCCAAGTATTGGGTGATATGATGCTCTGTACAGTTAGTGGTCATGTATTCCCACCACGAGGAGACCCCCTGAGCCCTGCTATTGGGTGATATGAAGACTCTGTACAGTTAGTGGTCATGTGTTCCCACCACGAGGTGACCCCCTGAGCCCTGGTATTGGGTGATGTGAAGGTGCTGTACAGTTAGTGGTCATGTCTTCCCACCATGAGTTGTCCCCCTGAGCCCTGCATTGGGTGATATAAATTCTCTGTACAGTTAGTTGTCATGTCTTCCCATCACGAGGTGACCCCCTGAGCCCTGGTATTGGGTGATTTGAATGCGCTGTACAGTTAGTGGTCATGTCTTCCCACGACGAGATGACCCCCTGAGCCCTGCAATTGGGTGATATGAAGGTGCTGTACAGTTAGTGGCCATGTCTTCCCACCACGAGGAGACCCCCTGAGCCCTGCTATTGGGTGATATGAATGTGCTGTACAGTGAGTGGTCATGTCTTCCACCACGAGGTGACCCCTCTGAGACCTGCAATTGGGTGATATGAATGCTCTGTACAGTTAGTGGTCATGTCTTCCCACCACGAGGTGACCCCCTGAGCCCTGCTCTTGGGTGATATAAATGCTCTGTACAGTTAGTGGTCATGTTTCCCACCACGAGGTGACCCCCTGAGTCCTGCTATTGGGTGATATGCATGCTCTGTACAGTTAGTGGTGATGTCTTCCCAGCACGAGGTGACCCCCCTGAGCCCTGCTATTGGGTGATATGAATGCGCTGTACAGTTAGTGGTCATGTCTTCCCACCATGAGGTGACCCCCTGAGTCCTGCTATTGGGTGATGTGAATGTGCTGTACAGTTAGTGGCCATGTCTTCCTACCATGAGCTGACCCACATGAGCCCTGCTATTGGGGGATATGAATGCTCTGTACAGATAGTGGTCATGACTTCCCACCACGAGGTGACGCCCTGTGCCCTGCTATTGGGTGATTTGAATGTGCTGTACAGTTAGTGGTCATGTCTTCCCACCACGAGGTGACCCCCTGAGCCCTGCTATAGGGTGATATGAATGCTCTGTACAGTTAGTGGTCATGTCTTCCCACCACGAGGTAACCCCCTGAGCCCTGCTATTGGGGGATATGAAGGTGCTGTACAGTTAGTGGTCATGTCTTCCCACCACGAGGTGACCCCCCTGAGCACTGCTATTGGGTGATATGAATGCTCTGTACAGTGAGTGGTCTTGTCTTCCCACCACGAGGTGACCCCCTGTGCCCTGCTATTGGTTGATTTGAATGTGCTGTACAGTTAGTGGTCATGTCTTCCCACCACGAGGTGGCCCCCTGAGCCCTGTTATTGGGTGATATGAATGCTCTGTACAGTTAGTGCTCATGTCTTCCCACCACGAGGTAACCCCCTGAGCCCTGCTATTGGGTGATATGAAGGTGCTGTACAGTTAGTGGTCATGTCTTCCCACCTCGAGGAGACCCCCTGAGCCCTGCTATTGGGTGATATGAATTCTCTGTACAGTTATTGGTCATGTCTTCCCACCACGAGGTAACCCCCTGAGCCCTGCTATTGGGTGATATGAAGGTGCTGTACAGTTAGTGGTCATGTCTTCCCACCACGAGGTGACCCCCCTGAGGACTGCTATTGGGTGATATGAATGCTCTGTACAGTGAGTGGTCATGTCTTCCCACCACGAGGTGACCCCCTGAGCCCTGCTATTAGGTGATATGAATGTGCTGTACAGTGAGTGGTCATGTCTTCCCACCATGAGGTGACCCCCTGAGCCCTGGTATTGGGTGATATGAATGCTCTGTACAGTTAGTGGTCATTTCTTCCCACAATGAGGTGACCCTCTGAGCCCAGGTATTGGGTGATATGAATGCTCTGTACAGTTAGTGGTCATGTCTTCCCACCATGAGGTGACCCCGAGTCCTGCTATTGGGTGATGTGAATGTGCTGTACAGTTAGTGGCCATGTCTTCCCACCATGAGGTGACCCCCTGAGTCCTGGTATTGGGTGATATGAATGCGCTGTACAGTTAGTGGTCATGTCTTCCCTCCACGAGGTGACGCCCACGAGCCCTGCTATTGGGTGATATGAATTTGCTGTACAGTTAGTGATCTCGTCTTCCCACCACATGGTGACCCCCTGAGCCCTGCTATTGGGTGATATGAATGCTCTGTACAGTTAGTGGTCATGTCTTCCCACCACGATGTGACCCCCTAAGCCATGGTATTGGGTGATATGAAGACTCTGTACAGTTAGTGGTCATGTCTTCCCACCATGATGTGACCCCCTGAGCCCTGGTATTGGGTGATATGATGCTCTGTACAGTTAGTGGTCATGTCTTCCCACCACGAAGTGACCCCCTGAGCCATGGTATTGGGTGATATGAAGACTCTGTACAGTTAGTGGTCATGTCTTCCCACCACGATGTGACCTCCTGAGCCCAAGTATTGGGTGATATGATGCTCTGAACAGTTTGTGGTCATGTCTTCCCACCACGAGGTGACCCCCTGAGCCCTGCTCTTGGGTGATACAAATGCTCTGTACAGTTACTGGTCATGTCTTCCCACCTCGATGTGACCCCCTGAGCCCTGCTCTTGGGTGATATAAATGCTCTGTACAGTTAGTGGTCATGTTTCCCACCACGAGGTGACCCCCTGAGTCCTGCTATTGGGTGATATGCATGCTCTGTACAGTTAGTGGTGATGTCTTCCCACCACGAGGTGACCCCCCTGAGCCCTGCTATTGGGTGATATGAATGCGCTGTACAGTTAGTGGTCATGTCTTCCCAACATGAGGTGACCCCATGAGTCCTGCTATTGGGTGATGTGAATGTGCTATACAGTTAGTGGCCATGTCTTCCTACCATGAGCTGACCCACCTGAGCCCTGCTATTGGGTGATATGAATGCTCTGTACAGTTAGTGGTCATGTCTTCCCACCACGAGGTGACCCCCTGTGCCCTGCTATTGGGTGATTTGAATGTGCTGTACAGTTAGTGGTCATGTCTTCCCACCACGAGGTGACCCCCTGAGCCCTGCTATTGGGTGATGTGAATGCTCTGTACAGTTAGTGGTCAAGTCTTCCCACCACGAGGTAACCCCCTGAGCCATGCTATTGGGTGATATGAAGGTTCTGTACAGTTAGTGGTCATGTCTTCCCACCACGAGGTCACCTCCCTGAGCACTGCTATTGGGTGATATGAATGCTCTGTACAGTGAGTGGTCATGTCTTAACACCACGAGGTGACCCCCTGAGCCCTGCTATTGGGTGTTATGAATGTGCTGTACAGTGAGTGGTCATGTCTTCCCACCATGAGGTGACCCCCTGAGCCCTGGAATTGGGTGATATGAATGCTCTGTACAGGTAGTGGTCATTTCTACCCACAATGAGGTGACCCCCTGAGCCCAGGTATTGGGTGATATGAATGCTCTGTACAGTTATTGGTCATGTCTTCCCACCATGAGGTGACCCCCTGAGTCCTGCTATTGGGTGATGTGAATGTGCTGTACAGTTAGTGGCCATGTCTTCCCACCATGAGGTGACCCCCTGAGTCCTGCTATAGGGTGATATGAAGGTGCTGTACAGTTAGTGTCCATGTCTTCTCACCACGAGGTGACCCCCTGAGTCCTGGTATTGGGTGACATGAATGCGCTGTACAGTTAGTGGTCATGTCTTCCCTCCACGAGGTGACGCCCTCGAGCCCTGCTATTGGGTGATATGAATTTGCTGTACAGTTAGTGATCTCGTCTTCCCACCACGATGTGACCCCCTGAGCCATGGTATTGGGTGATATGAAGACTCTGTACAGTTATTGGTCATGTCTTCCCACCATGATGTGACCCCCTGAGCCCTAGTATTGGGTGATATGATGCTCTGTACAGTTAGTGGTCATGTCTTCCCACCACGATGTGACCCCCTGAGCCATGGCATTGGGTGATATGAAGACTCTGTACAGTTAGTGGTCATGTCTTCCCACCACGATGTGACCCCCTGAGCCCAAGTATTGGGTGATATGATGCTCTGTACAGTTAGTGGTCATGTATTCCCACCACGAGGAGACCCCCTGAGCCCTGCTATTGGGTGATATGAAGACTCTGTACAGTTAGTGGTCATGTGTTCCCACCACGAGGTGACCCCCTGAGCCCTGGTATTGGGTGATGTGAAGGTGCTGTACAGTTAGTGGTCATGTCTTCCCACCATGAGTTGTCCCCCTGAGCCCTGCATTGGGTGATATAAATTCTCTGTACAGTTAGTTGTCATGTCTTCCCATCACGAGGTGACCCCCTGAGCCCTGGTATTGGGTGATTTGAATGCGCTGTACAGTTAGTGGTCATGTCTTCCCACGACGAGATGACCCCCTGAGCCCTGCAATTGGGTGATATGAAGGTGCTGTACAGTTAGTGGCCATGTCTTCCCACCACGAGGAGACCCCCTGAGCCCTGCTATTGGGTGATATGAATGTGCTGTACAGTGAGTGGTCATGTCTTCCACCACGAGGTGACCCCTCTGAGACCTGCAATTGGGTGATATGAATGCTCTGTACAGTTAGTGGTCATGTCTTCCCACCACGAGGTGACCCCCTGAGCCCTGCTCTTGGGTGATATAAATGCTCTGTACAGTTAGTGGTCATGTTTCCCACCACGAGGTGACCCCCTGAGTCCTGCTATTGGGTGATATGCATGCTCTGTACAGTTAGTGGTGATGTCTTCCCAGCACGAGGTGACCCCCCTGAGCCCTGCTATTGGGTGATATGAATACGCTGTACAGTTAGTGGTCATGTCTTCCCACCATGAGGTGACCCCCTGAGTCCTGCTATTGGGTGATGTGAATGTGCTGTACAGTTAGTGGCCATGTCTTCCTACCATGAGCTGACCCACATGAGCCCTGCTATTGGGGGATATGAATGCTCTGTACAGATAGTGGTCATGACTTCCCACCACGAGGTGACGCCCTGTGCCCTGCTATTGGGTGATTTGAATGTGCTGTACAGTTAGTGGTCATGTCTTCCCACCACGAGGTGACCCCCTGAGCCCTGCTATAGGGTGATATGAATGCTCTGTACAGTTAGTGGTCATGTCTTCCCACCACGAGGTAACCCCCTGAGCCCTGCTATTGGGGGATATGAAGGTGCTGTACAGTTAGTGGTCATGTCTTCCCACCACGAGGTGACCCCCCTGAGCACTGCTATTGGGTGATATGAATGCTCTGTACAGTGAGTGGTCTTGTCTTCCCACCACGAGGTGACCCCCTGTGCCCTGCTATTGGTTGATTTGAATGTGCTGTACAGTTAGTGGTCATGTCTTCCCACCACGAGGTGGCCCCCTGAGCCCTGTTATTGGGTGATATGAATGCTCTGTACAGTTAGTGCTCATGTCTTCCCACCACGAGGTAACCCCCTGAGCCCTGCTATTGGGTGATATGAAGGTGCTGTACAGTTAGTGGTCATGTCTTCCCACCTCGAGGAGACCCCCTGAGCCCTGCTATTGGGTGATATGAATTCTCTGTACAGTTATTGGTCATGTCTTCCCACCACAAGGTAACCCCCTGAGCCCTGCTATTGGGTGATATGAAGGTGCTGTACAGTTAGTGGTCATGTCTTCCCACCACGAGGTGACCCCCCTGAGGACTGCTATTGGGTGATATGAATGCTCTGTACAGTGAGTGGTCATGTCTTCCCACCACGAGGTGACCCCCTGAGCCCTGCTATTAGGTGATATGAATGTGCTGTACAGTGAGTGGTCATGTCTTCCCACCATGAGGTGAACCCTTGAGCCCGGCTCTTGGGTGATATAAATGCTCTGTACAGTTAGTGGTCATGTCTTCCCACCATGAGGTGACCCGCCTGAGCCCTGCTATTGGGTGATATGAATGTGCTGTACAGTTAGTGGCCATGTCTTCCTACCATGAGCTGACCCACCTGAGCCCTGCTATTGGGGGATATGAATGCTCTGTACAGTTAGTGGTCATGTCTTCCCACCACGAGGTGACCCCCTGAGCCCTGCTATTGGGTGATATGAATGCTCTGTACAGTTAATTGTCTTGTCTTCCCACCACGAGGTAACCCCCTGAGCCCTGCTATTGGGTGATATGAAGGTGCTGTACAGTTAGTGGTCATGTCTTCCCACCACGAGGTGACCCCCTGAGCACTGCTATTGGGTGATATGAATGCTCTGTACAGTGAGTGGTCATGTTTTCCCACCACGAGGTGACCCCCTGTGCCCTGCTATTGGGTGATTTGAATGTGCTGTACAGTTAGTGGTCATGTCTTCCCACCACGAGTTGACCCCCTGAGCCCTGCTATTGGGTGATATGAAGGTGCTGTACAGTTAGTGGTCATGTCTTCCCACCTCGAGGTGACCCCTGAGCCCTGCTATTGGGTGATATGAATGCTCTGTACAGTTATTGGTCATGTCTTCCCACCACGAGGTAACCCCCTGAGCCCTGCTATTGGGTGATATGAAGGTGCTGTACAGTTAGTGGTCATGTCTTCCCACCACGAGGTGACCCCCCTGAGCTCTGCTATTGGGTGATATGAATGCTCTATACAGTGAGTGGTCATGTCTTCCCACCACGAGATGACCCCCTAAGCCCTGGTATTGGTTAATATGAATGTGCTGTACAGTTAGTGGTCATGTCTTCCCACCATGAGTTGTCCCCTTGAGCCCTGTATTGGGTGATATAAATGCTCTGTACAGTGAGTGGTCATGTCTTCCCACCATGAGGTGACCCCCTGAGCCCTGCTACTGGGTGATATGAATGCTCTGTACAGTTAGTGGTCATGTCTTCCCACCATGAGGTGACCCCTTGAGCCCTGCTAGTGGGTGATATGAAGGTGCTGTACAGTTAGTGGTCATGTCTTCCCACCATGAGGTGACCCCTTGAGCCCTGCTAGTGGGTGATATGAAGATGCTGTACAGTTAGTGGTCATGTCTTCCTACCACAAGGTGACCCCCTGAGCCCTGCTATTGGGTGATATGAATGCTCTGTACAGTTAGTGGTCATGTCTTCCAACCATGAGGTGACCCCCCTGAGCCCTGCAATTGGGAGATATGAATGCTCTGTACAGTTAGTGGTCATGTCTTCCCACCACGAGGTGACCCCCTGAGCCCTTCTCTTGTGTGATATAAATGCTCTGTACAGTTACTGGTCATGTCTTCCCAGCACAAGGTGACCCCCTGAGCCCTGCTCTTGGGTGATATAAATTCTCTGTACAGTTAGTGGTCATGTTTCCCACCACGAGATGACCCCCTGAGTCCTGCTATTGGGTGATATGCATGCTCTGTACAGTTAGTGGTGATGTCTTCCCAGCACAAGGTGACCCCCCTGAGCCCTGCTATTGGGTGATATGAATGCGCTGTATAGTTAGTGGTCATGTCTTCCCACCATGAGGTGACCCCCTGAGTCCTGCTATTGGGTGATGTGAATGTGCTGTACAGTTAGTGGCCATGTCTTCCTACCATGAGCTGACCCACCTGAGCCCTGCTATTGGGTGATATGAATGCTCTGTACAGTTAGTGGTCATGTCTTCCCACCACAAGGTGATCCCCTGTGCCCTGCTATTGGGTGATTTGAATGTGCTGTACAGTTAGTGGTAATGTCTTCCCACCATGAGGTGACCCCCTGAGCACTGCTATTGGGTGATATGAATGCTCTGTACAGTTAGAGGTCATGTCTTCCCACCACGAGGTAACCCCCTGAGCCCTGCTATTGGGTGATATGAAAGTGCTGTCCAGTTAGTGGTCATGTCTACCCCCCACAAGGTGACCCCCTGAGCCCTGCTATTGGGTGATATGAATGTGCTGTACAGGTAGTGTTCATGTCTTCCCACCACATGGTGACCCCTTGAGCCCTGGTATTGGGTGATATGAATGCTCTGTACAGTTAGTGGTCATGTCTTCCCAACATGAGCTGACTCCCCTGAGCCCTGGTATTGGGTGATATGAATGCTCTGTACAGTTAGTGGTCATGTCTTACCTCCACGAGGTGACCCCCTGAGCCCTGCTATTGGGTGATATGAAGACTCTGTACAGTTAGTGGTCATGTGTTCCCACCACGAGGTGACCCCCTGAGCCCTGGTATTGGGTGATATGAATGCTCTGTACAGTTAGTGGTCATGTCTTCCCACAATGAGGTGACCCCCTGAGCCCTGATATTGGGTGATATGAATGCTCTGTACAGTTAGTGGTCATGTCTTCCCACCATGAGGTGACCCCCTGAGTCCTGCTATTGGGTGATGTGAATGTGCTGTACAGTTAGTGGCCATGTCTTCCCACCATGAGGTGACCCCCTGAGCCCTAGTATTGGGTGATATGATGCTGTACAGTTAGTGGTCATGTCTTCCCACCACGAGGTGACCCCCTGAGCCCTGCTATTGGGTGATATGAATGCTCTGTACAGTTAGTGGTCATGTGTTCCCACCACGAGGTGACCCCCTGAGCCCTGCTTTTTTGTGATATGAAGGTGCTGTACAGTTAGTGGTCATGTCTTCCCACCACGAGGTAACCCCCTGAGCCCTGCTATTGGGTGATAAGAAAGTGCTGTCCAGTTAGTGGTCATGTCTTCCCACCACAAGGTGACCCCCTGAGCCCTGCTATTGGGTGATATGAATGCGCTGTACAGTGAGTGGTAATGTCTTCCCACCATGAGGTGACACCCCTGAGCCCTGCTATTGGGTGATGTGATGCTCTGTACAGTTAGTGGTCATGTAATCCCACCGCAAGGTGACCCACCTGAATCCTGTTATTGGGTGATATGAATGCTCTGTACAGTTAGTGGTCATGTCTTCTCACCACGAGATGACCCCCTGAGCCCTGCTATTGGGTGATATGAATGCTTTGTACAGTTAGTGGTCATGTCTTCTCACGACGAGGTGACCCCCTGAGCCCTGGTATTGGGTGATATGAAAGGTCAGTACAGTTAGTGGTCAAGTCTTCCCACCACACAGTGACCCCCCTGAGCCCTGCTATTGGGTGATTTGAATGCTCTTTACAGTTAGTGGTCATGTCTTCCCACAATGAGGTGACCCCCTGAGCCCTGCTCTTGGGTGATATGATTGCGCTGTACAATTAGTGGTCATGTCTACCCCCCACAAGGTGACCCCCTGAGCCCTGCTATTGGGTGATATGAATGTGCTGTACAGGTAGTGGTCATGTCTTCCCACCACATGGTGACCCCCTGAGCCCTGGTATTGGGTGATATGAATGCTCTGTTCAGTTAGTGGTCATGTCTTCCCAACATGAGCTGACTCCCCTGAGCCCTGGTATTGGGTGATATGAATGCTCTGTACAGTTAGTGGTCATGTCTTACCTCCACGATTTGACCCCCTGAGCCCTGCTATTGGGTGATATGAAGACTCTGTACAGTTAGTGGTCATGTGTTCCCACCACGAGGTGACCCCCTGAGCCCTGCTATTGGGTGATATGAATGCTCTGTACAGTTAGTGGTGATGTCTTCCCACCATGAGGTGACCCCCTGAGCCCTGGTATTGGGTGATATGAATGCTCTGTACAGTTAGTGGTCATGTCTTCCCACAATGAGGTGACCCCCTGAGCCCTGATATTGGGTGATATGAATGCTCTGTACAGTTAGTGGTCATGTCTTCCCACCATGAGGTGACCCCCTGAGTCCTGCTATTGGGTGATGTGAATGTGCTGTACAGTTAGTGGCCATGTCTTCCCACCATGAGGTGACCCCCTGAGCCCTAGTATTGGGTGATATGATGCTGTACAGTTAGTGGTCATGTCTTCCCACCACGAGGTGACCCCCTGAGCCCTGCTATTGGGTGATATGAATGCTCTGTACAGTTAGTGGTCATGTGTTCCCACCACGAGGTGACCCCCTGAGCCCTGCTATTTTGTGATATGAAGGTGCTGTACAGTTAGTGATCATGTCTTCCCACCACGAGGTGACCTCCCTGAGCCCTGCTATTGGGTGATATGAATGTACTGTACAGTTAGTGGTCATGTGTTCCCACCACGAGGTGACCCCCTAAGCCCTGCTATTGGGTGATATGAATGTGCTGTACAGTTAGTGGTCATGTCTTCCCACCATGAGGTGACCCCCTGAGCCCTGCTATTTACCTGCTCCCGGCCCCCCAGTTAAGCAGGTTAATCTCCCAGGGAATTGTGTAGCAGGACTGGGGCCAAAATGATGCATGGTCATGCCCCCCATTCTGCTACTAGGGCACGATTTAGACCCACTCACAAGATGCGTTCGCACGCAGGCGACAGCTGCTAATATATGCATAGATTGCGATCGCATGGTAAGATATTAGTATGAGCACTGTGTATTAATTAGCGTGCAATGGCAGTGTAATGATGCCCCCTTTCCCTTTGCAGCACACGTAATCTCCAGGCAGTGCATGTAAAATCAGTAACATCGAGTACCATCGGAACCGCTCGCAGCACTTGTGGTTCACCCTACCCTGTCGCAGTCACTGCGATCGCTGAAGTGTGAAACACAGCCAGGTGACGTGTCCAATGACGCTCCATGTTAATTATGCATTCCCACGACCACACCCGTTTTCATGACCTACCCGTCACCACCCATGGCTCATCCTGTCACTCAATGATGCGTGCCAGCTGAACTTAACGTGAGATCCTTTCCTGATCGCTGTGACTGACTTGCGCACTGCGATGCACATGTATGCGCAGATAGCGAAAATCGTCCAGTTGCGAGCAAACACAGCCTAGCGACCGGGTCTAAATCAGGCCCCTAATGTTATGTAATATCCTGGACCAGGACCCCTATGGGGGCAACCAGAAAGATGGCAGACATGCGGCACAAATACCTATATTATGCAGCCAAGTCCGCTCCTGCGGTGGATTCAAAAAGAGACGATAAGGGCGATCGCCAGCCGTATACACAACCCAGGGCCGACGGGACCCAAGGGGACAGTGGAATGGTCCCTTTGCCCCAAGAAATCCGGCCCATCAAAATGCTCCCAGAGGAGCACTGCACGGGTAGCCGCCTGCACTACCGAATGTTCCCCTGTGGCGGCGCCGCTGTCTGCACAGTGTATTGTCGCAGTGTGTTTAGGAGGGGGGAGGAGGGTCACCGGGTCCACCGCCACGTAAAGCTCCAAGCTAGCTACGGCCATGCCCCAGCAGGCACATCAGCCTCTGCCACAGTGAGTGTGTCACTGCCACGCTTACCACCAGCAGCACGCAGTACCAGCACCCAGAAAGGGGCAGAGCCCTGGATCTCAGAGAAGCACAGCAGCACGCAGTGCCAGCACCCAGCAAGGGGCAGAGCCCCGGATCTCAGAGAAGCACGGCAGCACACAGTACCAGCACCCAGAAAGGGGCAGAGCTGCAGAGCCCCGGATCTCAGAGAAGCACAGCAGCACGAAGTGCCAGCACCCAGAAAGGGGCAGAGCTGCAAAGCCCCGGATCTCAGAGAAGCACAGCAGCACGCAGCGCCAGCACCCAGCAAGGGGCAGAGCCCCAGATCTCAGAGAAGCACAGCAGCACGCAGCGCCAGCACCCAGCAAGGGGCAGAGCCCCGGATCTCAGAGAAGCACAGCAGCACGCAGCGCCAGCACCCAGCAAGGGGCAGAGCCCCGGATCTCAGAGAAGCACAGCAGCATGCAGTGCCAGCACCCAGAAAGGGGCAGAGCTGCAGAGCCCCGGATCTCAGAGAAGCACAGCAGCACGCAGTGCCAGCACCCAGCAAGGGGCAGAGCCCCGGATCTCAGAGAAGCACAGCAGAACGCAGCGCCAGCACCCAGCAAGGGGCAGAGCCCCGGATCTCAGAGAAGCACAGAAGCACGGCAGCACACAGCGCCAGCACCCAGCAAGGGGCAGAGCCCCGGATCTCAGAGAAGCACAGCAGCACGCAGCGCCAGCACCCAGCAAGGGGCAGAGCCCCGGATATCAGAGAAGCACGGCAGCACGCAGCGCCAGCACCCAGCAAGGGGCAGAGCCCCGAATCTCAGAGAAGCACGGCAGCACGCAGCGCCAGCACCCAGCAAGGAGCAGAGCCCCGGATCTCAGAGAAGCACGGCAGCACGCAGCGCCAGCACCCAGCAAGGGGCAGAGCCCCGGATATCAGAGAAGCACAGCAGCACGCAGCGCCAGCACCCAGCAAGGGGCAGAGCCCCGGATCTCAGAGAAGCACAGCAGCACGCAGTGCCAGTACATAGCAAGGGGCAGATCCCCGGATCTCAGAGAAGCACGGCAGCATGCAGCGCCAGCACCCAGCAAGGGGCAGAGCCCCGGATCTCAGAGAAGCACAGCAGCACGCAGCGCCAGCACCCAGCAAGGGGCAGAGCCCCGGATCTCAGAGAAGCACAGCAGCACGCAGTGCCAGCACCCAGCAAGGGGAAGATCCCCGGATCTCAGAGAAGCACAGCAGCACGCAGCGCCAGCACCCAGCAAGGGGCAGACCCCGGATCTCAGAGAAGCACAGCAGCATGCAGTGCCAGCACCCAGCAAGGGGCAGAGCCCCGGATATCAGAGAAGCACAGCAGCACGCAGTGCCAGCACCCAGGAAGGGGCAGAGCCCCGGATCTCAGAGAAGCACAGCAGCACGCAGTGCCAGCACCCGGCAAGGGGCAGATCTGCAGAGCCCCGGGTCTCAGAGAAGCACGGCAACATGCAGTGCCAGCACCAAGCAAGGGGCAGAGCTGCAGAGCCCCGGATCTCAGAGAAGCACGGCAGCACGCAGTGCCAGCACCCAGCAAGGGGCAGAGCTGCAGAGCCCCGGATCTCAGAGAAGCACAGCAGCACGCAGTGCCAGCACCCAGCAAGGGGAAGAGCCCCGGATATCAGAGAAGCACAGCAGCACGCAGCGCCAGCACCCAGCAAGGGGCAGACCCCGGATCTCTGAGAAGCACAGCAGCATGCAGTGCCAGCACCCAGCAAGGGGCAGAGCCCCGGATATCAGAGAAGCACAGCAGCACGCAGTGCCAGCACCCAGCAAGGGGCAGAGCCCCGGATCTCAGAGAAGCACAGCAGCACGCAGTGCCAGCACCCAGGAAGGGGCAGAGCCCCGGATCTCAGAGATGCACAGCAGCACGCATTGCCAGCACCCAGCGAGGGGCAGAGCTGCAGAGCCCCGGATCTCAGAGAAGCACGGCAGCACGCAGCACCAGCACCCAGCAAGGGGCAGAGCTGCAGAGCCCCGGATCTCAGAGAAGCACAGCAGCCGCGCAGTGCCAGCACCCAGCAAGGGGCAGAGCCCCGGATCTCAGAGAAGCACAGCAGCACGCAGCGCCAGCACCAAGCAAGGGGCATAGCCCCGGATCTCAGAGAAGCACAGCAGCCAGGCAGGGTACTGGGTTATTCTCAATTACTCTGTATCTGCTATATAAATTGATTTATGCTATTTTTATGTTGTGCAAAAGGATTGAAAAGTTAATAAGTATCAGCTGCAAGTCAAAGTTTATTGACCCCTAAGACCAGAGTGCTCAGTGAGGATGGGGGTCTGGAGCATAATATTATATTCTGTCATGTGGGGATGGGGTCGGGAGCATAATATTATATTCTGTCATGTGGGGATGGGGGTCTGGAGCATATTATTATATTCTGTCATGTGGGGATGGGGGACTGGAGCATATTATTATATTCTGTTATGTGGGGATGGGGGTCGGGAGCATATTATTATATTCTGTCATGTGGGGATGGGGGTCGGGAGCATATTATTATATTCCGTCATGTGGGGATGGGGGTCGGGGGCATATTATTATATTCTGTCATGTGGGATGGGGGACTGGAGCATATTATTATATTCCGTCATGTGGGGATGGGGGTCGGGGGCATATTATTATATTCTGTCATGTGGGGATGGGGGACTGGAGCATATTATATTCTGTCATGTGGGGATGGGGGTCGGGAGCATATTATTATATTCTGTCATGTGGGGATGGGGGTCGGGAGCATATTATTATATTCTGTCATGTGGGGATGGGGGACTGGAGCATATTATTATATTCTGTCATGTGGAGATGGGGGACTGGAGCATATTATTATATTCTGTTATGTGGGGAAGGGGAACTGGAGCATATTATTATATTCTGTTATGTGGGGATGGGGGTCGGGAGCATATTATTATATTCTGTCATGTGGGGATGGGGGACTGGAGCATATTATTATATTCTGTCATGTGAGGATGGGGGTCTGGAGCATATTATTATATTCTGTCATGTGGGGATGGGGGTCTGGAGCATATTATTATATTTTTTCATGTGGGGATGGGGGTCAGGAGCATATTATTATATTCTATCATGTGGGATGGGAGTCGGGAGTATATTATTATATTCTGTCATGTGAGGATGGGGGTCGGGAGCATATAATTATATTCTGTCATGTGAGGATGGGGGTCGGGAGCATATTATTATATTCTGTCATGTGGGGATGGGGGTCGGGAGCATATTATTATATTCTGTCATGTGGGATGGGGGTCGGGAGCATATTATTATATTCTGTCATGTGGGATGGGGGTCGGGAGCATATTATTATATTTTGTCATGTGGGGATGGGGGTCGGGAGCATATTATTATATTTTGTCATGTGGGGATGGGGGTCAGGAGCATATTATTATATTCTGTCATGTGGGATGGGGGTCGGGAGCATATTATTATATTCTGTCATGTGAGGATGGGGGTCGGGAGCATATTATTATATTTTGTCATGTGGGGATGGGGGTCAGGAGCATATTATTATATTCTGTCATGTGGGATGGGGGTCGGGAGCATATTATTATATTCTGTCATGTGAGGATGGGGGTCGGGAGCATATTATTATATTCTGTTAAGTGGGGATGGGGGTCAGGAGCATATTATTATATTCTGTCATGTGTGGATGGGGGTCGGGAGCATATTATTATATTCTGTCATGTGAGGATGGGGGTCGGGGCATATTATTATATTCTGTCATGTGATGATGGGGGTCGGGAGAATATTATTATATTCTGTCATGTGGGGATGGGGGTCGGGAGTATATTATTATATTCTGTCATGTGGGGATGGGGGTTGGGAGCATATTATTATATTCTGTCATGTGGGGATGGGGGTCTGGAGCATATTATTATATTTTGTCATGTGGGGATGGGGGTCTGGAGCTTATTATTATATTCCGTCATGTGGGGATGGGGTCTGAAGCATATTATTATATTCTGTCATGTGAGGATGGGGTCTGGAGCATAATATTATATTCTGTCATGTGAGGATGGGGGACGGGAGCATATTATTATATTCTGTCATGTGTGGATGGGGGTCGGGAGCATATTATTATATTCGGTCATGTGAGGATGGGGGTCGGCAGCATATTATTATATTCTGTCATGTGGGGATGGGGAGTATATTATTATATTCTGTCATGTGATGATGGGGGTCGGGAGCATATTATTATATTCTGTCATGTGGGGATGGGGTCTGGAGCTTATTATTATATTCTGTCATGTGTGGATGGGGGTCGGGAGCATATTATTATATTCTGTCATGTGAGGATGGGGGTCGGGGCATATTATTATATTCCGTCATGTGGGGATCGGGTCTGAAGCATATTATTATATTCTGTCATATGGGGATGGGGTCTGGAGCAAATGATATTCTGTCATGTGGGGATGGAGGTCTGGAGCAGATTATTATATTCTGTCATGTGTGGAAGGAGGACGGGAGCATATTATTATATTCTGTCATGTGAGGATGGGCGTCTGGAGCATAATATTATATTGTGTCATGTGAGGATGGGGTCTGGAGCGTAATATTATATGCTGTCATGTGTGGATGGGGGTCTGGAGCATATTATTATATTCTGTCATGTGGGGATGGGGGTCTGGAGCATATTATTATATTATGTCATGTGGGGTTGGGGGTCTGGAGCATATTATTATATTTTTTCATGTGGGGATGGGGGTTGGGAGCATATTATTATATTCTGTCATGTGGGGATGGGGGTCTGGAGCATATTATTCAATTTTTTCATGTGGGGATGGGGGTCTGAAGCATATTATTATATTCCGTCATGTGTGGATGGGGGTCTGGAGCATATTATTATATTCTGTCATGTGTGGATGGGGGTCGGGAGCATATTATTATATTCTGTCATGTGAGGATGGGGGTTGGGAGCATATTATTATATTCTGTCTTGTGGGGATGGGCCTGGAGCAAATTATTATATTATGTCATGTGGGGGTGGGGGGACTGAAGCATACTATTATATTCTGTCATGTGAGGATGGGGGTCTGGAGCATATTATTATATTCTGTCATGTGTGGATGGGGGTCTGGAACATATTATATTCTGTCATGTGTGGATGGGGGTCGGGAGCATATTATTATATTCTGTCATGTGGAGTTGGGAGTCTGAAGCATATTATTATATTCTGTCATGTGGGGATCGGGTCTGAAGCATATTATTATATTCTGTCATGTGGGGATGGGGGACTGAAGCACATTATTATATTCTGTCATGTGGGGATGGGGGTCTGGAGCATATTATTATATTCCATCATGTGGGGATGGGGGTCTGGAGCATATTATCATATTCTGTCATGTGGGGACGGGGGTCTGGAGCATATTATATTCTGTCATGTGGGGATGGGAGTCTGGAGCAAATTATTATATTCTGTCATATGGGGATGGGGGTCGGGAGCATATTATTATATTCTGTCATGTGTGGATGGGGGCCGGGAGAATATTATTATATTCTGTCATGTGTGGATGGGGGTCGGGAGCGTATTATTATATTGTCATGTGAGGTTGGGGGTCGGGAGCATATTATTATATTCTGTCATGTGGGGATGGGGGTCGGGAGCATATTATTATATTCTGTCATGTGTGGATGAGGGTCTGGAGTGTATTCTTATATTCTGTCATGTGAGGATGGGGGTCGGGAGCATATTATTATATTCTGTCATGTGGGGATGGGGGTCGGGAGCATATTATATTCTGTCATGTGAGGATGGGGGTCCGGAGCATATTATTATATTCTGTCATGTGAGGATGGGGGTCGGCAGCATATTATTATATTCTGTCATGTGAGGATGGGCGTCTGGAGCATAATATTATATTGTGTCATGTGAGGATGGGGTCTGGAGTGTAATATTATATGCTGTCATGTGTGGATGGGGGTCTGGAGCATATTATTATATTCTGTCATGTGGGGATGGGGGTCTGGAGCATATTATTATATTATGTCATGTGGGGTTGGGGGTCTGGAGCATATTATTATATTTTTTCATGTGGGGATGGGGGTTGAGAGCATATTATTATATTCTGTCATGTGGGGATGGGGGTCGGGAGCATATTATTATATTCTGTCATGTGGGAATGGGGAGTATATTATTATATTCTGTCATGTGATGATGGGGGTCGGGAGCATATTATTATATTCTGTCATGTTGGTATGGGGTCTGGAGCATATTATTATATTCTGTCATGTGGGGATGGGGGTCGGGAGCATATTATTATATTCTGTCATGTGATGATGGGTGTCGGGAGCATATTATTATATTCTGTCATGTGGGGATGGGGGTCGGGAGCATATTATTATATTCTGTCATGTGGGGATGGGGGTCTGGGGCATATTATTATATTCTGTCATGTGGGGATGGGTGTCTGGAGCATATTATTATATTCTGTCATGTGTGGTTGGGGGTCGGGAGCATATTATTATATTCTGTCATGTGGGGATGGGGTCGGGAGCATATTATTATATTCTGTCATGTGAGGATGGGGGTCAGGAGCATATTATATTCTGTCTTGTGGGGATGGGGGTCGGGAGTATATTATTATATTCTGTCATGTGATGATGGGTGTCGGGAGCATATTATTATATTCTGTCATGTGGGGATGGGTGTCGGGAGCATATTATTATATTCTGTCATATGGGGATGGGGGTCTGGGGCATATTATTATATTCTGTCATGTGGGGAAGGGTGTCGGGAGCATATTATTATATTTTGTCATGTGGGGAAGGGGTCGGGGCATAATATTATATTCTGTCATGTGGGGATGGGGGTCGGGAGCATATTGTTATATTCTGTCATGTGGGGATGGGGGTCGGGGCATAATATTATATTCTGTCATGTGGGGATGGGGGTCGGGAGCATATTATTATATTCTGTCATGTGGGGATGGGGGTCGGGAGCATATTATTATATTCTGTCATGTGGGGATGGGGGTCGGGGCATAATATTATATTCTGTCATGTGGGGATGGGGATCGTGAGCATATTATTATATTCTGTCATGTGAGGATGGGGGTCTGGAGCATATTATTATATTCTGTCATGTGTGGATGGGGGTCGGGAGCATATTAATTATATAAAATTGCATATAAGACATTTTTTTTCCTGCGGCCCTCGCATTCTTAGACCTTGAATATTCAGCCTGTTTGGGATTTTGAGTTGGACATTTCTGTTTTAGAGATATTATTCACTGATGGGCTGAAACACTCATATATATAGTAGGGACTATTTCCCACAGTGGGAATTACATATTACACACAGAAACACAACATGATCAGACTCATTGATGTAAGGTTCTATTAATGTCAAATACACAGTTCTGTCAATAGCAGTATGTGATGAAAACGCGCTCCATCTGCATTATAATTAGACACGTTCCACTCTCACAGAGTGATCTGTATCAGCCGGGCCCTCACCTGATTATCTGTCCTTCCTGCTCTTTTACACACAGAGAGATCTGCCTCATCTGTGCCCTCTCCTGATTATCTGTCCTTCCTGCTCTTTTACACACAGAGTGATCTGCCTCATCTGTGCCCTCTCCTGATTATCTGTCCTTTCTGCCCTTATACACACAGTGATCTGCCTCATCTGTGCCCTCTCCTGATTATCTGTCCTTCCTGCCCTTATACACACAGTGATCTACCTCATCTGTGCCCTCTCCTGATTATCTGTCCTTCCTGCCCTTATACACACAGAGAGATCTGCCTCATTTGTGCCCTCTCCTGATTATCTGTCCTTCATGCCCTTATACACACAGTGATCTGCCTCATCTGTGCCCTCTCCTGATTATCTGTCCTTCCTGCCCTTATACACACAGAGAGATCTGCCTCATTTGTGCCCTCTCCTGATTATCTGTCCTTCATGCCCTTATACACACAGTGAACTGCCTCATCTGTTCCCTCTCCTGATTATCTGTCCTTCCTGCCCTTATACACACAGTGATCTGCCTCATCTGTGCCCTCCTGATTATCTGTCCTTCCTGCCCTTATACACACAGAGAGATCTGCCTCATTTGTGCCCTCTCCTGATTATCTGTCCTTCCTGCCCTTATACACACAGTGATCTGCCTCATCTGTGCCCTCTCCTGATTATATGTCCTTCCTGCCCTTATACACATTGATCTGTCTCATCTGTGCCCTCTCCTGATTATCTGTCCTTCCTGCCCTTATACACACAGTGATCTGCCTCATCTGTGCCCTCTCCTGATTATCTGTCCTTCCTGCCCTTATACACAGAGTGATCTGCCTCATCTGTGCCCTCTCCTGATTATCTGTCCTTCCTGCCCTTATACACACAGTGATCTGCCTCATCTGTTCCCTCTCCTGATTATCTGTCCTTCCTGCCCTTATACACACAGAGAGATCTGCCTCATTTGTGCCCTCTCCTGATTATCTGTCCTTCCTGCCCTTATACACAGAGTGATCTGCCTCATCTGTGCCCTCTCCTGATTATCTGTCCTTCCTGCCCTTATACACACAGTGATCTGACTCATCTGTGCCCTCTCCAGATTATCTGTCCTTCCTGCCCTTATACACACAGTGATCTGTCTCATCTGTGCCCTCTCCTGATTATCTGTCCTTCCTGCCCTTATACAAAGAGAGATCTGCCTCATCTGTGCCCTCTCCTGATTATCTCTCCTTCCTGCCCTTATACAGAGTGATCTGCCTCATCTGTGCCCTCTCCTGATTATCTGTCCTTCCTGCCCTTATACACACAGTAATCTGCCTCATCTGTACCCTCTCTTGATTATTTGTCCTTCCTGCCCTTATACACACAGTGATCTGCCTCATCTGTGCCCTCTCCTGATTATCTGTCCTTCCTGCCCTTATACACTGAGTGATCTGCCTCATCTGTGCCCTCTCCTGATTATATGTCCTTCCTGCCCTTATACACACAGTGATCTGCCTCATCTGTACCCTCTCTTGATTATTTGTCCTTCCTGCCCTTATACACACAGTGATCTGCCTCATCTGTGCCCTCTCCTGATTATCTGTCCTTCCTGCCCTTATACACTGAGTGATCTGCCTCATCTGTTCCCTCTCCTGATTATATGTCCTTCCTGCCCTTATACACACAGTGATCTGCCTCATCTGTGCCCTCTCCTGATTATCTGTCCTTCCTGCCCTTATACACAGAGTGATCTGCCTCATCTGTTCCCTCTCCTGATTATATGTCCTTCCTGCCCTTATACACAGAGTGATCTGCCTCATCTGGGCCCTCTCCTGATTATCTGTCCCTCCTGCCCTTATACACACAGTGATCTGCCTCATCTGTGCCCTCTCCTGATTATCTGTCCTTCCTGCCCTTATACACAGTGATCTGCCTCATCTGTGCCCTCTCCTGATTATCTGTCCTTCCTGCCCTTATACACAGTGATCTGCCTCATCTGTGCCCTCTCCTGATTATCTGTCCTTCCTGCCCTTATACACAGTGATCTGCCTCATCTGTGCCCTCTCCTGATTATCTGTCCTTCCTGCCTTTATACACACAGTGATCTGCCTCATCTGTGCCCTCTCCTGATTATCTGTCCCTCCTGCCCTTATACACACAGTGATCTGCCTCATCTGTTCCCTCTCCTGATTATCTGTCCTTCCTGCCTTTATACACACTGTGATCTGCCTCATCTGTGCCCTCTCCTGATTATATGTCCTTCCTGCCCTTATACACACAGTGATCTGCCTCATCTGTTCCCTCTCCTGATTATCTGTCCTTCCTGCCCTTATACACAGTGATCTACCTCATCTGTGCCCTCTCCTGATTATCTGTCCTTCCTGCCCTTATACACACAGTGAACTGCCTCATCTGTGCCCTCTCCTGATTATCTGTCCTTCCTGCCCTTATACACACAGTGATCTGCCTCATCTGTGCCCTCTCCTGATTATCTGTCCTTCCTGCCCTTATACACACAGTGATCTTCCTCATCTGTGTCCTCTCCTGATTATCTGTCCTTCCTGCCCTTATACACAGTGATCTGCCTCATCTGTGCCCTCTCCTGATTATCTGTCCTTCCTGCCCTTATACACAGAGTGATCTGCCTCATCTGTGCCCTCTCCTGATTATCTGTCCTTCCTGCCCTTATACACACAGTGATCTGCCTCATCTGTGCCCTCTCCTGATTATCTGTCCTTCCTGCCCTTATACACAGTGATCTACCTCATCTGTGCCCTCTCCTGATTATCTGTCCTTCCTGCCCTTATACACAGTGATCTTCCTCATCTGTGCCCTCTCCTGATTATCTGTCCTTCCTGCCCTTATACACAGTGATCTTCCTCATCTGTGCCCTCTCCTGATTATCTGTCCTTCCTGCCCTTATACACACAGTGATCTGCCTCATCTGTGCCCTCTCCTGATTATCTGTCCTTCCTGCCCTTATACACAGTGATCTGCCTCATCTGTGCCCTCTCCTGATTATCTGCCCTTATACACAGGAAAGCTAGAGCAGGTAACAAGTACATGATTTTGGGACGAGCCAAACTGCAGGGTTAGTAACGAGTTGGGGGGCACTTGGGTCGTCACAGTGGTGTCTCAGTTCTCTGGCGTGATCATAGCTGCCCCATGACTATGTATATGTGAGTGCAGCTTAGATGTTCAGGGTTTATCTATGACCAATGAAATATGATGCACATGACTGAAAATCCAGCAATCTACGGTTACAGTGAGGGGAACATTGAATTTCCATGATTCAATGTTGCACAAACAGACACATATGTATTGATGGACAATCCACAGGGAACTGGAAACAGATTAGATACATTTCCTTGTTCTTTATTGTATGTTCTTATACAATTAATGTAAATGTTACATACAGAGAAATGTGAGCTCTGCTTAATGTCCTCATGGAAAAGGACTGAAAATAGTATTTATTAGTGTCAGTAGCTCTGAGAGCTCAGGATCGGTGTTATCCATAAACACGTAAGTAACATAGGTCGTCATCATGGGACAAGTAGTGGCAGTGGATGGAGAGAATCTTCCTGGCTTATCCTAAAAGGAATTAAGAATCTATATGTTATTAGGATTAAGGATAAAAGAACTATTACATAAACACACAATTATATACAACAAACCTATGTATCTTTCCAATTATCTCTCTAATAAATATATATACACACAATTATATACAACATACCTATCTATCCGATTATCTCTCTAATAAATATATATACACAATTATATACAACATACCTATCTATCCAATTATCTCTCTAATAAATATATATACACACAATTATATACAACATACCTATCTATCCGATTATCTCTCTAATATATATAAACACAATTCTATACAACATACCTATCTATCCAATTATCTCTCTAATAAATATATATACACACAATTATATACAACATACCTATCTATCCAATTATCTCTCTAATATATATATATAAACACACAATTATATACAACATTCCTATCTATCCGATTATTTCTCTAATATATATATATATAAACACACAATTATATACAACATACCTATCTATCCGATTATTTCTCTAATATATATAAACACAATTCTATACAACATACCTATCTATCCAATTATCTCTCTAATATACATATACACACAATTCTATACAACATACCTATCTATCCGATTATCTCTCTAATATATATAAACACAATTCTATACAACATACCTATCTATCCAATTATCTCTCTAATATACATATACACACAATTATATACAACATACCTATCTATCCGATTATTTCTCTAATATATATATATAAACACACAATTATATACAACATACCTATCTATCCGATTATTTCTCTAATATATATAAACACAATTATATACAACATACCTATCTATCCAATTATCTCTCTAATATATATAAACACAATTCTATACAACATACCTATCTATCCAATTATCTCTCTAATAAATATATATACACAATTATATACAACATACCTATCTATCCGATTATCTCTCTAATATATATAAACACAATTTTATACAACATACCTATGTATCTTTCCGATTATCTCTCTAATAAATATATATACACACAATTATATACAACATACCTATCTATCCGATTATCTCTCTAATATATATAAACACAATTCTATACAACATACCTATGTATCTTTTCGATTATCTCTCTAATAAATATATATACACACAATTATATACAACATACCTATCTATCCGATTATTTCTCTAATATATATATATAAACACACAATTATATACAACATACCTATCTATCCGATTATCTCTCTAATAAATATATATACACAATTATATACAACATACCTATCTATCCGATTATTTCTCTAATATATATAAACACAATTCTATACAACAAACCTATCTATCCAATTATCTCTCTAATATACATACACACAATAATATACAACAAACCTATGTATCTTTCCGATTATCTCTCTAATAAATATATATACACACAATTATATACAACATACCTATCTATCCGATTATCTCTCTAATAAATATATATACACACAATTATATACAACATACCTATCTATCCAATTAGTTCTCTAATAAATATATATACACACAATTATATACAACATACCTATCTATCCGATTATCTCTCTAATAAATATATATACACACAATTATATACAACATACCTATCTATCTGATTATTTCTCTAATATATATACACACAATTATATACAACATACCTATCTATCCGATTATTTCTCTAATAAATATATATACACACAATTATATACAACATACCTATCTATCTGATTATTTCTCTAATATATATAAACACAATTCTATACAACATACCTATCTATCCAATTATCTCTCTAATAAATATATATACACACAATTATATACAACATACCTATCTATCCGATTATCTCTCTAATAAATATATATACACACAATTATATACAACATACCTATCTATCCGATTATTTCTCTAATAAATATATATACACACAATTATATACAACATACCTATCTATCCAATTATCTCTCTAATAAATATATATACACACAATTATATACAACATACCTATCTATCCGATTATCTCTCTAATAAATATATATACACACAATTATATACAACATACCTATCTATCCGATTATTTCTCTAATAAATATATATACACACAATTATATACAACATACCTATCTATCCAATTATCTCTCTAATAAATATATATACACACAATTATATACAACATACCTATCTATCCGATTATCTCTCTAATAAATATTCTAACTTGCTGCTACATCTTCCTTTCTCCCGGCCCACCCCTTTCTGTGTCACTCCTGTTTGTCTTCCCCTCCCTTAAAGAATGTAAGCTCTTTCGAGCAGGGCCCTCTACCCTCTTGTGCTTCTCCCTACTGTAATTTAATTTATCTCTTACTAGCCACTAGGGCAACCAACACTTGGCTGCTTATGCGGGCGTTAATGTCACTAATATAGCAATGTTTATCCATGTTCTGTATTGTATTGTATTGTAAGTCAATGGTTACTTTTTTGTCTGTACTTTGTAAAGCGCTGCGGAACACTTGTGGCGCCATAAAAATAAATGATAATAATAATAATATACACACAATT